>JAESUZ010000490.1:1258854-1818085 GCA_017311185.1 Proteles cristata cristata
GACCAGTCCAGGACCCGAGTCTTTACTGATTGCTTGATTGATTTGTATTTCAATACCAATCCTCATTCTCCTGTACAAGAGGGGAGAGGGAAGGTTGTGAGCTTTCCAGAAAAAGAATCTCTTATTGTAAGATCGTGTTTTCCTGAACGATATGAAGCCTTGGCTGGTAGGCTTGTCGGTGGCTGTCCCTCAGCTCCATTCAGAAGTTTGTTGGGATCTCTTGAGCTGCGAGAGCTGACCTCAATGGCCATGGCTCCGGAACTTAGAGATTTTGTTGTCTAGCCAGGATCCACATCCCATGGCTCTGGCCCCATCCCCATTCCACTCTTGATTGTCTAATTTGGGGTATTTAGGGAGTCTTCCACCTTGAGACGTGTCTGGAGACCTCTGGTCCAGAGGCAGCCGTGCCTCTGGGGAAAGAGAAACCGGAAAAAGGGATAAAATCCATCTAGAAAGTACAGTGCGAACTGAGACAAAGAACAGCATTCCCAGTGCTGCGGCCGGGAGTGGCGCCAGTCACCTTTGGCAGGTGCCACAGCCCTATAGTGAGTAGTAAGACCATGGCGGCTGGATACTTGACATCTCCCATCCGAAGATGACGAGGGGGACAGACGTCCTCAGCTAGATCACCACTAGACTCACCAAGTCTCACGGCCTCTCCTGCTCTGGAGGCAAATCAGCAATATGCACCTTTCTTTCATCCTGCGTGTCAATGCCCCGAGCAGTCCTGGGCTGAATTGATTGGAGTGGGATCATCCAGGCTCTGTGTCCAAGCCACTTTGCTGAGAGTAGTAAGTACCACATACTAGAAAGAAAGAATGACTCTTGACACTGGGATTATATAGCTGCCAAAGGCATCAATAATCTATTAAAGATGTGGGATAATATAACACTAATTATCAATTGAGGGCACTCATCACCAGAAGGTAGGTGAGGTTTCGATTTCCCTTTCTGGGTGAGCCCTACCCCTCCATCCCACAACGATTTGCTGTTCCCTGAGTTTGGCCTCATGCATAATTCAGTGATCCGTGTGGCAGGAAAACATTTAGAAAACTTCTTTTGCCTTCTCCAGGAGGCTGGAGCAAAGGTGGCTTACAGCTATTCATCCGTGCAGAGAAAGCTATCACTGCTTGTGGCCCGCTGGAAAGGACGGGGGCCTTGGCCGTTCTCATTCCCATTTGGTGACTTGCCTAAGGCTGACATAATGAATTGCTGTGACCCAGTCAGAAGAAAAATACGGGTTGGGTGAGATAAACTGATGCCCCCGTCCCGCACGCCAGTCTTTCCTGCAGTCCTGGTGGTGAGGAACATCTCCTCCTCAGAGGCTTTGCTTCCTCAGAAGGCAACACCAGTGCTTTACGTTGCCGATGAAGGTAAAAGAATGGAGCTCTCCGGGGCGTTACAGAGAAACATAAATGAACCAACTCACTCCTAATTGTACCCATGCATTCACTCTAAAAAGTTCAATGAGCACCTACTAAGTTCCAGCTAACGTGTTAGGTCCCGGGAAGGCAACAACAGGTAGCCAGAGTACACCGGGAAGCACAGACAAGTAGACAGACAATCACGCTTTGTATTTCTGGTGCCTGAGCTGCTGGAAGCATGTATTCTTTTTTTTATTCATTCATCAGAAGGATCTTTCTTGAGCACCAGATATGTGCCTGGGCCAACACGGGGTGCGGGGCGTTCAGCATCCCGAAAGGCAGAATTTCTACTGAGGAAGGTGAACAATAGACCTGCACATGAAATAAACGCACAATGTCGCAGCAAATCAAAGTTAAGTGCTCTGAAGGAAAGAATGGGCGATATACGAGAAAGTGACTAGGGTAGCGGATAACTTCAGATAAAAGGTCTCCTCGAAGAGGTGACATCTGAGCTGAAATGTAGAGATTAGAAGAAGCCAGCCAGGCCAAGAAATAAACAAGAAGAGAGTGGCCAGCCAGGGGTGTGCTGGTAAATGTGTTACGGCTGGCTCTCTGGGGGAAAAGAAAGCCCTGGCTTGCAATGCTTGCCAGTTTCCGTGATGTAAATATCCCCATATCGCCAATTTCAACCTGCCAAGATGATATCTCTCCCCGCAGAACTGGGAAGAGGTGTGGAGGACAGACCCCACCAGCCCAGGCGAGCTGCCTTCAGACAGCACTGGTTCGCAGTTACCTGGCCCTCCCAGAGAGTGAGTGGAGAAGGGGTCCGGGCCAATGCTAAAGGATCAGACAACGGAACTGATGGGACTAGAGAGAGCTCTCTGGGGCTGTAGGCTGAGGATCGGGGACTGCTACATTCAGGTACAACTACCAAATATATGGATGGCACAGCCCATGATTAAATGCAAGAGGCACTGCACCTGATCCTTCTTAAAATGATCCCATTTAAAATGAAATAACCCCATGCCACCTACCTGGATATGTCTACTTAATTTAATAAGTGTGTTTTAATGTGTGCGTGGATGGATGGATGCGTCAGGCATGGTGCTAGGAGTACAAAAATGGGAAAGGCAGAGTCTCTGCTCTCATGTTCCCTATAGACTGATAGGGAAAGGGGAAGCAGGGAGAGGAAATGAATACCTCTACCATTAATAAAAATTAGAGAGGCCGGTGGGAGGGGAACATGAAAAGATGGTATGTATTTTTTGTGATATAAAGAATAGATTTTTATAGTTCGATGTGACTCAGAATTTTTCAGGACAGAATATCTGGGCCAGATGGACTGAAAGAGTGGTTTTCTTTGGTCCAGTCCAGGAAAATGTCATCTGATAAGAATTGGTCTCATTACTCTTTTAGTGAACACATTGCTCACCTACCAAGAAGGCTTTGAGAGGCACTCCTGAGGTCAACGTAGAGATTTTGGTCATACGCACCTGCAGAAATCAAGAATCTAGACCCCAGGTGGGGCCTGGGTGGCTCAGGTCATGATCTCATCATGGTTTGTGAGTTCGAGCCCCATGTTGGGCTCTGTGCTAACAGCTCAGAGCCTGGAGCCTGCTTCAGATTCTGTGTCTCCCTCTCTCTCTGTCCCTCCCCTACTCGCACTCTGTCTCTCTTTCTCAAAAATAAACATTAAAAAAATTAAAAAAAAAAAAAAAGAAGAATCTCGACCCCAGGGAGATGGGTGACATCAGGAAAATGTCAGTCCCTACATGGCCACAACCATACCCAGAGCCCTATGGGAGTAAACATTGCCACCTTCTACTTGGATACAGATGCTATAATTTATAACATGAAATCTATCCAACAGGGATTGTTTTTCTCTGATTGGCATTTTGGGGGTGGTCCCTGATGGTAAGTACAGTTGTTTGTAGGGCTGACCGGTAATCATTCAGTGTCTGGCCTTTGTCAGGGGCTTCTGCAAAGACGTATTGATTTACTTCGTGTCAACGATGAAGAGCTTGAGAGTCCGGCAGGAAAACCATTTGGAGAAACCCAACAGAGTTGCAAACCGGGGACTAAAGCTTTGGGAAAGAAACCTGAGCTGGTTATGTACCCGGAGGAGATAGTTGGACCCCCTGGGAGAGAGATTATTTCTTGAATTCTAGGTGAAGGAATCACAGTAGGAAAAGGAAAAGGGTGTGTAGGAACGTTGCTGTTAGGGGTTGGAGGAGGATTTGAAGAGACGACTGGGTAAGGTATGTTAATTTCCTAAAAGCAAAGGAACAGAAACTCATGATAATAAAGAGTCTCACAAATAAGGACCTGGTCGGCAGATTCAAACAGGTGCACATCCCCTTGACAGTGAAGAGGCAGAAGAAATTCTGAGCTAGAGAAAGGCGAGTGTACGAAAAGCCTGCTGTTGGGTGAGGGCATGGTGAGGTCGTCTGTAAGGCTAAGAGGGGGCATCAGTAAAGCTGAGTGTGGGGAAGACAGGAAAATGGGGAGGAAATCTGCTGCGGGTGTTTTCTTATGAGTTCCTGTTGTCTGATGGCCTCCTATTCATGTCTTCTGGGGATGGGGAAGACCCAGAGACTTGCTAGCCCAGAGTGGCCACTTCTTGGCCCTGGCAGCCCTTCTCCGGGATAACCGTGGTATAATGTGAACCACCCAGTGCTCAGAGTACAATTCTGACCTCCTCGGCTTCATGTCCAGGAACTCCAGCCAGTGGGCAATGTGCCAGCAAGTCCTACTCCTTTCTCCAAACTCACTGGGACTAAAACCATCATAAAGGAACAGAATTTCAGGATTACCTGGTCTAATCTTTGAATTCCCTTTATAACAACTGTGCCAAATGTTCTGCTTGATCATTTCAAGTAATAAGGGCCTCGCTACTTCTTTGGGCTGCCTGTTCCACTTTTAAGCATGTCTAATTGATATAAAATTCTTTCTTATATTTGTCTTAGATCTTACTCCTGGGAACACAGAAATAAACTGGCCAATTCCTATCCCCCTGGGAGTGGTCGTCAAAGATTTGAAGAGAGCCATCATGTCACCCTCCATTTTCTATGCTTAAGGGCAAGGAAATCAATTTTTTTTCCTATTATTTCTGGGCTAGTGACTGTCATGTTCATTTTCGCCTGGACACACCCTGGATGCTGATGACCGTAGGGGTGACTTGGCTGAGCCCATCTTCTGCCTCTTTGCCTTTCTGCCTGAGGCTCTGATGCCCCTGGACCTGACCAGAGCCTCTATGACTCCAGTTTATCTTTCTAAAAGTTCAACCTGAATGCCACTGTCAGACTAACTATCCTAAAACATGACTTTTTACAGGTCACTTCCCCTTATCAGAGAAAGCACAGTGGTTTCCCATTTACTGTGAGATGAAGTCCCAATCTGGCATCAACCACCTCCCCAAATGAAGGCATTTCAGTATTTCTCCAAGCTTGTCTCTGTTCTGGATAGTCTCCTCCAACCAGGTTTCCTCATTCACTTTTCCATTTGTTCATCTATTTATTCATTAAAGACACGATTATTGAATGTCAATGGTATGGCAGGTACCATGACAAGTTATGAGAATACAACTGTGATATAGACACGGCCCCTGACAGGGAGGAGTTCACAGTCTGGTGAGAAAGAAAACGAAGTATGTGCATCAACAAATCATGGGTTCAAATACGGCCAAAAAAATCACTACCAAAAATGTGCACTGGTAACAGGGGAGGGCGTGATCTACCCTGCTTGGGGTGGTTAGAGAGGACTTGAGCAGGAGCCCAAGTTGAGACCATAAGCATAGGTAGAAGTGTGGATGGTTAATAAGGGAAGCCAGAAATACGATGGCCAGAAGACATGGCATCTGAAAGGCCATATTCTAGACACTCCAAGTTGTCTAACATTTTATTAGCGTGAAGATGTGGAAAAGGTGGGAGAAAGCAGTCATGAGCCGGTACATTTTTAACAACCAGTTCTTTGGGGGAGGAGGGAATCCTTTTTTTGGTAGCATTTGTCTGTTTCTATGTTGTAAATATTCCCATCATGGCTGATTCCAAAGTTCCATATGTGACATCACCAAACACAGAGCTGGGGGAAAATTGTGTTGACTTGGCTCTCACGTGACCAGAGGAGACAGACAAGGCTATAACCAGGTAAGGCTTTTATATGTTAAGAAATCGGGATTTTTGTCCTGTGGGGTGACGACGAGGAGGCACTGAAGGGCTTCAGCCTTCTATTTCTTCTTGCTTTATTATACTGATGAGGACCCTGATACAAGGTTTAACAAGTGCTGAGAGCAGGCATCCTGGTCTGTTTCCTCATCTCTTGTTCTAGGTGTTTCATAGTTGCCTTTTATCAGTTTGAAGAAGTTCCCTTTTGTCCCTAGTTTGCTGAGAATTTGTCTCATGAACAAATGTTGGATTTTCTCAAATAATTTTTCTATGTAAATAAACATGATGAAATATTTTTCTTCTTTCATTTGCTGAATGGTAAACTACACTGAATAATTTGTGAATGCTGGACCAACCTTGTATCCTGCGATAAGCCCCACTTGCATTATCCTTTTTATATATTCGGGATCAATTTGCTATTCTTTTATTAAGAAGTTTTATAACCATGTTCATGGGGGGATATTTGTCCGTAGTTTTCATCTCTTGTAATGTTTTTGTCTGGTTTTGGTATCAGGGAAATGCTGACCTTATAAAACTATTTCGGAGTGTCCTCTCCTTTTGCTTTCTGGAAGAGTTTGTGTAGAGCTGGTATTATTATTATTATTATTATTAATTCTTTCTTAAATGTTTAGTAGAATTCACCAGTGAAACCACCTGGGCCTAATTGTACTTTCTTAATAAACATAGAGCTCTTTAAACGATCTATTCTTAAGTGGACTTTGTGAAATTTATGTATTTCTTGCAATGTGTCAATTTCTTCTGTGTTTTCAAATTTATTGGCATAATATAGTTCAAATATCTGTTTCTTATCTTTTTAATGCCTATAGGATTTGCATGATGTTTCTTTTTTCATTTTTGACTCTGTTCATTTGTATCTTTTGTTCTTGATCAGGTCTGGCTAGAAGTTTATTAATTTTATTGATCTTTTCAAAGAGCCACATTTTAATTTTTTTCTCTCGATTATTTTTTCGGTTTTAAATTTTGTTTACTTCTGATCTTGTCATTATTATTCCCTTCCTTCTGTTTGCTTTCTTCAACTTTATCTCCTATTTTTGGCTTTTTAAAGCGAAAATGTAGACAATTTGTTCCACATTTTTTTGTATTGTCTAATAGAAATATTTAATGCTGTAAATCCCCCTTGAAGCACTTGTTTTATTTGCATTCCACAAGTTAGGTTGTAATTTTTTTAAGTTTTATTTATTTTTCTTGAGAGAGAGAGAGGAAGCATGAACAGAGGAGAGGCAGAGAGAGAGTGGGAGAGAGAGAATCCTAAGCAGGTTCTGTGCTTAACTGAGTCATTCCGGTGATTCAAATTGTTCCAATAATTCCGATATTCAAATTATTAAACAAAAAAACAGCTACAAATTTTCCTTGTGACTTCCTCTTTTGTCCACCAGGTACTTATTTAGAAATGTGTTGTTGTTTAATTTTCTAGTATTTGAAGGGGCACCTGGGTGGCTCAGTCGGTTCAGCTTCCAACTCTTGACTTCGGCTCAGGTCATCACCTCACGGCTTGTGAGTTCGAGTCCCAAGTCTGGCTCTGTGCTGACTGAAACCCGCTTTGGACTCTGTGTCTCCCCCTGTCTCTGCCCCTCCCCCACTCAGGCTCTGTCTCTCTTTCTCTCAGAAACACATAAACGTTAAAAAATTAATTTTCTAGAATTTGGGGACTTTTTGGCTATCTTTCTGCCATTGTTTTCTATTTTAATTCCATCGTGGTCAGAGAACACACTTATGATTTTAATTCTTTTACATTATTTGTTTTTATTATTTTTATGGTCATTTTTTTTTCTTTTGATGACCATCTCATGTTCACTTGTAAAGCATGAGTGTGTTCTGTCGTTCTTGTTTACATGTCAATTAGGCTATGCTGGGTATTAATGCTGGGTAGGACATCTATCCTCACTGATTTTCTGTCTATCTGTTCTCTTAATTAATGAGAGAATTGTTAGTCTTTGACTGTAATTATGGATTTCTCTCTTTTCCCTTTCAGTTCTGTCAGTTTTTGCCTCATGTATTTTGAGACATATTATTAGGTGCATAACCATTTGGAATTATTATACCTTCTTGAAATTTGACCCCTTCATCATTATGAAACTTCTCTCTTCGATCCCTAGAGGATCCCCTGTTCCCAGGTCTACTTTGTTAGTAAGAGAGCCACTCCAACTTTCTTATGATAATTGTTTCTGCCATGCGTATTTTTCCATTCTTGAGTTTTAACTTCTATGTGGTTTACGGTTTTTCTATTTTTAATTTTTTGAACATATCCGTGTCTTTATACTTAAATTGGGTTTCTTGTAAACAGCATATAATTTTATCATGCCTTATTATCCAGTCTTAACAATCTTTGACTTTTAATTGGAATTTTTTTCTTTAACTTTTCTGTAGTTTCTTTTCTTTTTTTGGAAGTATAATTAACGTGCAGTGTTGTATTGGTTTCACATGTACCATATAGTAACATCACAATTCTATACATGCCTCCGTGAATGTCACAGTAAGTGCGCCCTCAATCCCCATCACCTATTTCACCCATCCCCCGCCCCACCTCCCTTCTGGAAACCACCAGCTTGTTCTCTGTAGTTAAGAGTTTGTTTTTTGGTTCGTCTCTTTTTTACTTCATTTGTTTTGTTGCTTAAATCCAACATATGAATGAAATCATATGTTTAAACCATGGATTTTTAATATATTCATTTATATGGTTTAGGTCCACTCTGTTGCCTTTTGCTTTCAATTTGCTCCATCTCTTTCTTCCACCACTTGAAATGTTTTTTTAAAGTTTTAATTTTTATTTCAGTGCTTTTTAAAAAAAATTTTAAATGTTTTTTTAAAAATTAAAAAAAATAATTTTTAAAAAAGTTTAAATTTTAAATTTTTAAAATTTTAAATTTTAAAAAACATTTTTGAGAGAGACAGACTGTGAATGGGTGGGAGGGCAGAGAGAGGAGGAGACACAGAGTCTTAAGCAGGCTCCAGGCTCTGATCTGTCAGCACAGAGCCCGATGTGGGGCTCGAACCCATGAGCCATGAGATCATGACCTGAGCCGAAGTCGGATGCTCAACCGATTGAGCCACCCAGGTGCCCCATTGTTTCAGTGCTTTTAATGGTTCCCTTTTTATCTCCTGTAATGGAGTAGTTATTAGCTATATTTCTTTGTCTTATTTTTCATGTTTGTGTCACGGTTTACAGCACACTTCTTTGACTTGTCACCATCTACCTACAGTGCTATGACACTACTTCACATGTAAGTAATGATCTTGAGTCTCGAGCACTTATCCAAGAATCTTTTTTCTCTCCGCCCATTCTTTGTGCTTTTGTTGTTACAGATTTTACTTTTACGTGTTATAAATCTCAAAATAAACTATTATTTACTGTAAATAATCAATAAGCTTTAAAATAAATTAAATGAGGGGTGCCTGGGTGGCTTAGTCGGTTAAGCGTCCGACTTTTGCTTGGGTCATGATCTCACGGTTCGTGGGTTCGAGCCCCGTGTCGGGCTCTGTGCTGGCTGTCAGCTCAGAGCCTGGAGCCTGTTTCAGTCTGTGATTCCCTCTCTCTCTGACCCTCCCCTGTTCACACTGTCTCTCTCTATCCTAGAAATAAAGAAAAATATTTAAAAAAAAAATAAAATAAATTAAATGAGTACAATAATATTCTATACTTACCTCCATATTTGCTATTTCCAGCACTCTCTATTTCTTTATGTAAATGTTTCTGTCTGCTGTCATTTTTCTTTTGGGTCTGTTTCTCTTGACTCATTTTTCTCCTTTCATTTATGGACTACGTGCTCATGCTTCTTCTCATGTCTAGCAGCTAACTGGCAGTCATACTGGAAATGGCGAATTTTACACTGTTGAGTGCTAGATTTTGTTATATTCCTTTAAAAATATTGGTCTTGGCGCACCTGGATGGCTCAGTGGGTTGAGCACCCAACTCTTGATTTCAGCTCAGGTGCTGATCCCAGGGCTCTCACTCTCTCTCCCTGCCCCTCCCTCCCTCATGCATGCACACACGTGCTCTCTCATAAATAAATGAATATATAAATAAATATCGATCTTTATTTTGGCAGGCAATAAAGTTACTTGTGAATCAGTTCGATCTCTTGAAGACTTATTTTTTGAGATTCTTAAAAACCAGATCTAGAGGAAACTCTTCTAGACTTAGTTTATCCCCCTAGTAAAATGTGACCCTTTTCAGTGTCTTGGCTACATTTTTTGTGTCCACACCAAAGTCTCTCCATTCTGGGTGGTGGGCACTCAGATGGCGCCTGCCTTGGACAAGCTCTGTAAATTCTTCTTGACTGACAGTCCTCAGCAAGTGCTCTTTCCCCAGGAGGGGTCCTTTCCCCAGTCTTGCAGAATTTCACCCTGGACACATAAGGAGTGGTTTCCAGCTAACAGCTCAAGGGACTTCCTAGGCTGATTTCTGGAGCTCTCTGCCTGCATAGCCTTCTCTTTCCGGTACTCAGCCTCACAAACTCTTGCCGCCCCCATTACACCAGACTCTGATACCTCACTTCTCATCTCAGCGAGGGTTATCAGGCTGTTTCGGTTCTCCTCCCCACGGCACAGAAACTGCTTCAGCACAGAAGGTCAAGGTGATTGTAGGCTCCCCTTGTTTTGTCCTTGTTCCCTCAGGGACTTCTTGTTCAAGGTCAAGGATATGCTTCACATATCCGGTCCAGTCCTGAGTGCTGATCCTGGGAGGCCAAGTCGGGACTGTCTTATGCCTTCATAGCCATAGTAGAAGTTGCTAGATAGCAGGTTCATATTTCACTTCACTAGGTGTATTGCCCAATTAATTTCAATCTGTACTGCCCTGGGAACGTTACAAGTTCCTTCATCCCTCCCCACTTCTTTTTGTCAATTGAACGGATGTCAAGTAACATCTGACTTTTTAAAGTTTGTACTTTAAAAAAAAATTTTTTTTTAATGTTTTTTATTTATTTCTAGGAGAGAGAGAGAGAGAGAGAGCGCATGAGCAGGAGAGGGTCAGAGAAAGAGGGAGTCACAGACTGAAACAGGCTTCAGGCTCTGAGCTGGCAGTCAGCACAGAGCCTGACGCGGGGCTCGAACCCACAAACCGCGAGATCATGACCTAAGCGAAAGTCGGATGCTTAACCGACTAAGCCACCCAGGCGCCCCATAAAGTTTGTACTTCTTCATTACTACTGAGGATAAGCACCTTTGCTTTTATGTTTTCTTGAATGTAAATTTTGCCTGTTTATGCTTTGACAATGGTGACTATATATCCTTGCTTACCTGAGATAGTCCCAGGCTATATTACAGGGCACACAAACAGCATTACATGGAGAAGATTTATCGTGCTTCCCGATATTTAGATTTAATTGTACTTTTCATTGTTTTGTCCTTCCCCAGACTTTCCTGCTTCCTCTTGCTTTCCATTTGATTTATCGCATTTCTTTTTAATTTCCTTCTTATATGCATTCTATTCCTCTTTATTACACGTGTGTGGTTAGCTTTAAATTTTTAACATGGCTGCTGACGTGAAAAATCTAAAGGTAATCAATATTTCTACCCTTTACCTGCACAAAACAGGAAATTTTCATCATTTTAGCTCCCAACTATTATGCCCCAACTGTTTTACTTGATATTATAGCCCACTTTTTCACTCTCCACCTTGTCTGTGTAAACCCCAAATCAGGTATTTTCATTATTATTATTTTATATAATCTGTGTCTGTGTCTTTACCCACATATTCACCCCTTCTTTTATCACCATCACTTTTTGTGTCTTACGTTCTCCTTCCGGTTTCAATCCTTCTCTAAAATTTTTCTCTCAGGACAGTTCTGTGGGTTATAAAATCTTTTAATTTCTACCTTTCTGGGTATATCCTTATTTTTCCTGCAATTCTGAACAGTAGTTCAGATCAGGATGGAGTTTGGCATTGGCAATTACTTTCCCTCCATTTGTCTTTCAAACACCTTCCATCATCTCCTGGCTGAAGTACTGTTGTTGAGAAGTCGGCAGCCCAAATACCTTCTGCTTCTCTGTAGTAAACTCTCTTCCCTTTGACGTTTGCATGTGGCAGTTTCACTGTGATGTGTTTAGTGATGGATTTATTTTTAATTATTCTGCTTGACCATGACACTTTTTTAATATGATTAATCAAGTTTGTTCTCAGTTCTGGACAACTTTCATCTTTCCATTCTGTCAGTACTTTCCTTCTGGAATGCCCACTGGGCATTTGTGGTGGGTCTATCCTACCAGCCCCTTTACATTTTTCATATTTTTGTCTTTTTCTCACATAATATTCTCTCCTGATTAAAGTCTCCCAGGGGCTCCTGGGTGGCTAGGTCAGTTAAGCATCCAGTTTCAGCTCAGGTCACAGACTCACAGTGTGAGTTCGAGCCCCGCGTCGGGCTCTGTGCTGACAGCTCAGAGCCTGGAGCCTGCTTTGGATTCTGTGTCTCCTTCTCTCTTTGCTCCTCCCCTGCTCATGCTCTGTAAATCTTTCAAAAAATAAAGAAAAATTTAATAAACAAACAAACAAATAATAAAGTCTCTTGATCCATTTTCCAACTCATTTTATTGTCTTTTCTCCTGTTTCCAACACGTTCCATTGAGGTTTTTCCTTGCAAAGTCTTTGTTTCTCATTTGTACATGGTTTGTGCAAAAACCTGTGTGTTCTGTTGTTCACAATGCTTTACATGTGCATTAGAATCCCGATTACTTTCTGAAGTTTTTAAATTCATTTTATTTGATTTTTTATTCTTTTTTATGTTTTTAAAATTTTATTTCTGAGAGAAAGAGAGAGAGAGAAAGTGAGCAGGGGAGGGTCAGAGAGAGAGGGAGACACAGAATCTGAAGCAGGCTCCAGGCTCTGAGCTGGCTGTCAGCACAGAGCCCGACGCGGGGCTCGAACCCACGAATCGTGAGATCATGGCCTGAGCCGAAGTTGGATGCTTAACCAACTGAGCCACCCAGGCGCCCCTTTTTTATTCATTTTACATAGACTTATCTACATGATCTTCCAGATAGCTAGTCTATTATGTCAAATTTCTGACGCCCAAGTTGGCCTATTGGTGGTGTTTGCTGACTCCCACTCATGGTAGACCATATCCCCGTGTCTTCCTCTGAATACCCTAGTTCTTAGCTTCCTGTTTTATGTTTTCCTTTTCTTCCCTTGAGGATTTACCTGTGCACTTATGAGATTCTTTTAAAATATGAAACATTTAGGGGCGCCTGAGTGGCTCAGTCAGCTAAGCATCTGACTTTGGCTCAGGTAGTGATCTCATGGTTCATAAGTTTGAGGCCTGTGCTGACAGCTAGAGCCTGCAGCCTGCTTCAGATTCTATCTCCATCTGTCTGCCCTTCTCCGCCCACACTCTGTCTGTCTCTCTCAAATATAAATAAACATTTAAAAAAATTTTAATATGAAACATTTATAGCTACTTCTAGTGGAAAGACTTTCAGGTTATGATTTACGATCTTGCCAAGGCCTCCAGTGTCAATTCTTCTTTCTTTTTTTTTTTTTTTTAATTTTTTTTTTTTTTTAATTTTATTTCTAGGAGAGACAGAGAGAGAGACAGTGTGAGCAGGGGAGGGTCAGAGAGAGAGGGAGTCACAGACTGAAACAGGCTCCAGGCTCTGAGCTGGCAGTCAGCACAAGCCCGACGCGGGCTCGAACCCACGAACCGCGAGATCATGACCCAAGCGAAAGTTGGACGCTTAACCGACTAAGCCACCCAGGCGCCCCTCAATTCTTCTTTCTTAATGATGGTGCTTCCCAACATCTAGGGAAGATGAGAGCAAAGAGTGCTGTGTTGTCTTAACTGAGGCATTTTTATCTTTGCAAACTTCAACTTGATGACAACTATCTCCATTGACCACTGATTTCATTTTTTAGCGAAGTCGTCCCATTGGTGGGCATCAAAATCAAACAAAATTTGAAACAAAAGTGCTTAACCTGGTAGGTGGTGGGATTTATTCCAAGGACATGGGGGCATCTTAAGGACAGTGAGGAGAAAGAGCAGCTGAGACTCAGGATTGACTAGAAAGCTATCAAGCGTCCAAGCAGGACTCCTTCTGATGTTTGGCCTCACCTGTCTCTGTACCTCTGCATTATTCTTCTCTACCTTTTTTCAGATTGCCTTTCCCTCCATCACAGGCACATGACCAAACATGGCTACAAGTTTACTGACAGCCTAGCTCATCAGTTTATAATTCCTCTGTTCACGGGACCAGCTCAGACTGAAACTAGTCTCTTGGTCCCGTGTCTCAGCTCCTGGGGGAGATGATCAGATTGGCCCTGTTTAATCATCAGCGTACATTGCTCCTCTCATCTATGGATAAGGAATCAGGACCATATAATGCAAAGACAGTTTCTGGACCTATACCATGTAAGAGTCAAAGAACAGAATGGCCATGGATTGGGAAGACACTCCCAAAGAGGGTTACCATATCTCTAAGCAGAAATATTATTTTTTGCATAATTTCTTACAAAGTGACATGGACACTCACAGACAACAATAATTAAGAGAGCTAGAAAGATGCCTCAGCAGATACACGAGCTTCCAATTATACTGAGGCATTTCCCATGACAGGAAGAATAATGATCTACAAACAGAAATGAGGAAGTAGCAGAGAGTTGACCCTCAAGTCCCTTCCTTGTCTAGATGCTACAGGGTGAGAGCAGAATAAGAGACTACCATTGAAAGAATTGCAAAGAAGGCCGTGATCTCTGAAGAATCAGGTTTGTAGTAGAGCCAGAAGATAGAGCATTAGTGATGAAGTTGAACATAAAGGATTTTTTTTTATGATGCAGTAAGTCTGGATGGGTTATAGGTAAGAGGACTGGAGGAAAGTTCAATAGCAGGGGAGCAGCTGGCACGTGAGGGTGGGAGGTGCAGCGCTGTGTGAGGAGAATCCACGGGTGCTTATGAGCTGAGACTAAGTGGGGAGGCCGGGACAGGCCCTCCAGTGAGGGATGCCTAACTGCCAGATCTGGGCATGGTGCTCCGGGGTCACTGGGCTCCATCGCTTTTGAGTATTTCTTATATGTTCTGTGCCTTCTCTTTTTCCTGTTCTGATTGTATCGGCCCATCTTGTTCATTCCCGCCTCTCGTCAGGCCTTCTGGGAGGATTGTAATCTGCCTTCCTACCTACCGTGGCCCCTCTGGTCGTCACCATTTATTTGGGGATCATCTGAGGACCACCTTACGCGATTGTCCCAAGCCGCTACGTATCTCCTATATCATCATGTGACCGCCCAGGTTTTTGCTTTGTTTCACCAGTGAGACTGGAAGTCATGAGGGAGGAATAGGTTCTGCAATTCTCTGTGCCTACTGTAGCACAGGGGACGGGGACGCATCTATAGCAGGTGTTTCCTGTGCATTTATAAGGACTATCCCATAAATGAAGGGATTCTTACGACCTTCAGCACGCTGCTCTGGAATGTTCAGTTTACCTCATGGTAAAGCACAGATAACAACATTCACTCTCCATTTGCCCATTTTGTCTCTCGGTAGCTACGTCTTGAACACCTACTCTGTGTAAGGATGAATTTGTGGAGTGAAAGCTTATTAACAGTGTCACTAAAAGCATCCAATAAGATAATGGGCATAAAAAATGCCGTGAAAAGCAGGAAGCACTTAGGAAGAGCGTTATTTAAACATTCACATTTAGACACTGGAACATTAATCAAATGATTTTATAAGCTCCCTCCTGAGTTCCCATAGCACTCTGACTGTACAGTACCTATATTACAGCACTTATCATGTTGTATTGCAGTTATTTGTGTATGTTTCCGTTTCTGCCCCAGACTGAATTTCAACATTGAGTCCCCAGCACTTAACACAGTGCCTGCCACACAATAGGTCTCAGTAAACATTTTAAATAAATTAATGAATGAAAGAGAATCAGCATCCAAGCATTCTCAGCCTATAAAAATATGTTCAGACAATAAGCACACAGACAAGAATTCTGTCCTAAGAGTCTTGTGGAGATAGAGTTACAAATGAAAGTGGGAAAAAAAAAAAGTATAGATTTTGCCCGGAAGGAGATAATAAATGGAACAGAGAAGCAGAGCACATGCATATGAAAATGCCTGAAGATGATTTATCAAATTACCTAAACGCAGTTGTATTTTTAAACTGTGACACAGGCATTGATGGATTTCAGAAGAACAGTAAAAAGCGGGAGGGGTTAATCAAGAGGAGCTTTTTGGAGAAGCAGGGAATTATACGGAGGCGTTAGCAAGATAAGCAAAATTCTGTCACTTTGGATGAAGAGGGTGAGCGGACACTATTTGCAAGGGTCTTTGAAGGCTCTGGAGCCACCTTGCTAGTGGGAGAGGTTCCGTCCCTCTGTCGGCCGCACACACGCATGCCCGCACCCCTGTGGCTGCAGGGGTGGAGTAATGGGCTTGAAGTGTTCCCCTCCTCGGAAGGGAGTCCTCTCTCCTCAAGCGCTTATTTCTTTGCTTTCCCATTGACCCTTTGAAGGTAGCAGCTTCGCAGCTCTCAAGAGCTCTCTCCCAGGATTGGGTCTGCCTGGCAAGTGCCCCCATTTCCAGGATGTAACACGGAACCCATTCAATTATGATTCTTTTGTTCCGGCGCCTTTGATCATCTTAGGAACACGAAAGTTGAGTAGGTTGGCAGAGGGCAGAGCCAGGGTGACAACTGTTTATGTTTCTCAGGGTTGGCGGGGGCAAGCACGGGCCCCTGCTCTGGGGGTGATTGTGTGGGGTGGGGTGAGCAGGCGACTCACTGCCCAGTGCACAGCCCGCCCCGTCCCCCAACAGCATCCGGAGACACGGCCTCCGAGCTCACCCTACAACTGGTATCCTGCGGCGCATCACGTTTATTGTACTCCTACGACGCGCTAGCTATTATTTTAGGTGCTGGGAATAGAGCCGCCAACCAGAGAAAGAAAGTTTACTAGTTTCATGGAGATTATATTAAAGAGAGAGAAAAAGAAAATTAGCTAGTTAATTTTATACCGGATAATGGATAGATGCTATTAGGGAGTAAACGAGTGACGTCCTAGAGAGGGCGCAGGGAAGATCTCCCTGAAGTTGCAATATTTGAGCCAAAAGCTGAAGAATAACGAGAAGCCAGCCATGGAAAGAAGTAAGGAAAGGGTTTTCCAGGCAGAGAGAGGTGAGTGCAACGTGCTGAGGCAGGAGCAAAACAGTAAACTGCAAGGTATGTGCACACACACACATATGTACACACACACATACACATATGTACACACACACGCGCGCACACACACACACACACACACACACACACACACACACACACACACATTGTCTTGTGTATATGGAATAACACCGTGAGGGGAATCAAGACTGAAACCAGCCAAGGCCAGACCTCCAGCCTGAGTAACCTATGGTAATACGCTGGGGTTTGATTCTGAGTGCAATGGGAAAGCCATTGAACCACTTGTGCTCCCCCCCACCCCCCACCACCTCGAGGAAAAGCTTCATATCTGGCCTGGGTCTTGGGACACGTCAGCTGCCATGCCGTGTCTGGGGGAAGGGGCTGAAACCTCCCATCTGACCCCAAACTTTTCGTCTCTCCTAAAACATGGACCCTGCCGTGGGGAGAGATTATCCACCATCCCTAAAGGCTGCTTTAAGATACATCAAGCTGGAAAGCCCACAAAGGTTTCCTATCTGCAGGAAGTTTCTGGTAAAATATCCCCGGGTGGGGGGCAGGGAGGGGTGACACCAAGCGCTTGCTCTTAATTCATGGGAGCCAGGTGGCTCACCTTGGGGCCAGGGAAGACGGGTGCAGGGCAGGGGCGGGCCAGCTCTGTGTGAGGGGTGAAGGGGACGGGCCCTGGTAATCCAATACCCTCTTGGCGCCACTCAGCGCTCCAATCCAAATCCATCACTGTAAATGAACCAGGTGACAGGATTAAATATCCCCTAATTGCAGTCCCCCGGGAGGGGCTGTGCCAGCTGTCTCTTCCACATGCCTAGCCCAGCAGATGGGAGATCAGATACCGAAGGGTCACTTTTGAGAGCCCAGAAGGTGGCCTGGGTCCTGGCCACCTGGGCCGAGTGGAAGGAGGTGCGGAGGGCACGTTGGGGTGCTCTAATGGGTCTGAAAAGCAGAATACTCAGTACCGCCTGGGCTTCTTTGTGGTAAGGTCTGCACTACTCCCTGTGGCTACTTCTTTGTCCCCCTCATTCACCAGGACGGGATTTGAGCTTGGCCTCTGAAACTCACTGCTAGCAAAGGGTCTCTGTTACTGAAAACCAGATAACCCCGAGGGTGCGCAGAAGTCTGCCCACTCCAGGTCCTGCCTAGAGGCCAGCCTGCTGCTCACTGAACCTCAGAGGCAAGGATATCTTGTCTTCCTTCCCAGTACTCAGCAAAGACACTCTACAGGTTGGCTGGATTGTGTATTCTCATAACCTGGGCTCCCGTGAAAGGGGGATCCTCCAAATCCACTGAAGACCAAGGAAGAAGAAATGGAACTTACGTTTAGGCTCAAGAGATGGACTTGAGTATGAGGTTCAAGCTTCTGGCCTGGGGAGGCTGTCTGGAGGCTCTCAGTTGGCTGGATTGAAAACGCCCGTAGCAGAGGCAAGATGGCTCCTGGTGGGCTCCCAGCCCTTCTCTCCGAGGACCTTTTCATTAGAGAAGCTCTGCTGCTGTCTCACCTCAAGGCTACTCTCCCCCAAATCAGCTGCCATCAAAGGGCGCTGGGTAGCTAGTCTGTGGAAATAAGAGGCATTTTCATTTAGCTGAAATCATGACATTGCAAAATCAGCAAGAACAGGTACAAGCCAAGAATAGCTCTCCATCCAGGGAAGTCGAGACCACAAGGCAAAATGAAGGCTCGCACGTCAAACCTCACTGAGGCTTGGGAGAAAGGAAGAAATAGGCATCGAAAGGGCCACTCAGGGCCCGCAGTAAGAGGGCTGCCTAAGGCTCCGGCGACCTTTGGAACAACATGATTGTTGGGTACGACCAGACCTCAGCAGAAGGGCGGGGGCTCAGGTCCACGCTCCTCAGTGAAGCTAGACAGCCCCCAGCTCATGAGCCCCAGCACTTAGGAGAGGGTCCGATGCTGGGTCCAGCCCTAATAGATCATCTTTCCTTTTTTCACGTATTTGTTCATTCATTCACTTAACAAATGTACTTTAAAAAAAAAAAAAAGAATTTAATATTTTTTTAGAAACATGCCAAGGGGAAAGATGATTAAGACCGCTGCTATCTTTGTCCATAGGGATCATATGTCTGTTGACTTAGGGAAGTCACTGCGCTGCTCTGAGCTTGAACATCACTGTCCATCAAAAGTTGTGCACCCAGCCTAGGTCCTCTGTATGGTGGCTGGAAGTGGCATGAGATGACAGAGGGCAAAATGTTCTGGCAAAGGTCTTTTGCAGGAACCATAAAAGTGAGCAGTACTGGGAGTATGGCTTTAACTCAGAGGACAATATGGTGAAGTCACCCGGGAGCTGACTTAGACCCTTTTCCCTCCCTCCCTGGTCTTCCCTCTCTACTTACTCAAGCTCTAAACAGAGACTTAGTCTAAAAAGAACTGTCCCATGCTGGGTTTCAGGGTGAACCTCTGGGCCCACAGACAGGGGACCTGCAGTCCAGGGGGCCACGCAAACCAGGTTGTTTTTGAGTGGGTCAGAAGCAGAAATGTAGGCTAAAAACAAGAGACATGGCCCATTTCTGCATCTCTGCAGTGGTCACACACCAGCTGAGCCTAACGGCTCCTGGTTGTGTCACACTTTTAGGAAACCCACAAATCTGGGATCTCAACATAACCCCCCAACTCCCCCACACTACTTGATGATTCCCAGTCATGGTGACTTCTGGATAATCGTGTCTTATCATAGAGACCAGTGGGCCCAAATGTTGGAATTTCAGACCTCAAAAACGCTTCTCATAACCAGAAACTTGATAACCTCATACATAGACAGTCAACATGGGCCCGTATCTTGTCTGTTTATATATATACTTAGGACAGAGCACAGAATAGACACTAAATAAATGTTTGGTGACTGAGTAAATAAATTCATTGAAATGTATTCAAATGCATTCGAGGAAAAAGCCATGCATGGCAAAGGTCAGACTTTTCTTTAGGATTGGAAGTCTTCTAGGAACCAGTTATATTGTCTTTCTGACTCTCTACCCTCAGGGTACAAAATTGAGAAGCCTAGCGTTGAGCTTTTTGAGCTTTTTGTTAGGTTAGTTTTGAATAAATGGAGCTCTGCTCCCATTGACATAAAATAGAACTTGGTGTAAGAATCGTCTATCTTGTTTCTTCTCTCACTGTAGTTTATTCTTATTATTGTATTATCAGTAACAACAATCATAGTAAATGCTTTTGCTTGCATTTTCTCATTTCCTCATAAGGGATCTTATGAGAGAGACTGGGAATTATTATTCCCACTATACAAATAAAAAAAACCTAATGTATAAAGAGGTCATATATCTCACTTTCCCTGCAATCAGCCAATCGGAAAATGGCAAGCTCAGACTCCCAACCTGGAATCCGATGTTCTTGGTACCATTCCAAACTTCCAAAAACACCGCCGCAGATCTGACTCCAGTGATCTCCCACACGTGTTATTCCAAACGTGAACACGGAATGACTGGAATCATTTGCAAAGCACCAGGAAATGTTTCTTTACCAAGGAATCCCATTTTACAAAAGCTCTTCATTTTATGTAGGATCATTAAGAGGTTGAGTAAGACAGATAACATAAAGAATCACTCCCTGCTAATTGAAATGCAGGCAAATCATCTCTGAAAAGATCATGTAAGCTAACAGGAATTTGGTTTAGAAGAATCTGGTATGTCTCTGACTTTTCAGAAGTGTAGCTGTCGCTGGAAAGTAGGTAAATGTGTGCACTTATACACCAGACTTCTGCGGAAAACCCAGTCCTGAAACTGTAAATAAATTGACAAATAAGCTGCTTCTCCCTTCTTTTCTCGCAGAGCTGGGCCCTATGTTGTCAGAACATTCCAGCATCCCAGCGACGACACTTAGTGAGACCATGGGCTCATGTATTTTCAACGAGGCAGCTTGAGCTGAAAGAAGCTATCAGTGGAGTCCAACGAAATGAGCACAGCCTTAGGCTGGATCTAGATGATACCCAAAGAATAAAAAATGATGGCAATTTTCTGAATATTCCAAACTTCTGGATTGTGGAAGTGTCATTCACTTCACATATAAGCATAATGACTGAATATTTAGGCAGACCTATTACCCTAAATATTTTAAGCAATGCTTAAATTCACGACTTCCCTTAACCTCTGCTCATTGGGGGGCAGAACTGATCAACTAATCCATCCTAAAGTCAATTTGATTAAACAGCCCATCAATTCAGCTGTTCCAATGAATGGGCTTGCTGACAGAAGAGACCAATAATCTTGAGGTTGGGTGTTGGAACGGGTAGAAAGATAGGGTAGGAAGTAGGAAGTCACCAGCTTCCCAATGGGGGGCCACTTGCTATAACACAAAAGCTGATACAGATATGAGCAGAATAGAGATGCCCTTGATTCTCTGTGTGTTTCTGGGGCCCAGCTAGATGGACAGTTCTTGTCCCTGGAAAATCTGGCTGCCTCGTGGCCTGGCCCCCACCAGCACCCCCCTCCCCAGCCCACAGGTATCCAGGTCCCTTTCAGCTCTAACAGGGGGTGGGGATTGGTCAGGCCATTCATTGGTTCTGAAGTTTCTTCTACTTAAACCAATTTGTTAGGTGCTTCGTGATTTACAGCCACAGTGGAAAATGGGGCTGGGTATTGATTCTTGGCCTTTTCTATTGCAAATGGGTGTAATGTTTTATAGTATGTCAGAATAATAGCAGTGGGCACTCTATCAATGTCAAATGTTAAAAATGATCAGCTATTGTGATGTAGGAGATTAAATATGAAAGCTTGATGGGTATATAAAAGTGAAATGGCAATAATAAAGGGATTTTTATGTTCGGCTCATTGCTCCCTGGAATCCACCTGGGGAGCTATTAGAGCCAATTGTGCAGATCAGTGACATATCGCCACGGGTTAAAGGACGGGACAGGTGCACCCCTCCGCAGGTGCTGTTCAGCCTGGCAAAGTGAAATGGGAGAACCCAGGTGGAGAGAGCAGAGTTCATGTGGCCCTACCTGCGGGAGCCTGAGTGCAACTTCTAGGTTAGCTAAGAAGGGAAGGTAGAGGTGACAGAGGCCAATCGGAAATGCCGGAGGTCAGTATATCCCCCAAACACTAACGTCGGCCTAGAGAATTCCTCCCATTCTTGAAGGTCTCTGGAGGGATGGAAATCCCATTCTATACAACCAAAGAAACTTAACAACTGGACTAGATCTTGAAGAGTCAACCTTCCCTTGTAAAGCTCAAGGAACTGAGGCCCAGAGAAGTGAAGAGCTATGCCCAAGGTCACACAGCCGTTGATTGCTGGAGCTGGACCAAATCTATGTCCAGGCTGGAAATGTCCTCACTGCAGATCAGCGCTGCCCAATAAAAATATAATGAATGCCCTAAATGCGGCTTTAAATATTCCAGGAGCCACATTTAAGAAGTAATAAGAGATAGGTGAAATTAATTTTAATATATTTTATTTAACCTAACATAGCCAAATTAGTATCCTTTTAACAAGTAATCAGCATAAAGAGTATTGAGGTAGTTTACATTCTTTGCGTCATGCTGAGAGTCTGGGTGCATTTTAAAATGACAGCATATCTCCATTTGGACCAGCCACTTTCAGTGCTCAATAGCCACGTGGGCTCGCAGCTACCATGCTGTTTTGCAGCTTGTCATGGAGGTACACGGGGCCGGGGCGATGTGCACCTGTCCCCTAGAGAGGCAGGGAGGGCCTAGGCGAGGGCACGCGTACTTTGAAAAGGCAAATGAACACTACAATACACGTGGAAACTTTTTTTTTTTTAAATGTTTTTATTTATTTCTAGGAGAGAGAGAGAGACAGCGTGAGCAGGGGAGGGTCAAAGAGAGAGGGAGTCACAGACTGAAACAGGCTCCAGGCTCTGAGCTGGCAGTCAGCACAGAGCCCGACACGGGGCTTGAACCCACAAACCGTGAGATCATGACCTAAGCGAAAGTTGGATGCTTAACCGAGTAAGCCACCCAGGCGCCCCAATACACGTGGAAACTTTTAAAAACCTGATTCAGAAGCGCAAACTACAGATTGTAAACCTTGACAAAATCTTAGTGAAGACACCCTGGAGACAGACTGTCAGTCACATATGCATCTTCTCAGCGAGACACGGAAGGTGAATTAGAATTTCCGGGGTTAGAGGGGGCCTGCGTTTGCCAAAAAGGAGCATGAATTTATAGGCTAAGAAACACATCAGTCCCCTGGGGGCAGAGCAAATTTCTCAGATGATGTTGTTGCCACCATAATGTGAGTTACCAAATGCGTTTCCTTTGAGGACCAAACTCAGTACCTACAGAGCCTCATGGGGTGGTCGAAGCCTTAGTCTTTACGCAGGACACCAGGTGACCCTTGAGGCCTCCAGCTGCCTGAGCCGTCCGGGTCCCTCTATCAAACACACACACAGGGGAGGGGCGGCCTTGCTGAGTGCACCCTAGGCAGGTGGGCCCGTCTATGCTCTGCCGTGTCCGCTGGGGATGCCCAAGGAAGGGGAACAGAGAAGCTGTGGCTCCCAGATTTAAGTTGGAGATCTGGTTGGTCAGGCCCTGAGGTCACCCCCTGGCCAGCGAGCAAGAAGGCAGGAGCCAGGGAGAGCGGAGATCGGAGATGGGATGCGATGCAGCTTCGCACTGACGTCTCCAGGAACGAGCCGACCATGTAATGCACATAAAGCCAGCCTGAGAACTAACACCAGGTCCCTTTCAGCCAGACACAGCTTGTCACTCTGACAGCCCTCAAGCCAATCAGAAGGGTGAATTAAGGCGTCCTTGTTTTTTTCTTTTTTCTTTCTTTTTTTTTCTGAGGGGCAAGGGGTAGTTAAAATGCTGATCTCCAAGTGACAGGTTTCTGTGCTTAGAGTGAACTGTCACTGCTAGAGCCTCTCAGGAGGAGAGTGTCAGGGAAAACAGCAGGCTCCTTATAGACCCGCCTGCTCCCTAAGGGCATCCAGGCACGAGTCATGGTCACGCCGTCTGCTCTGTCCCCCAGGGCCAGGAGGGTGAGAGCACCAGTCTGCACCAGCTCCCACTGCAGTGGGATCCAGGGATCAACTTTCCACTTTAGGGGGAGAAAACCCCTCCTTCTTGCCCCCAGTGCGACATTAATAATTAAGTGGGTGCCCGCATGATGTGGATGTATCATTACGGAGCAATACCGGAAGTATATGCACAGAGGCTCACACCCTGGCATGTGTACGTGTACTCTGGAAACCAGACATGAAATCATTTAAAAAAAATTTATCGTAAGCAAAACTTTTAAATAAAAACAAGGGATGTATGCGTGCTTCATTACGAGAGGACTTTATTAGCCAGTGCTAATTAAAGCATGTTATAGAGTCTGACAAATGTCTAAAATTACTCGTTTTTGTAAATAGTTTTGATGCAAGTAATTTGTTTAAAGCTGGAACTTGGTGGAAAAGTTCAAGCAATTTTATTTTTGCCTGGGCAGCACATTATGTGATGTCAAGGGGGATAATTAATGATTAGTGGTTTAATGACAGCAGCACGTTCATTATTCTCGGCTCCAGCTGCTACCAGGAGGGGCATGCTGGGTACCCGAGCTCGCTCCAGCCCCAGCTCCGTGAGAGCCGGCAGGTGAACCCATTTCACAGATGAGCATCGCCAAGGCCCAATGTCAGCCCTCTGGTCTGCCCAAGATCTCAGGCGTGTCCTAGATGGATACTCCCCATGCCTCATGGACAAGGGGCATCTTCTAGCCAGCACTGTCTTCACAAGCCTGACCTTTTGTGGGTGTCCCAGGGCAGCGGACAGGCCTGATAGTGAGCTCCCTGGCTTGGCCCCTCTCCCAGGAACACCGAGCCTGACCCAGAGAGCAGGGACTCCTTCCCAAAGCTAGGAAGGCCATCGCCGATCCTTTCACCGGCCCTTGTTTGTTGGCTCCCTCACCTGTCCCAATGCCTTCTTCTCACGCCCCCAGGGCAAGAGCTAAGTAGTCATCCACACACAATCCAGGCTTTTCTGAAAAAGGGAGCCTCCAAGTTCAAGCCCAAACGAGCTACACTGGCTGTGCGAGCAGGACCATATGCTCCCTGTGCCTTGGTTTTTATGTCTCCCCAGAACAGTTCAGTTCCCTGTTCTGGGCAGCAGGCTTTGGCGGAGGGGGGGCGTGCAGGGAAATGGATTAATTGACCTAATGGGGCTCCATCCAGTCTATAAATCTAAGACAAGAAAGGGCAACTTCCTAGTCAACACAGAGGCTCGCCTCTCATTGTTCTTAACCCAGGCGTACTTCCTGGAGGCGGGAAGAGAGGCTTGGAAGAAGATTGCAACATACAGAACATTCTCTGCTTTGTCACACAGCCCCCACAGAGGATTCCCCCTCCTTCTTTCTCTCTGTTTCTTTCTTTCTTTTTTTTTTTTTTTTCCTTAAACCAAAGTTTGAAGCTAAATCCACTGTGGGCTGAAGGAGGCACTTTAAACTTCACTTGCTTCCAAGCTTAAATGGGAAGACTTGACAGGTATGCTAATGCTCCTCTATTAAGTCTGCAGAAAATGACATTAAAGGTATTGGTTAAAGACACGGCTCAGTGTTTGAGCAATTTAATGAAGTGTTACACACAAGCTGACCTTGTAGAGGGAGAAGCTCGCGGCTCTCTGAGTGTTTCGGGAGGCCCTGGCCACTCTGTTTGACATCTGAGCTTAACACCAACCCCAGACTCATTACTGTCTGCGAGGTTCTGGGAACCGCCAAGGGGGAGGCCGGCCTTTGCTTGTAAAGTCCAGTGACAGAAAGGAGAGGTAAAAATAGTGGCTCCTGATCCTCAGCTGTGCGAGGCCAGAGGTGCCGGTTTGAATGACATGTTCAGTTTTCATAAACATGGGCAGTGGCCCCCTGGGGGAGCCAGACAGGAGAAAAGGAGGGGTTCTCAGAGTGGGCAGAGTGGACAGGGTCAGCCGAGTGTAAAGGCCAGAGCTTCTGGCTGGCATCTGAAAGCCAGGTAAGCCGGCGGAGCTCCGAGGGGGGTCTCTGCCAGTAGAGCGGCGGCCCCACAGAGAGTCCGGGACGAACTTGCCTGAGCACTTCGGTGGCACTACACAGATGTGAACCCCTAGGCAGGGTAGGTCCCCAAGACCCCTACAGCAGCCTCCCTCCCTCACCAGCTCATTCATTTGTTCATCAAATGGTATCAATCACCTGCTATATATCACTTCTCTCTCCAAATGCACCCCATTCGCTATGTGTTGGCCACACCGGTCTGCCAATTCCTAGAACGTTCAAAGCTCCTCTCACCACAGGGCCTTTGCACACACTTTCCTCTCTGCCTGCAGTGCTCTTCTGAGATTTTCATAAGGATAGCCATTTTCAGCCTTCCAAAATCAGCTTAAATATACTCTTATCAGGGAGACAGGTGTGCAGCACATGGACAAGTGTAAGACCCACGGATCTTGCTGGGTCCGTGACAATGAATAATTATTATATTGATTATACTTACAATCTTTTACATTTGCTTTTGAGTAGCTCATTATACCTTTCAGAGTTCTCTGATGTGTAATCTCATTTGAGGTTTCTAGAAACTTCCTAACGCAGAAGGGAGATTTGGGGCTATACTTAGGTAGAGGCGAGGAACCGGAGGCCAACAGGAGCTGTGAGTGTCCAGAAAGACAGCGCTGGACCCACACATCTGGGTCTCTGACTCCCAGAGAAGATTTTTTTTCCCCCTATCACTGCAAATGGTCCACACTCACCTCCTCGGTAATGCGGTGCATGCACCTTTAAGGGGCCAGGCGGAATGCAGGTCTCAGAGTGCCTAGGCCTGCGGACGTGCAGCAGGTGAAAGAGGAGTGTCTCTGGTGCCACACATGCCCGGTGCTGGCAGCTGGACACACAGAGGGCGGCCCTGCCTGCAGGAAGCGTTTCCACCCACACTGAGCCAAGGGCCATGTTAGAGTCTTGGGCAAGTCCCTTCTGATCCATACTGTCCGTTCTCCCTGCTCCTTGTTCCCTTCAGTCTCTGCCGACAGCGGCCGTGCTCCACCGTGTTAGGGAAGCTGGCTTGTGCAGGCAGAATTCTTTGGAGGAAGAGCCACAACCCGGGCTTTATCGGGAGAAATTCAGTGATCAATGCACATCTGCGGAGTACCTCCTCTGTGTCCTCCCCTCTGTTCAGGCTCTAAAAATAATAATTGACATTATTGAGTTCCTGCTCATGTGGTTCTGCACTCAGCCACTTGCACATGCTGTGTGCCTCCGCTGTCACCACAGTGCTGTGAGAGGGACAGTCACAGTCCCACCTTTCGGGCAAGGAACCCAGGGATTAAAAGAGGTAAGTTATTGGTCTGAGACCGCATGGTAATAGGTGGTTCAACCTGGCTGTGAATTTGGGGCCATCTGACCCGGGGTCAGGGAGAGTCAGGGCCCAGAGAGTCCTGTGCAGGTTGTAGTGAGCGGGAATGATGGCCTTTGGGGGTGTGGAGTGACGACACAAGCCGGGAAGCTGCTCAGAGATGTGTCGCTGACTCCAGAGACGGAGAGCTTCCCGCCACAAGATTCCATCTCCTTCAGGCAGTCCCTGCAGGTGGGTCCCTTGCAAAACAGCCAGAGGAGAGTACGACAGGCCACCTCATCTACTGCTGGGCCGTGTGGTGCAGGGCACAAGAGCACGGCCCCTTCAGGAGAGAGAGTCGGAGTAATCACAGAGGGCTTCATGGAGAAAGTGGAGTTTGAGACGCCAGATCTCAGATGGGTGCTAACCACCCGGTACTTCACGATGATCTAATGATAAAGTCATCATGGTCATTATCGTGAGTAATTTTGTGCCAGGCCCTCTCGTGGGTACATTACCTTATTACCACATTTAATTCTTGCAACAACCCTGTGAGAGAGGCAGATGAGTGAAGCCTGAAACACTGAGCTTTCCTAAGCTGTTCTGATGCCATGACCAAGGTGATAAGGCAAAGAGAATAGGGCTTTGGATCTAGCAGACCCACATTTGAATCTTCTAGGACTGTGCTGTTGTGAAACTCCAGGCAGGGTCAGGGATGCGAGAGCAGTGAGCAAAAGCTACGACATACACACGGCGGACACAAAACAAAATTTAAGGCTAATGAACGGTCCTATGGTTGGAATGTTGAGCCTGGTAAAAAATGTTGACTTAATTATTCTAACTGGAAGCAGGTGAGACTTTCAAGAACTTAGGATAGAGGCTGAATGAGCAGGCATTAGCCCCAGACACCTGGGTTCAAATCCCACCTCCACTACCTGCGAGCTGCATGACCTTGGGCAAGTTCAACCACGCTACTTTGGTTGCCTCCTCTTGAAAATGAGAACAACCACAGCATCTCCTCATGAGATTGTTTTGAAGATTAGAATTAACACATGCAAAACACTCGCAGCAATGCCTGCCCTCCTGCGGTGCATAATGCATTGGCTACTATTAGCAATTCTGAGTCTTTTTGTTGAACACCCATTCTGCACAAGACACTATAGCAAATAGGAAAATGAACCAGGCCTAGACTTGGCCTTGCATGAGCACTCAAATAATTAACAGAGCCCAGAAGGGGGTCTGGTGCTGTTTCTGATGGACAAGAAAAGCATTTATAGAAAGAGACCAGTCCTGATTGGATGGGGTCCATGATGGAGAAAGAATTTGAGCTGGTGCTTGAGGAAAGGGCAGGATTATATAGACTGGGAGAAAGCAGATTATACAGACTGGGAGAAAGCAGATAGACTGGGAAGGCAGTCCCAGGTACTGTTCTCACCACCTCAACAGCCATCGGTTAGCAGGGTGTCTAATATCCTCTGGGTGACACCTGCCTGAAGGAAAAAGAAGTCCATCAAACTAACACTGCCCTTTGACACAGTGTGAGTCTCCTTGCTATTCCCAGTGAAGATCTTTCTGGCATTTGCGTGAACACAAGCCTGTTCTTGTTTTCATTATGGAGCCCTTGGCAGACCCAGCCTTAGCTCACTCCACCCAAGCCTTCTGCAAAGGGAAGCGCTGAAATGACACGATGGCACCCACACTCTTGGCTTTGAGTCTCCAGCTCAGGCACGACTGGATATAGGACTTATGGGAGAGGTTTCTAGAAGGCAGCAGGAGCTGGAAGCCTCGGGCTCAGTCCTGGATCCCACGGGAACACCCGCAGCCTTCCCTTTCCGCTCCTTTGCTGTTCCCTCCAGCCATTCTCTTCTTGTGTTCTTCCTTCCTCCTACCCCTCTCTGGTTTTGCTTTCCTTCCCCCGCTCAGTCTCCCCCCACCGCCCCCCACCCTCTTCCCTTCCTTCTTTTTGACATGGGACTTAATTAAGAACCCCTTGGGGCGCCTGGGTGGCTTAGTCGGTTAAGCGTCCGACTTTCGCTTAGGTCATGATCTCGCGGTTTGTGGGTTCGAGCCCCGCGTCGGGCTCTGTGCTGACTGCCAGCTCAGAGCCTGGAGCCTGTTTCAGTCTGTGACTCCCTCTCTCTCTGACCCTCCCCTGCTCACGCTGTCTCTCTCTCTCCTAGAAATAAATAAAACATAAAAAAAATTAAAAAAAAAAAAAAAGAACCCCTTGTGCCCCATCCCCCAGCCCTACACTCCAGCATCTTGGTCCTCAGCCCACTTCAGGAGCCCAAGATTCCTGGGGCTCTGCCAGAGCAGAGAGAGAAAGAGGAACAGGAATAATCCTCAGACCAGGAGGAGATGGGTTCCTCTCCTAAGGAAGAAAAAGAAAGCCAGCGAGGAATCCACTCACAACCCTTTCTGAAGGGACGTGGAGGAAAGCGGAGAGCTTTTTTTCCTCTTCTCCTTCAGGAAAAAAGCTTTTAAAATAAATAGCTGACAGTGTCTCTTATTTGAGTAATTCTTCGGTGGTTATAAATGTGCCACTCTAGAGTGCTTTATTTAGAAGTTAAAAAAAAAATGTATTCTCCAGGTGAGAGCTCAGCTTCGCCCAGGAGAGCAAGGCTCACTCTCACCCGGCTCTCCTGATGCCCAGCCTCAGACATTCATATATTCTCCTATAATCTGATCTACGTTATAAAAAGAAAAAAAAAAGAGGAGAGACATCTGGTTCTCCCACACATCTGACATTTTCCTTTATGCCTGGTTTAACTTCTTTATGACAGCCTGGGTTCACTCCATTGGAGAATTCCTCTCTTCAAATGAACTTCGTGTTTTATGTTTGAAAATTTGTCTTTGGACAAACCTGGTAATTTTTCAAGTTAAAATGTGTACACTTGAAGCACTTAGGAAGTTTAAGGATCTATCTGATCGGCACATGAATCTGAGGTTATTCATGCTAAAGTCCCATATCTACCTGCACTCAAAAAATAATAAAAAGCAAGTGACATATTTTTACTTGTTTTTACGTGAAAGCCCCCAGACTGTCAGTTTTCTATGTAATTGATTAGTATCTCTGCACACTCCCCACTTTTCCCTTAATGACATGCGGTTGTGAGGCTGTGCCTGGCGTGTACCAGGCAGCTCCTCCTGGAGCAGGAAAGGAAGACAGGGCCCATGTGGTGGCCTTCCTCCTCTCACTGGGGAGATAGACGTCCCCCATGGCTGTTCTATGTGCATCCAAGGCCAGGGGCTCCTTGCTGGGCCGATGTCTGGCTTATTAACTTCTGGGCTCACGCAGTGTCCCAGAAAAATGTAGGCTTTGGAACCCAGAACCTGGATTAGACTTGGCCTTTGCTGACTCAATCACCTTAGGATACCAGCTTGACCTCTCTGTGCCTCTGCTTTTTCATCCGTGAAAAGGTGTTAGTGAAAATGTATAGTATAGTATAGTATAGTATAGTATAGTATAGTATAGTATAGTATTAGTATTAGTATTAGTATAGTATAACACTGTGGGATATACTAAGTGCTCAGTAAACAGTATGTCTCCCTGTGTGATTTTATTTGTTGGTTTAACATGGCAGAAAGCCAGATTGCTTAACAGCCCACCTCCTTCAGGCTATTAAGTAGGCCAACCAGGGGAGGAATGTAAAGTTCAACCCCTCATTCCTATACCTCATCATAGCCTGAGTTCCAGAAAGAACGTTGGTTATGGTAAATGTACAGGGATAACAAATGCCCCCTTTGCAAGCTGTGCCCTCCCTTAACACCTGCTCTGAACTTCAGGGCCATCTGTGAACCAGAGAACTGCTCAGACTATATACCTTGCGAGCTGGGTGCACCGATACCATATACAGAATTCCATCCCTCAGGGTAGTTTGGGTCCTTTTATCTCTGGCTGTGCTCATAGTGTGGTCCCTAAGCCACCAGCACTGGCATCGCCTGGGAGTTTTCCAGAGGTGCCGATTCCCAGACTCCCATCCCACACCTACTGAATCATAATCTGTGTCTTAACGAGACCCCAGGGAATTTATGGCACATCAGAGTTTGGGGGACACAGCCCCTGACCACAGCAACATTGAAGGAGCCCAGACTGTCACAGAAGAAGGACCTCCCGGCTACCGTCTCCCACTGCTGGGGACCTGGACTATCCACTCACAAAGTGCCACCAGGTGACATGAGCTTCTGCAGTCATCCTTGGGTCGGGGGGGGCGGGGCTCTTCAGCCTCTTCTTTGGTTTCTCTAACACATGCTGTGTAGGACAAGGCACAAGTTTCTGGTGGAATCAGCCAGCCAGGCGAGGCCTGAGGCTAACAATCGAGGTTTGCCTGAGTCGTGAGCTGAGACTCCGAGTGTATCGCCCTGATGCCTCACATCAGGCACTTAAAGCTTTGCACATACCCCGTCACTTGATGCTCAGAGTACCGGGATGCTTGAAGGGGCAGGTGCTATCCAGAGAAGCCAAAGAATCTGTTCAGAGCCACTCGCGAGTAGATGGTGGTGGTGGGGAAGGACCCTGGCCTGGCTGGTCTGCCCAGTGATTTATAAATTTGTGCTGCTTAGAGGAAACCCAGATGGAATTTGAAAGGGCTCCTTCCACTAGAGGGTCTGTGGATTCTGGAGATATCGAACAGAGGTTTGCAGCCCAATCAATACTAAATCAATTAATTTAGCCTTCCAGATAGCTCTGTGTACTCACCCAGGGCTGGAGACTCAACTCTCGGCGTGGAGTCAGAACTGCTGATGCCGGTCACCAATCAGCCTGCAGCATTGATTGAGCGCCCACTGTGGGCAGCACCCCACGCCATGCAGTGCAGGGCAGGGGGCGAGGGACACGGCAAATAAATGTGCTTTTGGAACTGTGAGGGCGGAACGCGTCCAGAACGCTGTTCGATGTTCGGTAGAGAAAGAGAGAGATGTCCAGTCAATGTCTGCTGGACTTTTATGCCAGCAAAATAAATGGTCTCAGCAGATGAGTTTGTATGCTTTCTTTTGTTAGAAAAATAAAAAAAACTATGTAACTCAATGAATATCCATCTTTTGCCTCAGCTGCCAGCGAATCCAGAGTAAATCTGCCCAAATGGTGTAATCTACTCATTTCAGGAGCCTAAGAACATCTACCGCTTCTGCGTCCCTTCAAGGCTCTGTTCCTTTTTGTTTTGTGTTTTGGTGTGGAAATCATTTTGAATCCTTTGCTGGTAACAGATAGGGCATAAACACACATACGCGACGTTGAGGCATTTTCCATTTAGTTCTGTGAGGCAGAGGAAAGGCGTGCCGTGGCTTCCTGAGGTGTCTGATATGGGGTCTTAGAATTGGGGAGCTGGAGTCTCAGGCACTCCGCTGATTTGATGGGCAACGGTGCACCAACCCTTCCTCCTTTCTGGGGCCCCATTTCCTCATTCAGAAAACAGGGAGGTCGGGCTAGCTCCAAAATTCTGCCAGGTGAAAGGGAGGAAGAGCAAAAGAACAGGTCCGAGTTATCAGGCATGCAGACAGAATGAAGAACATGGGCATGCTCTGGCGTTGCACTCCAGACAGAAGCTCTCCCGGAGCTTTGAACCAGGTGTGTAAATCGAACATCGTTGTACGTGTCTTCACGGGGGCAAGGAGGAGAGAAGCTATTCAAGTTGCAGCAGAAAAAAATGGCCACAGACTCTTCCTCTCTGCTTCCGATGCTGAGAAGGAGTCCAGAAGCTGTTTCCCACTCTATGACCTGAGTCCTACAACTAATGGCCTGAGTGCAGCCATATGACTTTGGCCAATGCAAACAGGGACTTGAAAAGCTCACACCCTTCTGATGTTGCCCTCTTGCTGCTTTGGGGGGTGCAGCTCCCCAGGCCAGCCCATTAGATTATGGCAGACACATGGCCCAGTCGTCCTCATGGCTTTACCGACCACCAGGGGCACGACGCGATCTCCTGGGCCCGTCTCCAGCCACGCCACCTGCACGTGGTGAGCCCAGCTGAGATCAGCGAAGCCCGGCCCCACCTGGAATTGCTCTGAGCAGTTGTGATCGAAGGAAATGGTGACTGTTGGAAGCCACTAAGTTTGGACGTGGTTTATCACACAGCAAAGGCCAGCTGCGAACCCCAGGTGGAAGGGCATGTCTATTTGAAGACAGCAAATCTTAGCTGGGGAGCCTGCTGGGGAGAGAAGGTAGGTGGGCACTTTTTCTCTCCATTTGCAAAGCTGGATGACTTCACACCCTCCCAGCTTTTATCCCTGAACCCATTCTTTTACTTTTTTTTCCTCTCTCTCTCTTTTTATCCATCATGTTTCCAGCAGGGGAAGGAAGCAGACGTCCCCATTCTTGGGGCTGCATACCTGCTAACGGGAAAGAGGGGATTAGCTGCGGTAGACCAGCCAGGGAACAGGATGCCCGCTAGATAATTAACCCATCTTCCTACATACCTTGGCTTCCGACAAAAGGAGCTGTACAAATCGACCCAACAAAATTATCGGTGCTAATCTTCCAGCCCCTCTCTCCTGCTGTCCCTCTCCTGGCCAGCACCTGGCAGGGCTGTTAAGCCATCACATTCTACCTCCCCCCTTCAACCCCCGGCCCTGTCCCCACTCTCCTTTTCTCTCTTTCTCAAGTTGTTACCGCACAGGCATCACGGAAGGAATCAAACAGGGACAGGTCCTATTGTTCGGCAAAGAGGCAAGAAAAAAAAATAATCAAAAAAGCAGAGGACTTAAAAAAGACCAGAATTATTTCTCAAATAGAATGGGAAAATCTAACACGCCTTATCACTGCGGAGAACAAGCACTGCGCAAACGCCCAGGCCTCTGACTGGCATGCCGCTTGTTTTGAATAGACGCATGACATTGTCAAAGAGCCTGCCATTGTGTTGCTGAAAGGCACTTGCAACATTGCATGAAAATCAGGCGTTCATGTCACCCTCAGACTAGTCAAAGCCGCTGTTTTTTTCTTCCTTTCTTTCTTTTTGAAAGAAGAAAGAAGGAAAATAAGAAATGTCCCCAGAACAAGACCTTCAAAGCCAGATAAATGATATTTTTGAAAGACATCAGAAACTGGGCACCTAAGCAAAGCCAGGAACGAAAGAGGTATTCCATTTGGAAAGGGTCCCTGTAGGGCAACGGGGAAGTCAGAGGCCGGTGTGGGGTTGGACTCATGGCTTCTCCCGGACTTTGAATTCTTCAGGCTGGACTTGTCTAGTACCTTCTGGATTTGACCTGACTCTCTTGCTGCCCGAATTATTCCCATTGTGAGCTGTTATATAATTTACACACGTTGCTTTCCAAGACCCCTCCGGTGTCCTTCTCCTGTGTCACTTCTCAGGGGGGAAATGAAGTTTCAGGCCCTTGGAATTCCAGAGGGATGTGAGCTCTTCTCCAGGAACTGTGCTGGTCTCCAGCCACCCCTAAACCACGCCGAGGAACCCCGAGGGAGCTGACCCGGGCTCTTCCTCAGACACTACTCTACGCTGCCAACAGCCTGCAGCTTTCACGGTATGCAACGACTTTGGGTAAAGAGTCTGATCCTTCTCCTGGTGAAATAGATGCATTACACCCCCCACCACCCCACCCCCCCCCCCAGCCGCCATGGAACTTAGAAAAGTCATTGGAGAGGGCATGGAATGTTCTTTCTGGACAAGGTTTCCCAGTTTCCTAAAGGCTCACTGCAGAAGAAGGTGAGATCCCAGCATCTCTGGAGAAGTTAAGAGATTTGCACGTGCACACAAAGTCAGTACGGTGCTCTAATCGATTGCCGCCCCTTACAGCCTCACGGATTCAACACTTAAGAAGAGGGAAGAATTTAACTCCAATATTGATTTGATTTCTCGTGCTTCCTGTGGGGAAGGGGCAGGCCGGGAACCCAGTTCTGGGTGGGCAGTCTGGCTGATGGATGCTCCCTAATTGCAAGCTTTGATTAGTTCAGCTGCTTCTAGATTTCTGGCTGTTAACAAATGGCCCTTAGTCTGTGCCTGCTGTCCTCAGAGAGAAGATGAGACGTTGCCTCGCACCTAAGAGCTGCCCCTACGGGCTGCTGGCCTCCTCTCACTGATGAGTAAGTGTGGATGAGAGAACCCTGAACTCCCAACCCGCTGCGTGCTCTGTGTTGGCCATTTAACCGCCTTGGGTCAGCATCCTCATAGGTAAAATTTACTTTATTTTATTTATTTGTTAATTATTAACTTATTAATGCCCCACGGGTCCCAGAATGGATTGAGGGGATCCTTCTAGGGTATTCTCCCAGCTCTAGGGTGCCCTGCTGGCCACTCGACTTTGTAGTGTCTGAGGTTCAATTCCAAGTTAGAGTGATGCCAGCTGCCCCTCACATCGGAGTGATTCAGAGTCACAGAGAGACTGTGGGACTGACTGGGGAGCTGTGTGCCTTGTGCTGTGGTAACACCTTGTACTTAGGGCTTCACAGCAGCACACCAAATTCTGGGTATCAACGCATTTTCCATTACCCTTAATAGCAAAGAATTGATACACTGGAGCAATTTCTAAGTTGTTCCCTACACGTGATAATTCTTTTTTAAATACTCAGCAACATAATACAGCCCCTCACTGACACTCAGCCCTGCGGCATCTGACTATGACATCTCTTAGCCCTGCCTGTCACTCACAGGCCACAAGAGCTTGAAGTCTGAAGAGTCCGTTTGGGGCTCCTAAGAGAGACACTGACAAATGGGAATTTGTTGTGAGGAGCATGATCAAGGAAAGGAGGGTGTGGAAAGGGTGCCTTATGAAGGGCAATAAGCAAAGCTTGGAAAAGAGAAGCCTTCCCATTTGCAGAGCTGTCATGATGGAGAGGGCCCCATGGGGCCCCGTGGAATTGTGGGAGCTGCCCCATCGGTGGGATGGGGTGTCTTGGGAGGTGGTGAACGAGAATCACTGCAAGTCTGAAACAGAGGCCAGGTGGGTACCTGTGCAGGGTCTGCGGCAGGAACCGATGCCTCCTTTGGTCCATTCCGGCAAATGGTTTGAGAGAATCCACTAGGAAACAGGCTCTGCCTTGAGGTCAGTTCAGGGGAGATGCAAACGTGCATAGCTCTTCACTGTTAATTAGAATTCTCTGGGTTACAAGCGACAGAAACCAACTGGAGATGTTGGTCAAAATTATGGGCATTTATAAGGATGCAGGGATGACCTTTAGATAAAGGTACAGAGAGATGTTGCTGAAGCAAGGCAGAGTCAGGTCCTCAAACAATAGCAGAGTTCAGATTTTTACTCCCTTCTGCATGTCTTTTCATTCTCCTTCTCTTCAGAACTAGCTTTGTGCGCTTCTCCTGTCCCCAAAGTTGAGAACACAGCAGGTGATATAGTGTAGGTTTAGCTTTCTCTCTCTCCCAGGTCCTCATTTTCCAGAAAGGGACTCTAATTGGTCCAGCTCGGGCCAGTTGCCCCGGTACTTGTTACTGACAAGCATCGTTCCCGAGGGCAGTGCTGTGTCACCTATGGATTGGACTTCAGTCGAACAGTTGACAGAAAGAGGGTAGAGATGAGAAAAGAAAGCACAGCGCGTCCACCACAAGGCACGGGTCTTGGACTCAAGGAGATTATAGTCCAGAAGGGAAAGCAGACACATAAACCATGAACCCTAGTGTAAGACCAACTGTGGCACATGCTAGAACAGAGATCTGTGATCCAGATGGTGCACAGGAGGGAGGAATTCTGATAGACAGTACCAGAAGGCTTCATGTGAGAGACTGAGCATTCCAACGGGGCTGGTTGCCTGGCTTTGTTGCCTTTGGTGGGGATAGTGGCGGTAATGAACTTTTAACCTCACAAACAAACAACAAATACATTCTTCTTCTACTTCAAAAATTGACCATCTCCTCGTAGTTAATGATGACATATATAACCTTTTAGACTATGGCCACAATTTCACGTTGATGTAGATGTCTTAACGTTAAAAATGTGATTATTTCACATATGTTTCACATAAATAAAATGCCATACATATTATTATTTTACAGCTTCCATTTTTCACTCAATAACACCTCCTGGAGAGCTACCCATAACAGTCTGTATTAGAATGTATACTATTCTTTTCAACTAATGCATATATTCTGTCCTATGACTACAGTGCAATTTATTTAAAGATAATATAGTTTATCTGTTCCTCAACTGATAGGAATCTGGGATGTTTTCCATTTCTGACTTAAAAACAGTGCCGTGATGGACATACTTGTACATACCTCTTTGTGCAAGAGTACAAGTGTTTCTCTAGATACAGAGAAGCGAAGTTGCTGGGGTATAATATATGCATACATAAAATTAAATGGAAGTTGAAAAACTAGACCCCAAAGCAGCTGACCAAATTTCTTCCGTATCATCAGTATCTGAGAGTGCGTTTCACAACACTCACACTTGACAAATATTTACCATCTTTGTGGGTGAAAAGGGGTATCTCGCTGTTGCTGTGATCATCATGTTACAGATTACCGGTGTGCTGAATATGCTCACTTTGCCCTTCCAGATCCACTCTCCACATCTCTCTATCCCATTCTCTAGGAAGCTGACCCGAAGGACTCTCCCAACAGGCTCCTTGTCCTTCATCTTCCAGCTGGATTCAACCAAGAGAAGGTTCAGAGGACAGGAGGAGAATGAAGGGGAGGACTGTATTCCCTCCTTTCCTTGCCTGCCAGGCCCCGGTGGGTCAGCGCACCCTGGACAGTTCCTGCCATCAGCTCTCTCCATGCAGCCTTCCCAGATTTCTACTCTTTCTCTTGCACCTTCAAGCCTTGAGGTGGTAACAGCTTCCAGTTTATCAAATGATGCATATCTCTGGCGTTGTTTTGCTATTTGTGCTATCAATGATTGAGGAGAAGTTGTTAAAAACTATACCTGTGGGATTCTTTATTTCTGCATTTAAATTTGTCAATTTTCACTTTCTATATATGAAGCTCTGTTATTAGGTACACAGACATTTAAGATTAGTTTCTTTTTGATGGATTGACCTACCACTTAATGTATTTATTTACAGCAATATTTTAGTCTCAAAATCTGTTTTTTTCTGATAGAAATATAGCCACACCTGCTTTTTTCTACTTATTCTTTGAAGTTTACATCTTTTATTTTCATCCTGTCTGTGTCTTTATATTTAAATGTTTTTAAACACGATACAGTTGGCTTTTATAAACTTTTTAAAAATGCTTTATTTATTTCTGAGAGAGAGAGAGAGAGCGTGAGCAGGGGAGGGTCAGAGAGAGAGGGAGACACAGAATCTGAAACAGGCTCCGGGCTCTGAGCTGTCAGCACAGAGCCTGACACGGGGCTTGAACCCACGAACCGTGAGATCATGACCTGAGCTGAAGTTGGATGCTTAACTGACTGAGTCACCCATGGGTCCCTACAGTTGGCTTTTTAACGCCTTTTTGGAGGAGAAGGACATACATGCTCTTTTATTGTGGTAAATATGTATAATGTAAAGTATGCATAGTATAAAATTACTGGCCCAGGATACTGTAGCATCCTTTGTTTGTTTATTTAAATCTGGTCCACGCCTCTGTAAATGGTCCCTTTATTAAACTTTCCTCAAATTGCCTAATTTCACCCTCTATTTCCTGCTGGGATCTTGAGTGATAAAACCAGTGAGGTTGAGTATCCCTTTGGGTTTCTATCAACCACACTAATGTCTTCTGTGAATTGCTTGTTCATATCTTCTGCCCACTCTTCTAGGAAGTAATTGTCTTTTTCTTGTTAGAGTGACTCCTTAGTTTATAAGCTGTCTTCACATAACTTCAATACTGATAATCTCTTGTCTGTGGTATATATTGAAAATACTTCCTTCAGGTCTGTGCTTTACCCTTTCAACTTAATTCATGGCATCATTGTGACAGCTAAGTTTTAATTTATTTTTAAGACAGAGAGACAGATAGAACATGAGCAGGGAGGGGAAGAGAGAGAGGGAGAAAGAGAGAGAATCCCAAGCAGGCTCTGCACTGACAGTGCAAAGGGGTTTGACCTCATGAAACTGAGAGATCATGACCTGAGCTGAAGCCAGGAGTCTGACGCTTAACCAACTGAGCCACCCAGGCGCCCCTTAATTTTTGGTATAGTTATATTTATCAATCGTTTCACTCTGTGTCAGGGGTCAGCCCAGTTTCTGTAAATGGCGAGATAGTAAATGTTTTTACTTTTATGAATTCTACTATCCCTGCCACAACCACTCAACACCACCACTGTAGCACAGAAGCAGCCAGAAACAAGGCAGAACAACAGATGGGGCTGTGCCCCTGCTATTACATAAAGATAGGTGGTGGGCCAGGCCCTGCTCTATATATTTTGCATATTTTCATTTATTTAGAAGGCTCTCCTTACCCTAAGGGGATAAACAAATTGTTCTAAAGTCGCTTCTAAATATTATGAATATCTTTATGCTTTGGTTTTTAAGCTATTTGGAATTGATTTTTGTGACTGGTAGAATCTAGCTCTATTTTTTCCCCTAATGAATAGTCAGTTGTCCCACCCCAATTGATGTGAAATGCCACCTCTATTTATTTACCTAACAAATATTTATTCAATGTTTACTATGTGCCAGGCAAATATACATATATATATATTTTTAATTTCTAGAGTTGGTGTTCTAGTCTATTGGCCTGCTTGCCTATTTTTGAGTCAATACTGCAGATTTCTATTCTAAATTGATAGTATGTTTGCTATCAGAGAGGGCGAATCTCCTTTCCTTTTTATTTTTTTTAATTATCTTGATTTTCTTGATATTTATGTTTCAATATGGATTTAAAAATTAGCTTGTCAGGTTCTATAAAAAAGCTTACTGGGATCTTGATTGGAAGTGTATTAAATATTTATAGATCTATTTGGGGAGAATTGACATCTTTGCAATATTGAATCTTCTATATCAGGAGCGTGCTAAATGTCTTCATTTTTCCAGGTTTCCCTTTAAGACAATAATGCCTGGCACATTCTTAGGAGAAAGAAGACCTGTATGAAAGAAGACGTATTTCTCTGACTTGTTGGCTAGGCCTTTCAGAGTAGCCTCAGACTGACAGGTTAACTTTGTACCATCTCAAACTTTCCTTCCCATTTTCCAGCCCCTCAAAGGAAGTCAGTGTAAAGTCAGTTGATGCCTAAGAAGAGACTTTCTTATTCTAGAATTTTCCTTCATCTCTAAGAAACAGGGTTCCCATTGGTAGGATACATATAACTCCAGGCCATTTGGGAAAATAGTTCCTTTTATATTCAAGGTGTCAGGAATCATGGAAAATCTTCTGGGGTTAGGTATTTAAGAGGATATGATCATGCATGTAGCATCATCAGCTAAATGTAGTGATTTAAAGACCTCCGACAGATAGGTCATGAGTGATTACTGTGAGCCAGAAGCTATGTTAGCTGCTAGGGCACACGGAGAGAACAGTCCAGTCCCTGGATAATGAGCTCCCCATCCAGGGTTGGAGGGCAGGGCTACAGTTCACCGACACATGAACAATTGTTTTCTTAGGACAGTGCACACAGGGGACTATGGAATCATAGCATAGGAGACTTGGCCCACCTGAGATTCAGCAAAGGCTTTCCGGAGACAATGGTGCCTAGGCTGAGCCTTGATGAAGAAGTAAGATTAAGCCCAGCACAGAAAAGTGGGATGGAAACTCCAAGGAGGAGAAGCCTAAGTGAAAAACACAGGTATGAAAGCTCCTGGTGTTTGCAATCAAGGAATTCTGAGCAGTTTAGCATAGCTAGGGAGTATGATGCAGGGGGGAAGGCAGAAGTTGGGACTCAGGAGAGAGGAAGAGATTGGAGAGTACCTGTCCAGTGCCCCACAGAGTGCACACTTTTTGTTTTTTTCTTCTGTGAGCAATGGGGAAATACGGAGTTTTTCTTGGAGTCTTAGAAATGGCCTTGCCAGAGCACCCTCTTACACTGTTGGTGGGAACGTAAATTGGTGCAGCCTGTCTGGAAAACAGTGTGGAGGTTCCTCAAAAAATTAACAATAGAACTCCCCTAGGACCCAGCAATAGCACTGCTAGGAATTTACCCAAGGGACACAGGAGTGCTGATGCATAGGGGCACATGGACCCAATGTTTATAGCAGCGCTCTCAACAATAGCCAAATCATGGAAAGAGCCTAAGTGTCCATCCACTGACGAATGGATCAAGAAGATGTGGTTTGTCTATACCATGGAATACTACATGGCAGTGAGAAAGAATGAAATCTGGCCATGTGTAGCAACACGGATGGAACTCGAGGGTGTTATGCTGAGCGAAATAAGTCAGGCAGAGAAGGACAGATACCATATGTTTTCACTCACATGTGGAACAGGAGAAACTTAACAGAGGACCATAGGGGAAGGGATGGAGAAATAAGGAGAGGGAGGGAGGCAAACCATGAGAGATTCTTAAATATTGGGAACAAACCAAGGGTTGATGGGGGTGGGGGAGAAGAGAAGGGGGTGATGGGCATGGAGGAGGGCGCTTGTTGGGATGAGCATTGGGTGTTGTATTGAAGCCAGCTTGACAATAAACTATATTAAAAACAAAAGAAATGGCCTTGTTAGAGACGTTTAAGTCCCCCACCAGCTGAGTACAGATAATGGATTTAGTAGACATAAGACCAAAGGCAAGGAGACCATGGGGGAAGGAGTTCAAGTCCAGTGCAAAGGGGAGGTTGATCTGAACCAGAGAGGAAGGAAGGGGCCATGTCTCCAGCTAGCTACGCAGCACCGCGGTGAAGAACATGGGCTGCGGTTGGTGAGCCTGGGTTCTGGTCCCTACTTCCAATAGAGACTTAGACAAGTTTCGTTGGCTGCTCTAAGCCCCGGTTGCTCATCTCCAAAACAGAAGTGATCATAGCTACTTTATATTCATTAGCTGGGAGGACCAAATGAGGGAAACGCCTAGCTCAGAGCACCTGCTCCATCAGCCTTTGCGAGGACTCGCTGGCAGAGCAGCAATAAGGGCAGGAACAATGAATGAAAACATAGTTGCCTTGTGGGTCCTACAGGGAGCAGATTTGGGCAGATGGGAAAAAAGCATCCTCTCTTGCATCACCTACCATGACCTTTGTTTATGGGGATTTGAGCAGGTCTAGAAATAGTGGCTTTGGGGTCTGGTGATCATATCGGGGCTCTTGGACAGCATGGAGGCCTGGACTTGTCGAAGGGAGGAGGGCAAGTAATTGGCCTCTGTTTTTTTTTTTTATTTATTTCTAGGAGAGAGAGAGACAGCGCGAGCAGGGGAGGTCAGAGAGAGAGGGAGTCACAGACTCTGAAACAGGCTCCAGGCTCTGAGCTGGCAGTCAGCACAGAGCCCGACGCGGGGCTCGAACCCACAAACCGCAAGATCATGACCTGAGCGAAAGTCAGACGCTTAACCGACTAAGCCACCCAGGGGCCCCAATTGGCCTCTTTTTCATGAATCACAAAGGACCAGAACAGCCAGGCTCATGTGGTGGTTAGGGTGGGCAGGAAATGGGGACCAGTCGGCACTGGGGGTGGGGGAAACCATGAAATTTGTCTCAGAAAACTTAGACTTGGCTCTTGGCTCTGACACAGTTACCTGCTTCATTACCTTGAGTGCATCTTCGGAGTGCTCTATGCCTCAGTTTCCTCACTCGTAAAAAGGGAAGAGCTAACCATGGTGTGTAACAGCTTACTTCGCCTACTTGTAAAATGTAAAGGAGATGGTGGACGTAGAGGCACCATTAGCTATAAAATGGTGTTTAAATGTTAGTTATTATTTTGCTAAGTGAAGGTGGGGCCCTGGGGTGAGGCCGGGTATCTGGGAGCCGCTCCACACCACAGCCCAGCAAGCTTCAAGTCCAGGAAAGAATTCAATTATTGCAGCGTGTAATTTTCTGTTTGCAAAGCTCATATTGTGTATGTAATTGAATCAGAATAAAGAGATCCAAAGGCTGCGGGCTTGGGATAAGGCTTTGGAGCTGGACTCAGTGAAGCCAGGCTGGGGAGGGAAGTGGGGGGGGGTGCATGGTGCTGGCTGGGAGCTAGAGGGAGGGGTGAGAGCAAGGGGATCAGAAGGCCGGGAGGGTCCTGGAGCTGGAGATCTGCTTGGTTCCCCCAAGCCTTATTCCCCCAGAGATACAGAGGCTCTTGGCTTGGAAGGCGTCTCGAGGTGTCACTCGCCCTTGGCTGGACACCTCCTTTCTCTTCTGCTGTCATGAGAAGCCTGAGCCGCTCCGGTCCAAAAGCACCTTCCTTCCCACTCAAGTTGCCCTCTTGCACTGTCTTTACCGCCTGCTACACCAGAGTGCATTTCAAGCCAGGAAGGTACCTCTTTAAAGCAAATTTTTTAAAATCCTTATATATTTTGGGGCGCCTGGGTGGCTCAGTTGGTTAAGTGTCCGACTCAGGTCATGATCTCGCAGTCTGTGGGTTCGAACCCCGCATCGGGCTCTGTGCTGACAGCTAGATCAGAGCCTGGAGACTGTTTCGGATTCTGTGTCTCCCTCTCTCTCTGTCCCTCCCCACTATGCTCACTCTCTCTCTCAAAAATAAATAAACATTAAAAAAATTTTTTTAAATCTTTATATATTTTTAGGAGAAGGACAGAGACAGAGAATGAGTGGTAGGGGAGGGCAGAGAGGGAGACACAGAATCCGGAGCAGGCTCCTGGCTCTGAGCTGTCAGCACAGAGCCCAACGCAGGGCTCGAACCCACAGATTATGAGATCATGACCTGAGCCGAAGTTGGGTGCTTAACCGACTGAGCCACCCAGGCACCCCTAAACCAGGAAGGTACCTCTTGAGAAGGGACGCCAGAAGCGGGGTCGGGGGTCATGGGGTGATTTGGGTCAAGTGACTAAGAGCCTGGTAGCCCAGACTGTCCCAGTGTGAGCTCTGAGGGAAACGCCTCACTTCTGGGAACGTCAGGTGGTTGATTTCCCTAATTGGGGGAGAGAGTGGATTTGAGAACAATGAAGTGGGAGACTCGGGGACCCAGGTAGGGAACCTAGAGACCAAACAGCCCCCTTCTTTGATACACTCAGCCAACATTCTCTCCAAGATGGCACCCCCCCTATGCGGACTAAGGAGCAGGACAGAAAGGCGGGGGCTTTTCTGAAGTCGGTGCTTCCACCCGCCACATCGTCCCTGAACTGATCTGTCCCCGAGGTCCGGCCCTTCCGTCCCTGCCCACACTGACTGCTCTCAGTGGCTCCGCACCACACAGCCAGTGCCCTGCGACCCTGTCCCCCATTCTAGCCTCGCACGCGCTCTGTCCTCCCTGACAGCATGCCACACTCCTCCTCTGCAGCCCCGGGGGAAGCGAGTGGGATCTGGCAGTCGGTCCAAGCCAGGAGAGACTAAGGGACTGGATTCTAGCAAAGAGCCAAGAGCAGGTCGGAGACCTGCTGCCTGGTGACATTTCCTGAGCACTAACAAATCTGACTCCAAGACAAACAGCCGGGGAGAGACAGAGACTGGCCGAGACTGGCGGGCTCACGGAGCGGGAGGCAGGGGAGAAAGACAAAGTGAGAAAAAAACCACGGCACAGCACACCCAGCCCAATGGCCCAGAATCTCTCCCGCATCTGCGGAATCAGAAACACTTATTAATAGCCGGCAAAAGGCAAAGAGGAAGTATCTCATTGTCTGCCGCTGTCATTCCTCACCATGACGAGCACTTAAAATGTCAAGACCCCTTTCAGCAGCTATGCACAAGCAATCAGGCCTTCTCATCGGTCACTGCGATTTCGCAGCCGCTGCCTCCCGTCCCCACGACTGACTTCCACGCTGTGTTTGGAGACAAGGCGTGTGGGATCACATAAACAAACATTGTCTTTGGGAAGGACGGCCTGCGCGCAGGGGTCCAGGGAGGCAGGGGAGGGCTGGGCTCGGGAGGGGGGTGGTGGCGGGGGGAGAGGAGGCCACAGCCTTCTCGGCTGCTCTGGGACTAGGGAGAAGAGGTCATCGTGCGGACATTTGGAGGATTGGGTCTGGACAGGGGGTGGGGGCTGAGCGCCGAAGGTTTACCTTGTTCTGGGAGGGGTTGGGGGCAGTCAGTGGCTTTGGAAAGGAGGGTCCCTGTTAACGGTTCAGGCAACCAAGGCCTTTTTTCTGGAGGTGGGGTGGGGGTGGGGTTTCTGGTTGACCGGTGCCTCTTCTTAGGGCAAAATAAGACAAGGGCTGGACGTGCAGCAGGTGGTGTGATAGAAGGCAGGAGTTCCTGACCCACAGAAGCCAGACTGGGCTGCCAAACTCACTTTCCCTGAGGATTTTTGCCTTCTATCACAGCCCCTCTACCTCCTTTGCTTGGGTGGAGTCCTGGCAGGGGTGGGGAGGGGCGGGGGAGAGGAGGGAATCCCCTCTCCAGTGTGGGGGTACCTCTTATCGTATTAATCTGCCAGGCCTACAGTAACAGGTACCATGGACTGGGGGCTTCAACAACAGAAATAGACTGGTTCTCAGTACTGGAGGCTAGAAGTTCACGATCAAGGTCCCTTCTGAGGCCTATGAGGGCAGGACGGTCTCCAGGCCCCTGGCCCAGCCTCTGTGGCTGTGGGCATTGATGGCATCCCGTGGCTCATAGAAGCATCATGCTGAGTTTGCCTTCATCTCTGGGTGGCATTCTCCCTCTCTGAGTGTCTGTGTCCATGTTTCCCCTTTTGATGAGGACACCGGTCATAGTGGGTTAGGGTCCCTGCCCCCCACTCTAGGACGACCTCATCTATACCTGCAGCAACCCGATTTCCATATAAGGTACATTCTGAGGTACCAGGCGGGGAGGACTTCAACACACAGATAGGGGAGAGAACACAATTCAACCCATAAGTCTTATCACCAGAAGAAAAAGGCTACCCAGAGGGGCAGTGAGCCAGCAAGTCAGGACTTCGAGGAGGGAAGCATTCTGGCATCTATTCCCCCTGGCTCCACAGAGACCTATCCCTGTTTTCTGTCTCTCTTCCAGGGGCTAGGATCTGCTTCTCAATCCCCCACTTCTGAGGTGCCTGCGTGGCTCAGTCAGTTAAGAGTCCAACTTTGGCTCAGGTCATGATCTCGCAGTTCGTAGGTTTGAGCCCTGCGTAGGGCTCTGTGCTGACAGCTCAGAGCCTGGAACCTGCTTCGGATTCTGTGTCTCCCTCTCTCTCTGCCCCTCCCCATTCAAGCTCTGCCTCTCTCCCTCTCAAAATAAATGAACATTTAAAAAAAAAACACTTTTCTGTAGCTCCCACAGTGACTCCCCAAGCAAAGACAGGCCTGGGTGTTGCTGCTGAAGGGAGCTCAGGGTCTCCGTCACCTGAGGGTCCAGCTAGTGCCCAGAGCATCCCACCCATCAGAAATCTCAGAACACACCTTCCATCTCCCCATGACAGGTTCCAGGAATGACTTGGTAAATCTGTTCACTGACAAAAGGCGAGAAGGTAGGATTGTTTCAGAGTTTGCTTTCTGCTGACCTGACAATGACACAGCCCGGGGATCTGGTTAATGTTCAAAGAAAAATTAGCCTGTTGTTCAACATTCCCCGTAATGTCCATCCAATTCAATTAGTTAATAGAATCATGAAATGCCAGTGCTGGAAGTGTAGAGATAATTCAATCTAAGCTCTTCATTTTTTTAGATGAAGGAAACAAGGCTGAGAAAAGGTGAAGAGGTGTCCCCACATACAGTCAGGGTCTCACGTGGGAGCACTTGGGTCTGAGGGCTGCGCTTAAGAGCCCTGCGCTTCATTTAAAGAACATGTACTGCGTTCTTGGGGCGCCTGGGTGGCTTAGTCGGTTAAGCGTCCGACTTTCGCTTAGGTCATGATCTCGCGGTTCGTGGGTTCGAGCCCCGCGTCGGGCTCTGTGCTGACCGCCGGCTCAGAGCCTGGAGCCTGTTTCAGTCTGTGACTCCCTCTCTCTCTGACCCTCCCCTGCTCACGCTGTCTCTCTCTCTCTCTCCTAAAAATAAATAAAACTTAAAAAAAAAAAAAAAGAACATGTACTGCATTCTTGCTGTCACCAGGGCGCGGTGCAGGGCTCCATCTTGGAGGAGGCAGGATTCAACGTCATTGAAAAGGACACAGCGCCTGGCCTCGGGGAGCTGTCTGATGGGAGAAGTGGGGTGCACACGGCTGCCGTCCACCTCCAGTGAGGCGTGTGTGGGGTGTGCACCCTCTCTGGTCTGTGTTATGCATGATACCCAGAAGGTCTGGCTGCCAGTCCAGCACGTGGCCTGGAATATCTGAAGTTGACTCGCTTATGTGCAAAGAGACACTGTGACTTGGGCCCCACTGGCCCCGCCTTTAAAGAGATGGGCAGAAGGGAGCTTCCCGCAGCCTGACCTAGCCTTCCTCCTCCTTCATGGCGATTCCTCCAGCTTCCCAGGGGTCACCCGGTCACAGACGTGGCAAGGAGCTGCCGGGGGCATCTGCATGGCATGCAGGGCTGCCCAGCGCAGCCCAGGACCCTGCCGGCCCTTGTCTCTGGTCCCCCTTGCAAGCCCCGCCCCCAACTGGGCTGCCAGGCCAAGCTCTTGTCAATCTGCAGCCCTGACCCCCTGCATCATCCTGAGCCCTCCCCTCCCGGCCCTGGCTGCCAGTTAGTCATGAGCTGGGCCAGGAGATGGGTCCAAGGATACGCGGGGGGGTCATCTATCTTACGGAGGCCCCTGGTTTTCCAGGATGCCCTGAGTCATGCCCACCTTCACGGAGATTTGGGGGAGGGGAGGGGAGTTGGAATATAGGCTGACTTCCCCCTCCTTCCCCCCTAGAGACTGGGAGGGAATCGGACTCTCCCCTCCTGCTCTGAGAGGGAAGGCAGCAGCCAGGGAAAGGGGCCTGAGTTTCAGAAGGGAGTGTCACGAGAACGGGGATTTAGAAAACAAGCAGACACCAGCAGTGTCGTTTTAGCGATAGCCATGGTAACGGCCATTGCGGAGTCAGAGCCAGCGTGGGGCCTGCTCTGGAGGCCCGGGAAACGCTTGCTCGCAGCCTTACGCCATTTGCCATCCTCTTCGCTGTCGCTGCCGTTGCTCTTTGGGACTCCCCAGGGTGCGCACCCAAGTGCGCCCTGACGTTCTCTCACGTACGCCCTCCCGTGTCCCCTGCAAACGAGCGTTCACCGGGCCCCAGGCGCACTCAAGAGTGCACACCCGCAGGGACACACGACACACCGCGGCACGCTCCTCGGCTCACGCAAACAGAAACACAAGTGTATGTGCGTGTGTCTCTGCTCGCTCCTGAACCTGCTTCAAAACACGTACTGCCATCGCCAGAGGCAGGTTGGGCACCTGAACCCGGGTCTCCGGACGCCTTGTCCGGGCTCCGCGACCATTCTAGGTCCAGGTACCTGAGCTCGCATCTGTCTACACCTGCCGTCTCTTCTTCACATTTACTATTCTGCGCCTGGGCAAGTGTATGGTTATCTGGCCTCCGTGGACGTCTTCCCACAGATGTGGCAACACACTCGTGTGCCCAGGTACATAGAACTGGCCCGGACACACTTGAGCGTCCACAGGACTGTGCTCACATCTATCCCTCAGATGTATGTCCTTGACCGAACGTGAACCGTGCTTGCACACCTGTCTTGTGTCACGTCAGGCTCCTTGGGGCGGAGAGCAGGCTTGTATGTTCGAGCGTGGGTACTCCAGCACGGGCTGCCGGGATGCTCTCCAGACCCCGTCCATACCTGGAGGCTCCCCTGTCCCCATTCCCTGCCCCCCTCTGGTCCAGCGGGCCGAGGACTCCATGCCTTCTGCATGCCACACCTGTGCAAAGAGTGGGGACGGCACTTAGCATGGACACATGGGTTCCTCAGCAGGCGGAATCAGGCAGCAATGTAGTACCAGAGCCAGTGTGTTTTTTAAAAATCGCACAAATCTCCCAAGGAGGCAGAAAAATCAAAGCCTCGTCATTTAAAATCCCCACACAACAGAAGGAGAAATAAACACAGAGCTCTCAGAAAAGGCTGAGCCTCCCCCACCCCTCCCTCCTCTCCAGAAGAAAAGACAAACAGAAAACAAATCAAAAAACAAATCTGGACTGAAAGGAGCAATTGCGGAAAGAATAGCCGGGGGCTTGCGTCTCCACCCCGGGAGCAGGCTCCCTGACCACAGGGCAGGAGGGAGAAGGGGCTGGGTGAGCCGCTGGCCAGAGGGGCGGCTCAGGCCACCCCGACCCCAGTGATGACGTCCTTGTTCCCGGGCAGGGGGTGGGAAGCTCACGGGCTTGGGCGGGAAACAGACCCGGAGCTGAGGCCAGGGTCACTCATCCAGTGGGCACGTGACCTTGTACGGGGCACTTGGCCTCTGAGCCTCAGTGTTCCCATCTGTAAAACAGGGATAATGCCAGGTCCCTGTGTCCCAGCCTAATTGTGAGGGCCAACCATAAAATGATGTCGTAGCTGTCATATGTGTCTAGCAAGTGACCAAAGAAAGACTTCAGGATTCTAGAACACGGGAGGTCTCCCAACTCCTGCCTCAATGCCAACAGTGCCCAGAACAGCTCCAGAGTATGATCCGTGCCTCCACGCTCGGGAGACGAGAGACTTCTAAGGAGAAAAGGAGGGAAGTGTCATCGGCTCCTTTCTCCACACATTTGATGGCTGTGTCCTAAGACCCCCATTCCTTCCTCCTGCTCCTCAGATCTCCCCATTCCTGGTCGCCCCTCAGAAATGACTAGGTTTTTACGGTGCACCTCTGTCCACATGGGATCAGTCTAAGATTGGGCCTCTGCTCCAATGGGCTGTGATTCAGTTGGCGAGCCCAGACTCCCAGCTGGGAGATATTAATGTGTTTGGTTTTTTTTTATTCATTTCTGAGAGAGAAAGACAGCATGAACAAGAGAGGGTCAGAGAGAGAGAGAGGGAGATACAGAATCTGAAACAGGCTCCAGGCTCTGAGCTGGCTGTCAGCACAGAGCCCGATGAGGGGCTCGAACCCACGAACCATGAGATCATGACCTGAGCCGAAGTCGGACGCCAGCTGGAAGATATTAAAGCATCCCTACGTTATTCAGTGTGGGCCGCTATAACAAAGGTGACTTAGACAACGGAAGTTTATTTCCTATTGTCCCAGAGACTAGAAGTCACTTACCTTCTTATCTCCCAAAACAGTCCCACGGGACTTTGTTGGGGACACAAATCAGCCCGTACCACCCCCTGTCCCTCTGGAGAAAGTAGGCAAGGCCAGGAGAGGGCCACCTTTGGTTTGGTGCTTTGGTTTGGGAAAGCACAGAGCATACAACACTGCATTGGAGCAAGGAGAAAAGCGTTCGAGTTAAGCATCCCTTCCCCCACTGTTTGCAAAGACGACCAAAGACAGGGGGCTAATACCTGGTATCTCTTCTGTCCGAAGCAGACTAAAACCCAGTGAGCAGAGGACAGTAAAGGGCAACCGCTGGCTGGCACAGGGAAGGGTGTTAGAAACCAATAGAAGGATGAGCCTTCCCTTGGAGAAAGTAACACAACCACACACAGCCCAGAACGCAGGGCACGATGGGCCCAAGAAAGTCCTGTGAGCAGCCTGCCTTTTCTGTCCAGAGAACCGTACAGTTCTCTCACTGCCCAGCTCTAATACCATCCCCTTTATAAACCATCCTTTGCACACACACACACACACACACACACACACACACACACACACACACGTGCGGCCACCATTGCTTTTTATCCTGTGCATTCATAGCAGTTGGTGCCAGCCTCTGTAATAGCATACGCATGGTTATGTTTTGAGTCATCCCCTGGTTTTTAGGATGTAAGCTCCTTGAGGCTAGGACCTTGACCATCTGGTTCATAACTTTAACTCCAGTCTGTGAAAACTGGAGCCTGCCACCTGGGTGAACACCGACCTGATCTGCCTGGGACTGAACGATTTCCAGGGCAGTGGGCTTCCAGTGGTGAGGCCAGGATAGCATCAGGCAAACGGGGATGATTGATCTGGTCACCTTCCCTGGTGCTTGGTAAGCATTTGGTAAAAAACTGATATGCAGACACTGCAATAGATCAAGAAGAGATCCAGGGGCGCCTCGGTGGTTCGGTTGGTTGAGTGTCTGACTCTCGATTTCAGCTCAGGTCAGGTTTGTGGGTCCTAGCTCTGTGTAGGGCTCCAGGCTATCAGCCTGCTTGGGAGTCTCCCTCTCCTTCTCTCTCTGCCCCTCCCCTGCTCATGCTCGCTCTCTCAAAACAAATAAACATTACAAAATAAGAGAAGAGATCCAGGAAAGAATTGAAGACTGATCAAAGGGATGCAATATTTCCATAGGATAAATGTCTACAACTGAGATTATCAGATCAAGGGACAGAATAACTTGTATGGCTCATACAGGCTTTTACCAAATATTTATTGAACACCTACTATGTGTCAGAGACTGTACCAGGCCCTGAGGATACAAAGATGAAAAAGTTTGCTGCCTAGTGGGGCACAAGCCCAGAAATGATACAGTTTCACAAATACTACAGATGTGAGACACACAGAGTTATGGGGCTCCAGGAAATTACTTTTTTTTTTTTAATGTTTTATTTATTTCTAGGAGAGAGAGAGAGACAGCGTGAGCGGAGGAGGGTCAGAGAGAGAGGGAGTCACAGACTGAAACAGGCTCCAGGCTCTGAGCTGGCAGTCAGCACAGAGCCCGACGCGGGGCTCGAACCCACGAACCGCGAGATCATGACCTAAGCGAAAGTCGGACGCTTAACTGACTAAGCCACCCAGGCGCCCCGCCAGGAAATTACTTCTAAATGAGCTGAGGGACATGGGTAAGGCCAGGCAAGCTGCTGCAGAATGGAATTTACTTGTAAATTACTTGAAAATTGTAGGGAATGTCAACCTGGTGGGTAAGGTAAAGAAGGAAACTCTATAGACAGGGAAAACAGCAAGATTCAAGTCCCAACAGCACCAGAAAACACAATGTATTCCAGCACCTGCTGGTGGTCTGATGACCATGGGGTGTAGATGTGGGTGTGGAGGGGGCCCCAGAGGCTCATGAGGTGTACGAGGGGCAGCCCGTATACTGTTCGTTTCTCCTGCTCCCACACCCTACATTTCCCCCACCACTGTGCCCATCAGAGACCTCCAAGCCTTTACCAAAGCTTTTCCTTTTATTGAAATATTTATTTATTTATTTAGAGAGGGAGAGTGTGTGTGTGAGCAGGGGAGGGGCAGAGAGTGAGGGAGAGACAGAGAGAGTTTCAAGCAGGCTCCACGTTGCCAGCGCAGAGCCCGACCTGGCACTCCAACCCATGAACCTCAAGGTCATGACCTGAGCCGAAATCAAGAGTCAGACAGGTTAACCAACTGAGCCAGCCAGGGGCTCCATAGCTCTTCCCCTCACGGGGACTGCCCTTCCTCTCTCCGCCGGTCTGGCTAGCTCAGACTTGTTTTCTAGGTCTTGGCTCAGAGGCCGGGCTCCGTGAAGCCCACCTGGCCCTCTGGTCAGAGCTGGAAGTGATGTCTACACAGATCACCTTCACGGTGACATCAACTAGGGTGAGTCCCTGGGTGCGTGTCTTTGTCTCTCATTAGACTGAACATCCTGAGGGCACAGACCATGTGCCCTCACCTCTGATTCCCTGCACCCGTATGTACAGATGCCAACAGCTACTGTTAACTACTTGGCTAATACCTGGTGACACGGCAAGCAGGCTATGGAGAGGGAAAGAAGGGAGGAAGGACACGCATCCAGCTACAAAAGACCCTGAACTTGGTCCTGTCACTGGGACGAGTGCAAGGTATTCTGAGCCCCTCGGGATTCTAGCGGCTCTTTGCTTTTTTTTTTTTTTTTTACTCCCTCTTGCCTACATCTCCTTGCTCTCGGTCTCCTCTTATTTTTACCCTCAGCTTCCAAAGACACACGTAGGTATCCACCCCAGGTGCTCGCCTGCTCACCTCCATGGGGGCTGGGGCACAGAGGGGACTAGACCAGTAGTAACAGGGATCCATCCACGACTCTAATTCCTGTCCCTTATTAAATTCAAGGCTGATCTGGACTGTGGGGAGCTTTCTCGGGCCACCTGCTGTCTGATCAATTCCTTTTCTTTCTCTCTCCCTGGTGACTAATAGCTGCTCTTTCCTTGGTCTCCAAGTCTCTTTGTCCCCTCGTCCCCCTTCCTCCCCCCCACGCCCAACCAGGTTATTTGGAGGCTGCTGAGTCATGATGTCTTCTCACCCACTTGACTCCCCAAAAGCAAGGCAGGGGGCTCCCCTCTCTGGGAAGGGGTTGCCGTGGAAATGAGAGTAGAGCTGGGAGCGCTGAGGGGGAGAATGAGAGGAATAGAAGCTGGGGCCACCAGGCAGTGAGGGAAGCTCCTGGGAAGACAGACACGTCTGAGAAGACCAGAGAGCCCAGGACACCTAACAGAGCCTCGAGCAAGGGAGGGAGAACATGGGCGCCAAGACGAATGAATAGAACAAGGACCTGAGGCAGGCGGGTAAGGTGAAGAACCCATGAGAGCAAACCTGCTGTAAAAGGAAATGTTCACACCTGAATTTGCAACCTCCTGGCCCCTCAGAAGAGAGAGAGCACCTTGGAATCAGTGTGGGGCCCTGCCCGGGCACCCCTTGCCTGTGTGGACGTGGACTCAGGGATCAAAGCTTCAGCCACGGAGCACGGAGCCAGGCACGGCCTCAGGGCGGCTGAGTGTGTGCGCTATCCCACGGGCGTCACCAGGGTGGGAGCCCGAGGCCAGTGGGGGTCAGGAGGGTGCAGCCTGGGGCGCAGATTGGGCCATCACCCTGGGCCCAGGCAAAGAGTCTGAATAGGACTTGGCAAGGAGGGCAAGTATCAGGCTAGGAGTCAGGAGACCAGACTGTGAGTCCTGACCCTTAGCAGCGTGCCCTTGAACAAGTCACCAGGTGTCACAGAGCTCCTGTCCTCACCTGTGTTTCCATGGACATGGGAAGCATCTTGCAAATGGTAAAGCTCTCCAGATGCAGTTAGAAGCTCACAAGGAGGGTCCAGAAGGAGAGCGTGGAGGCCCCCAGCCCACCTGCTACATCTGCTTGGAGGAACTCTCCCACTTCCTGCCTCAGCCATTCTGAACTTCTCTGTGTTCCTGAGTCCAGGAAAGCCGGCTCCCCCTCACCTCAGGGACTTTGCACGTCGTTCTCTCTGCCTGGAATGTTTTCCTGCCTTCTCTTTGCTGGACTAACTCCTACTCTACCTTCTGGTCTCAGTCTAAATGTCACTTCTTCCAAGAGGCCCTCCCAGAACCAGCACACATGTTTAGTGCTCTGGCTGCAGGCTTTTCTGGAACTCTGCTTCTAGGAGTGGCACATGCACGTGTGCGTGTGTGCGTGTGTGTGTGCATGTGTGTGTGTGAGAAACAGAGAGAGATTGATTGGGGAGGGACACGCCTGTGCCTGAGTTGGGCGGGGGGTGGTCCTTCAGTCCCAATTATAGCCGACTCCAGAGCCCCCAGACCACTGCGGGGAGCAGCCGGAGCCGAGTGTGGGTGCTTTGCCACCTGTCCACCAGCTGCCACTCTCTTCAAGCTCTTGGGGAGAAGCCACGGGAGTCTGCGGCATTTTCTGGGTCACTGCCGAGCGATTGGGAAGAGCGGCCTTCTTTCCCCACCCGCGCCTGCCGCCCTGGAAGCCCCGCAGCCCCCGCGGCCGCCTCGTTTCAGCCCATCCCCCGAAGGAAGGTGTCGCCGTGCGCGCGCGCATGTGCCGCACCAGCCTGCCATCCGAGTGGCCCAGGCGGAAGCTTGGCCTCGGGGATGAGGGTCTCTCTCCCATCCCTGGAACCAGGCAGCCGGCCCGCCTCAGCCGCATCTCTGCACCTGCTTAAAAGAGCCCCCTTCCATTCCACGTCTCCGCCTGCTCTGCTTTTCTCCGCAGCGCGCATGGCCACGTTGTCGCGCTATATCCCGTTCCTTGTTTGCGTGCGGCGTGTGTGCACGTGGCCACTGTCGGAATGAAAGCAGGGGGCGGGGGTGGGGCAGAGGTTCTGTGGATCTGGTGCCCATCGTGCTGGCTGTTCTCTGCCTGCTCCTGCCTGGCTGCCCGGCTCGGGGCGGGTCCCGCCCATCTCTGCCCTGCGCAGGGCCCTCCCGGTGACCTGCTCCTTGTTGGCTGAGGCCGGTGCAGCCTCGGAGAGAGACGGGAAGGCAGGGGAGAGAGATGGGGGTTTCTTTCCCCACCCCCTCCCTGATCTGACACCGGGAACCTAGCGGAAGGGTCAGCCCTCCCTATGGTTTGCGCCACACAGCCTCCTGCCCGTGACTGCAGGGTTCCCCGAGCTGAGAGCTGGCTGCCCTGCCTGGTTTCGGATCCTGGTTTCGGATTCCCAAACCTTACTGGTTCCCTTGACCTGCCCACATCTCTATAACTAGTTCCTTCATTAAAGCCTTGCATCTGGACTGGTGCATCTTGCTGAGACTCTCATGCAGCTTTGGTTTAGCACGGCAACTCCTGCGGAATGCATCAGTGAATGGTAGGTGTCCCAGGCCGATGCCCCGCCCCCCGCCTCCCAGCCCCCCTCCTCCAAGAAGCCGGGCTGTGCTACAGAAGGCTAGGGTGGAAGCCCAAAGGAAGTTCAAGGCAGACATGAGGCCTCTAAATAGGATAACCCCAAAATTGTCCTCAGACCAAGATCAGCACTCACATTTTTAAAGGTTACAAGTAAGAAAATTTCAGCATCCCCCTCAGTGGCCTGTTTTTATGATTTACAACTCTCCCTGGCAGAAATATCTTCCTAATGTCTAACCCAAATCCCCTTTATTGCAGCTGGAAACTCCTTCCTCTTGATCTAAAGATAAAAATTGCCTCTGTGTTATTATTTCAGAAAATCTTTATACTACATCAGAGGTAGTATTCTAGAACATTAATATATTAGATGGGAAGTGCCAAGAACACAGGATTTGAGACCAGAAAAACTACAGAGTATTGATTCTAACATATTATGCTGAGTGGCTCTAGGAAGCTCAGTGAACCTCCTGAGTACTTTCATCATCTGTAGAATGGGGATAATGGCGAGCCATGCCCAGTCACCCTCCTGCCCGGCATTCGGGAACCCCAAATGCACATAGGAATACATTCTATATCCAAAGCTTAGCTGATAGTCTCATCCTCTTCAGAATATTTCAGCCCAGGATCTCAGATTATCTTAAAGTTTTCTTTTCTCTAATCCTCCTGAAACGGAACCAAATTTTCAAAAGGGTCCTTCCGGCATCACATAGACCCAGGGCACGGGATCGGGAAGAGACCTCAGTTTCTCATCCATGACCTTATATTCATGGTCTGCCTGGGGGTGGTGGGGAAATGGTAGCCCGCTCAGATAAGGGCCTTGGTGACGCCGCTTGATCACAGAGGAGGCTGCTCATCCCACCACCTGCATGGCTGATAGGTAAGGGATGTGTGCTGCCTCGTGTTGACGACACAGGACACCAATACTCCACACCCTCCCCGGGAAACAGAGACTGGAATTGTCTGCTGCTGGCTGTCGCAAAAAGCCCGGGACAAGAAATAATATTCGTGGAAGATTATTTGAAGGACGTGTGCCCATCTACTCCTCTGGATAGTTCTAGATTTTATCCCTGGATCAAGCCAGACAGTCAGAGTTTTGGCTCCGTGTGGAGGCAGATTTACTGACTTGTGTTTAGACACCCCGTGTTTAAGTTCCCACGAACTTTGGAATGAAGGAATGCTTGACAGGCAAGTTAAGGGCCTAGCGATGGCATTTCAGGGAAGAACGGTATTTTCAAACTTGTCTGTGAGATTCCACATTCCTTTCTGAAGGCTCAGATGGGAAGCTTCCCATAGCTCCAGCTTCCCCGGGGAAACTGGTATAATTTTGACTCATGGACAACACAAAAATCTGTCACGGATCACTTCCCTTTTGCCTCTGGTTGCCAGGAAGCTCAGGCAGGAATTCCTGCATTCTAGCTTTTTCTACATCTCTCATTCCAATTCTTTCTCCATTTCACTTTATCACAGGCTATATTTCTGTGTTATTGTAGCATATCATGACTATAAGCTATCTCAATTTCTCTTTGTAACTCCTCAGAAAAGGGGAAAAGGCTGGTGGCTCAGAATACTCGGAAGGCTTGGCAAAGGGCCAAAGAGCTTGGCAAACAGCGGCACAGATAAAACTGCATAAACCAATGTGTTTATTCAGGGATGGACACCAAAACCAAAACCCACTAATTTCACTAATTTGTCACACACCCATTGTGATTTACTGAATGTTTGGTACAATACAAGACTCCAGGGATGTAAAATCAAGTTGACGTTTATTCACCGAACACGTATTTCTTGGGACTCACCGGGTGATAGAAACACAGCAGTGGATAATGTGGCTGCATGGCTTCACCCTCGTGAAACTAACAGGTGGGGGTGGGGGTGGGGGTGGGGGGGTGGGGAGCAGGGATTTAACCGAAATGCTACCTGGAAGCGAGCAGGTAGTTCCTGGAGGAAGCACTAGGCTAAAAACCTAATCCTGTCTAGAATCTGAGAGGCCTCCCTGGCAAAGAGATGTTTAAACTGTTGTCTAAAGAAGGATAAGGAGTCAGACTGGTAAAGGGGGGGGGGAAGGTCCCCATAAGAAGAAACAGCAGGCACGAAGGTCAGTGCTATGTCATCAGGGCAGAGGATTAACAAACTGGTTTTCCTTCATGAGATGAAGTACTAGTCAGCCATAAAAAGGAAAAACAAACCATTGATACACACAACGACTTGGATAGGTCTCGAAGACGCACTGTGCTGAGTCTTCGAAGAAGCTAGTCTCAAAAGCTTACACTCTGCACCACTGCATGGACGGACAGAGCTTCTTTAAAGGAAAACTATAGTGATGGACAGACCGGCACATTTTAGGAGTCAGGGAAGGAAGACTGGTTTGACCATAAACAGCAGCACAAGCCTTCAGGAGTGAGGAAACTGGTTTGTATTCTTAGTGTGATGGCGGTGTGTACATCAGCACATGTGTTACAACTCATAGAACTGTGAGCCAAAAATAGAGGTTGGGGAGCCTGGGTGGCTCAGTCGGTTAAGCGCATCCCACCTCTTGATTTCAGCTCAGGTCATGATCTCAGCCCGGGAGGGGCTCTGCGCCGACAGCATGGGGCCTGCTTGGGATTCTCTCTCTCCCTCTCTCTCTGCCCTTCCCCAGCTCACGCACATACACGCGCTCTCTCTTTTTCTCAAAGTAATAAATAAACATTAAGAGAAACAAAAATAGAGGTCAGCTTTACTGTTTGCTAATTTAAACAATAAAATTTAAAGTCACAATAGAAAAATGTATAGCTAAAGGCCTCAAAAAAGAATGGGGTGGAGAATGGTACACAGAGGATCTCGACAGTATCTGCGATGTTTTGTCTCTTAATAGATCTGACAGAAGGAAATCAGCCACGTGAAGGTTGTGTTTGCACATTTTCCTGGTGGCAGTGGGGAGCCACCTGAAGAGTTTTAAGCAAGGGAATATCATAACGGGATCTGCATTTTAAAACAGTTCCTCTGGTGGAGTGGACTAAAGCAGCCCGCGTGGCCATGGGGAGGCTGGTGAGGGGCAGGTAGGGAGTCCACGTGACAAATGTGGGATAGAGGAAGAGGAAGAGGAAGAGAGAATCACACACAGCAACAGGCCTCTACGCAGGTCCAAAGGGCATGCGGAGGGCAAGGGGTCAGAGCCCCTATTGTCTGAGGGAACACAGAAGGTGGCTGTGGGCCAGAGGCCACTGTGAGCAAAGCCCGGCTGCACGGCCCAGCCATCGAGTCAGGTCACCCGAGTCAGAATCCCTTGGCTGTCCCGGTTAGCTGGTCCCATCTCCAGCTCTGGATGGTGACAGCCTTCAGGGCCAATGGAGACGCAGGTGCAGGTCAGTGCCCAGGCAGGTGAGAGGCCAGCTGTCCACTCTGGGGTCTCTCACCCTTTTCCTCCTCCCCTCCCATCTCCTTCTCTGTGCCCAGTTTAAATTTGAAAGAAGCAGGGGTGGGGGGCCAAGGGCAGAGGCGGGGAGGAGGAAAGGCAAGTTAGAATACTGTTTCCCACCGAGTCCTGCTGAAAAATGGCTTCCTAGTGCTTTATCTGCCTTGGATATCTGCTGCAAGGATCTTATCAGACTGTAATTATCCAGGCTGGGTCTGTGCTAATTGGTTCTCTGGAGTAAAGTTACCCGAAATCTGTGTGCTGTGGGTGCACAGTGGGAAGTGATTTGAGCCAAGGAGGTTGTTGGTGATGACATGTCAGGGGATTGCTGTGGTGGCTGGGCTGACATGGATGGGGACCCATCTTACAGAGATGGAACAGTCCTATACGCCCCAACCTGAACCTCAAATACCCAGCCAGCTTCACGTCACCTAGTGCCTAGAGCCCTCTTAGAGAATAGCCAGTATGAGATAATTTTCTTCCGTATTATTTTTTTTAATGATTTTTTAATTTATTTAGAGAGAGAGAGAGAAGAGAGAAAGAGAATCCCAAGCAGGCTTCAGGCTATCAGGGCAGAGCCCACCACAGGACTCAGCCCCACAAACCTTGTGATCCTGACCTGAGCCGAAATCAAGAGTCAGATGCTCAGTTGACTAAGCCATCAGGTGCCCCAATAGCAGGGATGGAGGTAGGGGGTGAATTGGGAAAGAAGAGAGGGAGGGAGGAAGGAAGAGGGAGGGAAGGAAAGAAGGGAGAGAGAACAGGAGGAAAGAAGGGATAAAGGAGGAAGTGGGGAAGAAGGGAGGAAGAGAAGGAGAGAGGAAGAAAGGGAAAAAAAAAGAAGTAAGGAAAAAAAGATAGAAGCAGAAAAAAATGTTCTTTGACGCCACTGACTTCTCTGGTTATGAGATTCTTGAAAATTATCTCAAGATCTCCAGCCACAGCCTGTTACCTTGCCATCCACTTGCATAATCTGGCTTCTGTCTCAAAATGCAACAGAAATTTTACTTGCAAAGACCTCCAAAAACCTAGGATGCAGGAATCTGAGGATTGACAACGGTCGTAAAGATCTCCTGGTTCTAAGTGCATCTTCTGCATGGCTGCCTTAGGAAGGGCCATTCTATACACAGTCGGACAGGAACTCGTTACCTGACCAAATGCCCATGGCATGCTCAGAATCACTCTATTAGAAAGCTCTGTTGTTGTTGTTGTGTTTGTAGTGTTGACCCCAAACCCTTCTCCTTATAATTCCATCTGCCCCCTGGATGGCACTAAGCAAGTATATTATTTCTCTCCACTGAGAGCATTTCAGCTGTTTTCCCCAAAATTATCGGAACCCGATACTATCATGCATCCTGTGCCTCACGACACCCTGGATGTCACACGCAATCCCCCCCTCCCTTATACCCTAGGTGAATGGTGCACCCTGTCACTCACTGCCTTCAAACAAGTCTGCAGCCCATGTTGGGTCCTCTCTCCATCTCTGCTGGACCACTCTGGTCTGAGGCACCATTGGACCAGACCCCAGGAAAGACACACACACACACACACACACACACTGGTCTGCTGCTGCTTTCCCCCACTGCCAGGAAGCCCCGCAATCTGTTCTCCACACAGCAGCCAGAGGAAAATGTTTGCAACCTTTTCATTACGATAAAATAAAATATATTGTGTATAAAATATACACTTTAACCATTTTTAAGTGTACAGTTCAGTGGCCTTAAGTCCATTCCCATTGCTGTGCGTCCATAACCCCATCCCACTTCAGAGCTGGGTCACCACCTCACATAGAGGTTCTATACCCAGAAAACAAGAACTTCCCATTTCTCTCCCCCAGCCCCAGTAATCTCTGTTCTGTTATGTCTCTGTGGATTTGCTTACTCTAGACACAACACAAGTGGAAGCAGATAATATTTGCCCTTTTGTGTCTGGCTTCTGTCACTTAGGATCATGTTTTCAAAGCTCATCCATGTTATAGCATCTATCAAAATTGTATTCCTTTTTAAGGCTAAATAATATTCCATAATAGATAGATAGATAGATAGATAGATAGATAGATAGATAGACAGACAATAGATAGATAGAGATAGAGACACACACACCACATTTTATTTGTCCATTTATCTGTTGGTCTGTAGGGCCTTAGGATGGTTACATGATCTCTCAGAGCCTTATTTTCCCCAATTGTAAAATGAAATGAATAATACCATCTTTTAAAAATGGTTGCAATGGCTAAATGAGATAGTAAACCAAAAAGCACACTGAGTGTAGTAGGAGTTTAATAGATGGGAAGTATCATTATTATTATATTACTGAGGCTTCCATTGTCATCTTCAATGCTCTAAATCCACGAATCCCTCAGGACCTACCTAACACCATCCTTGGCGCATGGTTGGTAGTCAGGAAATATTGCCTAAGTGAATGAATAAGTGAAACTTGCCCCTACGTGAACATATCATTTTCCTGTTTCTCCCTGCCACTTGCCGGCTACTTTTTCTTATTCTTCTGTCACTGGCACTTCTATTCTTCTAGTTAGCAAGTCTTGTGAACAGTTAGTCGTCATTGACCTCATCATTATCTTTAGCCTCTAAATCCAAAGAATATGTAAAGAAATAATAATCATGATGTTTCCTCCCCCACCCAACCCATAGATTTTTCAAAGGCCCTGCCTGTAGTACCCAGGTTCTGTGTTTCTGTGAGCCAGATTCTGGCCCCACCTCACTGACCCCACCCCCATCAGACTAGGTTGATTGGACCAGGAGTGGGCACCTGAGCCAAGACCAGCCAAGCCATGGGTTGACTGGCCACCCGGAATACTAGGATGTAACAGGTACGGAATGCTGAGTCAACCAGGTGCCCTCTCTCAGAAGTGTGAAGAGGCAAACACTGAGCAGCTGAGTCACTAGCAGTGGCAGGGCTGAAGGTCATGGCTGACATGAAAAAACTGAACTTGCTGAGGGACAGGAAGGAGTAAGCAATCAGACAAAGCCAGAGGGTAGAGAGAAGAAAATGGAGGAGCTGTGTAGGAAGAATTAGTCCTGGGGTCCAGAGAGAGGGAAAAAGAGACAGAAAGAGGAGCCAGCTCCACGGGTCTTCTTGGGTTTCCCAATGGCTTCTACATTCAGTTCTCATTCCTATCATCTGTATTCTTTCAAGAGCTACCCATCACCTTTTACTTTGATCTGCGACTCACTGTTAGGCAGTTTTGACCAGCCCCCAGGTCATGCTTCCTTTCTGGGACCTTGACTCCTGTCCCTTTTGGTCCATCTTCATGGCCACCATGGGACTGTGAAACCCAGAATCCCAATTCTCCTGGCCGGTCCGAGGCTCTGACTCCAACTGTTTTCTACTCTCTGGTTCAAACCCTCCAAGATCTGTCATCAGGCTACTTCCCTTATCAAAAGATCTGGTGGCTTCTTAGAGAAAGTCTAAACTCAAAGAGATCCACAGCCCTACATCTTTTGGTTCTCAGATAAACCTGTAATTTATCTCCGAGCATGAACACCTCCCACCAGCCAGTCAAGATTCCTCCTTTTCCCTATGCCACACCTTCCCCTTTAAGTCCTACAATTACCTCTCTCTCTCCCTCTTTAGTTTTCTTCCTCTATCTCTTTTATTCTTCTCTGTTTCCCTCTTTCCACTTCTTACTCAAATTCTACTTCATCTTCCAAGGTTTAGGTCAAACATTCCCTGACTAACCTCAGACCGATTACATATATTTCAACTGCATTGACCTGTCCTCCCCCACCAGACTCCAGGCTCCCTGGGAGCGAGGGCCTATTCCACCACTTCCTTCCTGCATGGCGCCTACCAATGGTCCATGTCCTTAGATTTTTTTTTAATTGAGAACATTCTTGTTCAAGTAATTCCAATTATAAAATTAATGAATGTGGGTATAAATAGATACTTTATTTAAGGAAGTGGAAGGTGGGATGTCAGGCAAATTACTGTGTGTGTGTGAGAGGGGGTGAGGGGGTGTCTTTTGACATCAAAAGCGTACCATCGCAAAGGTTACCAAGAAGGTGGTCGTCTACTATTCCAACAATTCTGGCTAATGTTATTCTAGATATTCTTCAATAGGAGGTAACTACTGAACTCTTTTATTTTTTTTAAATAACTCTTTAGAGAGGTACCTCAGCTTCTAGTCATAGAAATTCAATTAAAATTCAGAAAGCACTTATTAAGCACACTGAAGGAAACAAAAAAATGATTAACAATACCTTACCTCTTCCTTCAAGATGCTCATCGTGTGGTTCGGGGATACGACAGGTGAGTGCATCAATGAGTGCGGTCCAGGTAGGGAAAGACCTGTGCCAGAAGAGAGACTTTTATTGCCGTGGTGCTATGGTGGGTCAAAGAGAGAGGCCATATAATAAGAAAGGGCAGGGTCTGCAGAGAAACTGTGGAGAGAGGGGTTGATGAAGGGAAATGAAGAGCAGCGCAGGCAGCAGGAGGCACGGTGGGGAGCTTTGAAGGGTCCAGTCGGTACTCAGTGCCTGATGATCAGATCTCTGCCATTTTTAAAAGAGGAAAGTCCTCATGGCCAGGAGGTGTCATCAATACACAGCTGCTGAGCATTTGTTGAACATGTGGACTTAGACATGACAGACGGGGCGAAGGCACCTTGTTGATGTATTTCTTGTCAAACTCCCTTGACAGGGAATAAATTGTCCACTTTCCCCTTCACAAAAGCACAAAGGCAGAGAAAAGTGTTTTTTCCTTCAATGAAATTTTGAATACAATTATTACGTTTTATTAATAAATGTGATCACATATTCATTAAACACTGCTATAAAGAATGAACACAATTCTGTATTTTATTTTTATCTCACATTGAAAACACTTTCCTTTATTCTTACCCCCACTCTGAGATGGGCAGAAACCAGATGTTTTTCTTCTTGCCTGTCATCAAATTTTAGCTTTAAGAACTAGGGCTAGTGGTGTCTTGGTGGCTCAGTCGGTTAAGCGTCAGTCTTTGGTTCAGGTCATGATCTCACTGTTCAGGAGTCCGAGCCCAGCATCAGGCTCTGGGCTGACAGCTCGGAGCCTAGAGCCTGCAGCCTGCTTCAGATTCTGTCTCCCTCTCTCTCTGCCCTCCTCTGCTCATGCTCTCTCTCTCTCTCTCCCTCTCTCTCAAAAATAAATCCATGTTAAAAAATTTTTTTAAAAAGAAAGAAAGAAAGAACTAAGACTATAGAGGCACCTGGGTGACTTAGCGGGTTAAGCATCTGATTTCGGCTCCAGTCATGATCTCACAGTTCATGGGTTCAAGCCTTGTGTGGGGCTCTGTCTTGACAGCTCAGAGCCTGGAGCCTGCTTTGGATTCTGTGTTTCCATCTTGCTCTCCCCAGCCCCTACTCGCACTCTGTGTCTCTCTTTCTCAAAAATAAATAAAACATAAAAAAGAAGAACTAGAGCGATGGACATACATAGACAGAGAGAGTGCATACACTCTGTATAACCATCCCATTATTACTCGATTTGATGATGGGTGACATCTCAGCCAGTGGTATGCTGAAACCAGCCCATGCCAGCTCATGAGAGCTGACTGTGGGCATCGCTTCCCATTTTATATCCAGTGACATCAGCTGGGCAGCCTGAAATCGGCCATGGTGGGAGTATTTACACCATGGAAACTGGCAAAGGCTACGAATAAGGGCTTTTCCTCCCTGGAGAGCCAGTCAGATATTTGCCAACATGCCGGGGGCTCTTACTGTAGAGAAGAGGAAACCAAAGCACAAACTGAAGTAACTTGACCAAGGTCACTCAACCGGTTGGTCATGGAGCTAGCCTGGAGCTGGTGGGGGTCGCCTATGCCTATGTGTTATTACTCTTTTCACTGGGAGGCTGCAGTTCTGATTAGGTTTAGAGGATGCCTCTAAATACATAAGAATGTAGGCAACAGCACAGATTATTGTACAAAAGACAGATGCCATGGTCTTCAAGCTAATAGCTTGCCAGGGCTAAAAGAGGAACATCCAAACTTCTCTTCCCAGATGGCTTTTTGTACCCACGCCCCCCTCCCACACACACCATACTCCTACCCTCCTGAGGGGAGGGGTTCCTGGGAATAAAGTAGCAGGAGAGGAAATCGCAATTTCTTCCCACTTTGCAATGGAGGGAGTGACGGAAGGCATTTGTCGGCCAAGCGCCTTGATGCTTTGGACTCCACATTGCTCTGTAATTAGTGTCTACTTGTCTCCTTAACTTAAACTGGTTTTTAGCAATTTAGAGCCAGGGAGCCCATGTTATTTCAGTGAAGTGATAAAAAAATTGATATGTAATTGAAATCCCGTCCTACTCCTCTGGGAACCTGGTATGTTGCTTCACTCGGCTGAATGATAAAGATTCAGGGCCCTGATCACAGGCAGATAAGTAGGCTGGTTGATTAGGATGAATCCCAGAGGCAATCCCTAATCTACTAGTCTGTTTGTTAACTATCTGTCTTTTTAGGATATTTGGTTTGCATAATACGATAATACAATAATGCACAAGCTCTTTAAAGGTGGAAATGAACCCAAATTGAGGACAAACAGCCACAGCTGGCATCCTCCCTCCCTGCTGCAATGGATCAATTATCAATTAGCCACAGGTTTGTATTGAGTACTTATTGTTTGCACAGCACCGGGTTAAGGAAGAAAAGATGTAAACTGTCTAGTTACTGGCCTTTAGGAGCTAGCAAAGGCAATAAGGCATACCCACAGGAAATTAATAAATGCTATGAGAAAGTGAATGCTTTGGTATGAAATGTGTGAATCAGACCAAAGTTGCTGCTGTAACATGGAATTCGGATCTTGGCTGGATCGAGCCACGCAGGCTCTGCCTCACGAGCCTCCTAAACGGTCCTTTGTGAAAGGCACTAAGGTGTCTGGCCCAATGTCAACCTCTGTGGTTAAATGGCATCTTCACACTGATGTAAAGCGCTATCTGTCCAGCAGGACCCAGGCACAGCCAGGACCCAGCCGGCTCATCGCTGCCCTCTGACATGAACCCCGTGGAAGTAGAGCGATGGGTGACCTTCCTGTCTTCCATGTCTTTGATACTTCAATAGATATATTCAATAAATATACCAAGAATGGCCATGACCTTGTGGTCTGACCACAGGGCTCCAGTGACAAGCTAGACTCTGTACCAGGTGCTTAACACACGACATTTCAATGGCACTGCACCCACAAATGTATGCGTGTGTTCAATTAAGAAGCTAAGTGAGATGAGACAGGGAAAGACAAATACCGCATGGTGCCACTTACCTGTGGAATCTAAAGAAAAAATCAAACTCCTAGAAACAGAGCATAGGAAAGTGGTTGCCAGGGGCTGGAGGGTTGAAGAAATAGGGAGAGGTTGGTAAAGAGATGCAAACGTTCTGCTAGAAGGTGAACAGGCCTGAGGATCTAACGTGTTCCATGGAGGTTACAGTTGGCAGCACTGTATTGTATGGTTGAAATATGCTAAGAGAGAAGAACGGAAATGTTCCCCCCAAAAGAACAAAAGAGACAACTATGTGAAGGGATGGACGTGGGGGTATCTTTTCACAGTGTAGATGTACGTCATCAAATCATCGCACAGCACACTGTTATTTGTCATTTATACACATAAAGCTGGGGAGAGATGGAGGGCGCTGTCCAGGGTCACCCAGCCGACGTCCTGACTCCACAGAAGTGTGCTTTTTCCATTGATCCGACTCAGGGACTGCAGCAATGCCTCCAAACTCTGGTCACGTGTCAGAATACGTGGGTGTCTGCCCCCACCCTAGAGATACTGACCCTCAGGATCAGAAGCCAGGCATCTGAGTATTTAACCGACTTCCCAGAGATCTGCTCACCAGTGCCTGAGAGTAGGTGCTGTTATCTGTTAACATGCTGTCTCTTTTCCCTTCTCTCCCCAAGTCCAAAGCACCTCAAGGTCAGAGCTTGGGTCTCAGTTATCTCGGTGCATCCAGCAATCGGTGCAGTTCCAGGCACAGAGCATCCAAAGTGCTTTTTGTGGAAATGCTGAGTCACATTGCCCGGTTTTGCGTTCTTTGGAGCCTATCACACCCGTTGCCAGTTCCTGAGACTCTGATCATGTTGTGCCTCTGGGGGCTAGTTCGCAACATGTGCAACATGCCAGCACCTGCAGCACTCTCCCAATTACCCAGGTGGGGCTCCCTGTCTGCTGGCTCCCAGCTCCTGCCTCTGTGGCGGGCCCAGGAAAAGCGAGCAGAGTGTCACCTAAGTATAAGAAGCATAGCTGGGAAGGAGGTGGCAAACAGCCTCTATACAACTTTCCAAAATGGCAGAGCACTGACCCCCAGCCAACCCTCGGTGTGAGGCTGGGTGGCCCCCCACACTCCAGACTGTGTGAAATTGCAGAGGCTCCAAATGTTTGACAGGGAAGAACGTGAGAGCTTTGTCACCCGCTGCCCAAGGGTTATCTCTGAGAGCATCACATCTATCGGACGTTCATAAGGGCTCTGTAACATCTGGGCCAAACCAGGTTAACCAAAACCAACTCTCCTATTACAGGCTTTTGAAGAGATGTATCCTGCTAACCTGCACTCTGATCATCTTCATATATTAGGCAGAATTCCTCAAACTTTCTCTCCAAATCTTATTTCCCTGGAGCTCTTTACTTTCTTGAAATTGTTCACCGATGTTCCAAGGAATATAGTTTGGAAAATCATGATCTGGTATAATTTTCTTTGCTCCACCCTCCAGTGCCCGTTTTGCAGATTAAGAAACTGAGAGTCCAGAGAGGAGAAAGGAGTTCACAAGACCTCACAGCGGGTGAGTGCCGGACGCAGACCTGGGCGTCAGGGATGCTGGGTCACTTTGGCTCCCAGGAGCTCCCTTGTGATCGCCACACACCTGCACGATGAGCCTCGTAGCCAAGATCCATGCTGACAGCTTTACACTTCAAGCTTCTGGGGAACACCCTTTCTGCTGTGATCATGGCCAAAGGTGGGAAACAGGACGAGCATCCATGGAACACTCAGTCCTTTACACTCTATGGCTTGCCAAGCAATTCACAGACTACATTTTCTAGAACCTCTCCACAGCCCAGGGAGGGAGAAACACATAGGATTTAGGGGTTACAGGGATCTGGAGGGTGTGAGAGATTAAGGAATAGAACTGAATCATTCTACTGATAAAATGACAGAACTGGGACTCGAACCCAGGACTTCCAACCTATGCTCCAAGCACCCTTTAACAATGAGTCCCCGCTGGCTCGAGAAAGCTGGCTTGCAGCTCACTACCGTGGCACACGACCACTGTATAGGGCGGAGCTTGCCACCCTCGCCCTCCAGGGATGGGAAGCATAGTGAGCGATACATTCCCCCTGGTGTGGCTACGTGTCTAATTCCTTCTTGGTGCCTTCTTAAGCCCTTGGCCTCAATTATATTCCACGACCAGCAAGTGACACAAATTAATTATCTGCTGGGAAAAGAAGGGCTTTCTTTTTATCTGTTTGAAAGTAGTCACCTTCTCATTTCAAGGATTGGCCTTATAAATTCCAGGGAGGGACAAAGAAAATGGCTGCCATAGGAGAGAGGGAGGGAAAGAGAGAAGAAACGGGAAGAGAAGACAGGAGGAGTGGGAGAGGCAGAAGGGAGAGGGGGGGAATGAGGGCAGAGTGTGTAAGAGTCAGCACAATGTCAAGGGCAGAATCTCAAGGGCAGACATGGGGCGGGTACACAGGATTGGGAACACATCTGCAAAGTGAGGCTGGATGCCAGGAAAGGCTGTAATATTTAAGCAAATGTGAAGTCATTCAGGAAATGTAAGCTCCATGAGGAAAGGAACTACCTTTGTTTGGTTCACTATTGTGTTCACAGTGCCTGTCACTGTGATTTGCACACCATACGTGCTTGGTAGACATGCATCTGCTGAATGAATGAGTTAATCTGTAGACGCTGGCCAAGCCAATGGAGCAGGAAAAGCCACTCAGGGAAGAGTTGGCCATGTGAGCCAAGGTAGTTGGAATGACCACCTATGCCCACGACGGGAGCCCTGGGTGGGTGTTGAAGGACGGACAGGCAGATGCGAGGTGGGAGAGGCAGGTAGGAACTGAAGATTTTAGGCTGGGCTGGGGGTCCTTGATCATAACGAAATAATGGAAAATTCCTTTCACATATACAATTCCATTTCATCCTCAAGGTCACTCTATGAAGGATACGAAAGGCTCAGAGCAAGATCACAGAGCAAGAACTGGTCCCTGATTGTGAACCCAAACCCTGTGATCTTTCTGTGACAGGTGCTCACCCCTCAGGTACCTGCCCCACAGGGGGGACTCCCCACCTTAGTGTTTTCCTCCAGCCGCACCTTATCCTGTGGGCTGGGTTCAGAGCACTGGCATTTGTTTCCATGGCGAATGAAGATGCCAAATATGCTAAAAAGAAAATCCGTACGACTCATTCCAAAGGCAGATAGGTGGTTATTTACATCATCTGGCCTTCCCAGCTCCCTGTGCGGCCCTCACTGGCTCAAGGATGGCTAATCCAAGGGTAGCTGTAGACAAGGGAAGGGAGTTCTGTTCTCTTGCCGCTCCAGGATAAAGGGAAAGACAAAGAGAAATACCCTCAATAAGCCCACAGACAGACACAGGCCCCAAGGACCGGGCACTCACCGGGACATGCCCACCAAAAGCGTGCTGAGGACAGCATGCAAAAGGCATAGAGGACACAGTGTCTGGCCTCAAGAGACCTGCACCCACCCAGCGGGGGCGGGAGGCCAAGTGGTACCAGGAGAGTGGATAATGGGAAGGAACTATACTTCACGCCTGCTTCCTGCTTCCCTGGGACGCAGGGATGCAGAAGGCCTCTGAGGCCGGACGGGTCTGGGTTTCATCCTGGCTCTGCCACTGTCTGGCTAGATGAAGTCAGCTGTCACAGAAATACCCAGTACATGAAGAGGGCCGCGCAGTTCATTACATGGGCTCATCTGAACCGCATAGCGCTAGGAGACAGAGTGGAGCAAGCACTTGTTGCAGAGCCCATTTTAAGGATGAGGAGACTGAGAGTCAGTGATTTGGCTGAAGCTGAGCTGAAGGCAGTAGACCTGAGACTTCCACGCTCCAAAGCCCACAGCCTCTCATGCTGCACTGAGCAGGAAAAGCCCGGTTTCCCAAGCTGCACCAACAAGGAATCTTAGCAAGAACCAAGCGAAAGCCAGGGTATGGATTTTAGATCCCTGAAGCCCTGTGCCAAGGGGCCCGGAGAAGGGGAAAATGGAGCCTCATTAACATAGAGGTGGGGACCCCAGGACTCCTGGGCTGCCTTCTGAGCTTCCTCAGATCCTTTGCCCACTGCCCTTCTCTCTCAGGTTGCTGCCTAATTATAGAGCTGTTGATGCAAATTATTCTAATAACTGGTGCTAATTTATACACATTTACATATAATTTGCAATTCATTTGCTGTCCACATTTCATCAAACCTCACTAATTCAGACCAAAGTGGGGGAGCCTACTCTGAAATGAAGAGTCTAAAGTATAAAATAATTCAATAGTTTATCACCGGAGAGCCTCCTTTAAAATCAAGCATGCAAGGTAAAAATAGATGTTGTCAAAATTCTCCTTGGAAATCCTTAAAATCAAAATGTGGGCTCTCAGAAGCTTAAAAGCCAAAAATTAATAAATTAATGGATAAATAAAAACCTCTCTTCCTCATTTTCTCTCCCTCCCTTCTTTCTTCCGTCCCCCTCTGACTTTCTATGGTGGAATTCAGCAAGTTCAAGTTCAGTTATGTGATGTGATTCCACCTACTAACTCAGTAGTGAAATTTTCCTGATGTAAAATTCTCAATCCCTCAAAACATGTAGATCAGAATCACTTCACTGATGTGAAAAACCCCAAGATAAACTGGACTTAGATATATGTGGGTACGTAGTTCCTGGGCATGACGGAAAGGGTACCAATGTGACCATGGGTATACACCAGGTAATGACGCTGCAGAAAGAGGCACTGTGTTTATAACAAACACACACACACATAATAACACAAATAATGCATAGATTGTCTAGGCTGAGTGCCCTAGAAGCAGCTCTCGGGGCTCACGTGGATTTGTTGGAGGGAGCACTCTTGGGAGAAAACAAGGGGGGAAGGGAAGCTAAGTAAAACGGAGTCTCGACTGGGGAGTAGCTTCAGACTGAGCCCATTGGGAAGCTCTAATGGAGAGCACTAAAGCAAGGACTACCAAAGAGTCAGTCCCACCTTGAGGACCTTTGTTCTCCATGCTGGTCAGTCATTGGCTGAGATCAGCACCTGGGGGAAGGGACTTGTCTTCTCCCAGGTCAGGTGGCCACCACTCACAGCAGGTAAAGGGTGTCTGGCCCGGGCACCGACAGCACCCGATGCACTCAACCTTTGCACGGTGCTGATCCACTTACTTCCGTTAGGTCCACTCCATCCAGATACAGCATCTCCAGGATTCTGAGGGGTCACAGTTTCCTGGAAAGCATACAAAAGGAAGGTTAATGGGAGGAACCACAGCCCTGCTGCCTGTTCCCAAGGTCATGACCACGACTCTTGATCTTCTATCTCCACCACCCATTCTAGACACACTGAGCTAGGCCTCCTGTTGGTTTTAGTGACTTGCCTGGTGAGTTGACAAGGCAAGTACCATCCAAGCCAGGGGCCTCCCAATGGGTTGTAGCCCGATTGCCAAGTATGGAACATGCTGCTTCCCAACCCAGAGAAGCCTACTAGTTGTTATGCTTCTTTCTTAGTGACAGGGGTTACAAAGAGACTTTCCCTAGGCCATTTGTACCCTAAAATCATCAACACCATGACAGAATCCTAAGTCTCTGGGGCTTATCACCAGCCCTCTGGAAAGCGTGAGCCTTTCCATGGCATCCAGCATGTCGGCCTCTTTTTCTCATTGGGTCCAATTAACATGATGACATCAATTAAGTGGACCGTTCTGATGTTTTGTAGAATGTCCAGAGAGTCTAAGGCACTTTGGACTATATTTTGAATAAAAATTTAACAATCCTCCAGAGATAAGATGGTGGACATAAACTATTACCTGTTCCATGGACGTGCTAACTGCATTTGATCCTTCCTACTTACGGCTATGAAGAAAAAGAATGCATTCGCCAGATCAGTAGCTGCATGACTATTATCAAGGCCATGCTAACCTGCTCTAGTAAACATAGGATGAGTCATATAGTGGCTACAATTGACACTACTACTTGGTTATCTGTCGGATACACCTGAATCTTTAAGGGCCAGACTGGTACACTATGTGGGACTATGACAAGGAACCGTCACCTCAGCACCCTTTAGATTAGTTAGGATGGCACCAAGTCTTGGCCACCCTCCCTAGAATGTGATACTGTTTTTGATTTATCATCCTTGTAGAGGGAGGGAGACTTCCAAGAGTGCTACTGGCCTTTCCTATTCAATAGTTCTTACTCTACAGGTCCAAGAACCAAGTAAAGTTTATAGCTATCTTCTGCTAACTACATCCACTCCAATTATTTTCAGCAACCAGGGAAATGACCACCAAGTGGATATTTTGAGAAACGCCTGGGCCAGAGCTCCATTTATTACCTGGTCCCCACTAACCTCACAGGGACATCATAAGTGTGCTTTCCAGGCATCAGTGCCAGCTCAGAACTTGTCTCCAGCAGACCTCACAAGGCTCTGGGTACTCCTTTTCCCCAGTACCTGATTATGCAATAATTACAGTCCTCTTCGGGGAAATCACTAGTATATACAGCATGCTACTGTATACATTTACCAGTGTTACATGACTTGGGCCTCTCCTTTAGTCAATGTGTTCCAGGTATGAGAACAAGCTTAGGTTTGGAAACTAGGCAAGGGAACATGGCTTTCTATTGGAGAGGCTGAATTTGGACTTAATGCTGATCCATGCTTGATCTCTTTCAATTTTATATATATATGTGTGTGTGTGTGTGTTTATCCAAGGCCATGTATCCTTGCTGGCTGCCCATCTGTCTCCCTCTAGGAACACCATGATCTTCGCACCATTTCCAGAAGTCTCTGCAGGCCAGGCTGTCCTAACGTTGTTGCCCATTATGGTAATTATGCTCACCTTGCCTCTGACAATCATGCCACCACCTGGTGTCTGCTATTCTGAGACATCCCCATTTTTACTAAGAATTTCCATCAGTCCTACGACTGAACCCTCTGGTGACGTTGGTACCCTTCATCACCTTAGCAACCAGAATGCTGTCCAGGCCCCCTAAGGAGCATGGTTAGTTGGAGTTTCCAGATTATATCATAGACCTTCTCTAGCCCACTTCTCCGAGCCTCTGGTCTCTTCCTATCTGTTCACCATGGTAATTCTGGTAACTGTGTTATGTTTAGTGTAGGCCATTGTTTTAGCCAGGCTTCCAAAAGCCATCTCAGCAGTGCACTAGAATCAGATCTCAGGGCCCTGGCCAGAGCGTTATTCCCTGTGTCGTGGGAGAGTGCCTTGTGCTGGAAAACTGTCCCCATCCAGCTTTGTATTCTGGTCCTCTCCCCACCCAGGCCCTTCTGAATCCATTCCTGGTTCCTGCCATTGTATTGCAGGAGTGTGATCTGTGGGTCACTTAGCAGACCCACTACTTTCTCAGTCTGGCTGTGCTGAGATTTAATGTGGTTTGTGGCTCTGGGGGCGAGAAAGGGGAGGTAGGGGAAGCATAGTCCTCACGTGAGTCCTCTGAATCACTGTCAAGCAAGTAGGAGTCTCTACCTGTGAACAACAGAGAGTAGGCCATTTGTTCAGGCCAAAATGGTTCAGGAAATTCTAGGCAATGAGCTCTCAAGCACATCTATCCAGATATTCACATCCCAAGTATCATGACTTTCAGCACAGGTGATTCATCTTTGGTGAGAATTCACTCCTCTTTAAAGTTCTGTCACTCCTGCAATTGAGCCCTCTGCTTGGTTTTTAGCTCTGCCTGCCTCTGGCTGTAGTAAAGGAAGTTCCTCTCCTTAAATGCGTGCCTTCGCTTTAAATTGTTAATTAACAGATTGGAGGCTGCCATTTTCTCTCTCATGATGAAGGTATACTTCATTGGGGATTGAACTGTGTTTCCCCAAATTCATACGTTGAAGGTCTAACCTCCAATGTGACTGTATCTGGAAAAAAATGCCTTCTAAGGGGTAATTAAGGTGAAATGATAATAAGGACAGGGCCCTAACCCAATGTGACTTGTATCTCTATGAGGAGAGAGACACCAGAGGAGCATATGCACAGAGAAAAAGCCATGTGAAGACACAGCAAAAAGGTGGGTGTCTGCAAAACAAGAAGAGAGAGTCCTCTGGAGAAATCAAAACTGTAGCACCTTGATCTTGGACTTCCAGCCTCTAGAACCATGGGAAAATGAACTTCTCTTATTTAAGCCCCCCACGTCTACGGTATTTTGTTAGAGCAGCCCCCAAGATACTGAGCCAGCTAGTACATCATCTTTTGCAGATCTTAGCAATCACATAGCCTGCTAGAGATTAGCAATAATTCCACCGATGACAACAGTGCAGTCTCCATTGCAGTCCAGATCCAGAATCTCATACTTAGCGCCTGCTTTTGTTTTTTGTCTGCCTGCTTGCTGGTTTGCTTTTTCAGGACCAGTCTTGATAGCAAATGTTTTAGATCAGGCTCTCCAAAAAGCAGAGCCTAAGATAAAGACTTTCACTCAAGTGTTTTTATTGGGAAAGTACACTGAGAAGAGGAGGATTCAGGGGAGCAAAACAGCTAAGCATGAATGTGCTCTTGGCTCTTCTGGAGAGCTCTGTAGTGCGAATTCCACTAGAGAGTTTGTCCCATGCAAAAGCAAGAGGGTTACCCAGTCAGTCATTGTCTGAGGTCTGCCACTGGGGAAGGGGAAGGGTTGCACAGCCTCCAGGACAAAGCAGCTCCTGTTTAGCTAAAGAAAAATTTCCAGAAAGGGGTGCAGCTGTGAACTGTCATGAGCCAACCATTACAGCAGCTGGGAGAAGGGTGCACCATCCAATAAAGGGGACCTGGGTGGGGCCCCAACAGTATCAATAGGTAGATAGATGATAGATAGATATGGTAGATAGATAGATATGTTAGGTAGGTGGATCGATAGATAGATAGATAGATACATACATACATACATACATATGGTAGGTAGGTAGATAGATATGGTCGACAGACAGAGAGAGAGAGAGAGAGTAGGTAGATAGAATAGGTAGATAGTAGGTAGGTAGGTAGTAGGTAGATAGATAGATAGATAGATAGATAGATAGATACATACATACATACATACATATACACGGTAGGTAGGTAGATAGGTATGGTAGATAGATGATAGATATGGTAGATGATAGATAGATAGATAGATAGATACATACATACATACATACATACATACATATGGTAGGTAGGTAGATAGATATGGTCGACAGAGAGAGAGAAAGAGAGAGTAGGTAGATAGAGTAGGTAGATAGTAGGTAGGTAGGTAGTAGGTAGATAGATAGATAGATAGATAGATACATACATACATACATACATACATACATACACACACACGGTAGCTAGGTAGATAGGTATGGTAGATAGATGTTAGATATGGTAGATGATAGATAGATAGATAGATAGATAGATAGAAAGATGATAGATAGATAGATAGATAGATAGATAGATAGACAGATAGACAGACAAACAAGTGATAGATTGTAGGTAGAGTTTTGTAGCAGTTAATAGAGCATAGAGACGTCTGGAAAGAATTGAATCCACCTATCTCTGCTAGATGAAAAACCATAAATGGCCTCATTGCATTATGTCCCTTCTAAAAGGCCTCCTTGGGCAACACATTGCTGCACATTGATGATGATGGCCAGAGAGGCCAGTACAGTAACACAGAGGAAGGTCACCATCATAGGGTGAGCCAGCAATCAGCTCCTGAGATCAGCGTGCCAGAAGCACATCAGGGAGCACTAATAGGCTGAATACCTGTGGGAAAGGGAGGAAGCAAGAGTGACCCAAAGGAGGGGTGGGGCTGAAAGGTAGTCTCATCAAAGGCTGTGGCCAATGCTGCAGGAAACTGAAGCCCCGATGGTATCTCAAGAGTGGTACCAAACTGAAGCGAATGGCCCAGGCCTTGACATTGCTGCATGGACCAATCACTGGAGGCAGGTGCCCTGTGGAAAGGGCATGACTCTGGACAAGTCAACTTTCTTCAGCAGGAGACATTCCTAAGAAGGGCTGACAGATGAGGACTGTGTGCTGACAACCTCCTCAGCAGCTTGCTGAGTAAGCCTTTCAGAATGTTCTGGGCTGCAAAGCACAGCGTCCACTATAATCACCTGACCTAGTCCAAGGGAGCGAGGAGGCTTCCATGATGAGACGGCATATGAGCTGGGTCTTGAAAGAGAGTGGGAGTTAGGTTGGGGGCCCTGCTCAGTTCTGCAGTGCCACATTAGGAAGTCCTCAATTAGGCTGCTTTACGCCGAAGACTTTTCGGGAAAGAAGCAATTAGGAACCATTAACTAGGATACCTGTTCTCTCTCTTTTGTTTTCCTTTTAAAAACAAGCTGGAAAATATGCCTTAATTAACCTGCTTTTCATTTGGAAGACAGTAGCAGCGCTTCTGAGCATGTCAGCCTGCTTGAAGATGAAATGGAAGAGAGCCTGTCAAACATCTCCCTACAAGGGCAGGAAAGTGAAATCAGGAGGTGAAAGGTTGGGTAGGAGGATTGCTCAGGCTCAAGAAACTATCTGCGAGGCACTAATTGGGCTGCCAAAATGCGCTGGGGCAAAGAGAAGGAATGCGGCCCGACAGTCTGGCAACAAGGGGTCAGTGATGGGGCTGGGGGTGGCAGGCAGGGAGGCACAGCCATGACCCCCCCACCCCCCACCTCAAAGGAAAGGCCTGAGGATTAAGTGGGGTTTCAGAATGAGGGTGGGGCTGCTCACAAGGCTGATGCCCATTGAACTTCCTATTTCAGACTCAGGTCCGGGCTGCATTTCTCTCCCCAGGCCACCTGCACCCTCCCGTCTGCAACATCACGCTGGGGGAATTTGCTGGTAGGGACCAGGGTGAGGATCACCGAGCCTGACATTCGCAAGTAGGAGGTGAGGAGGAAGCTCAGGGAGCCGCTCCTGGCGGCTCTCCAGAGGGCAAGGCCAAGGTCACATAAGGAGAGTGACAGGGTGAATGCCGTTAAGGGCAGACAAAGAAGGTCCCTCACAGCTTTGGGGCAGAGGAGAAAGCCGAGGGTGGGGACCAGATACGTGAAGGTAAAGAGAGGAGTCATTTTCTGACTCATTCTCTACTTGCTGTTGCTTTACCGCCCATCTTAGCAGTTAGGTGGGCCACACGGGGAGGCACTGCCCATCCCCAACCCCACTGCTCCCCACAGTCGCCCTCTGGCCTCTGCCCAAAGTGAGTCCCCAGAACACAGTGGGCAAAGCTATAGATCTAATAAACCTCCTAGTTAATTCAACTGTCTTCCTTTTCCATTTTTTTAAATGTTTATTTATTTTGAGAGATAGAGAGAGGTTGGGAGAGGCAGAGAGAGACAGAGGGGGAGAGACAGAATCCCAACAGATGCCACGCTGTCAACGTAGAGGCTGACACAGGGCTTCAACTCACAAACCATGAGGTCACAACCTGGAGCCGAAATCAGGAGTCAGATACTTAACCAAATGTGTTACCCAGGCACCCCTCCTCCCTGTTTTTGTTTTTGTTTAACGAGAAGCCATGAGTGCATTTCCTTGATGGCCTGACAGAGAAGCTCTATCCAAGGGTCTGGTGTCATTCATTCATTTATTCATTCATCCTTTTGTGCATTTATTAATTTCCTACCTCCCAGGATGTCAAGCACCACACTAGTGGGAGGGTGAAGCTGCAGGCCGGTGTGCACACTGTAAGTGATGACATCCTGTCAACCAAAAGGAGGAATGACTTCTTCCCGGAGGAGGGGAAGGGAGGAAGTTTGGTAAGAGATGAGGCTTTCGGGACTAAGTACACATTGACCAGACATTAAAGGAGATGAGAAAAGAGATTCCAGGCAGCATGAACAGCATATACAAAGGCAGAGAGGCATGAAAATATGTGTGATGTATGTGATCAAAAAATGGTGAATAATCTGATAATGTCAGAGCATAGTCTTGTGTGAGAAACTAATGGAAGGTGCTTGTGGCAGGCTATAGATGTGAGCCTAATTATTGCAGGTACTATCTTAGTTTGCTATGGCTGCCATAACATAATACCACAGACTAGGGGGCTTCAATGACAGACATTTCTTTCTCTCAGTTCTGGAAGCTGGAAGTCCAACATCAAGGTGCTGGCATTGTCAGGTTCTGAGGCCTTTCTTCCTGGCTTGCAAGTGGATACTTTCTCACGGTGTCTTCACGTGGCCTTTCCTCAGCGCGTGCATGAAGAAGGAGAACAGGTTCTCTGGCAGGTCTTCTTAGAAACGCACCAATCCCAGGGCGCCTGGGTGGCTGGGTTGGTTAAGCATCTGACTCTGGGTCAGGTCATGATCTCACAGTTCATGAATTCAAGCTCCACATCGGGCTCTGTGCTGACAGCATGGAGCCTGGAGCCTGCTTCAGATTCTGTGTCTTCTCTCCCTGCCCCTCTCCTGCTCTCACTCTGTCTCTGTCTCTGTCTCTTTCAAAAATAAATAAACATTAAAATAAAATTTTTAAAAAAAGGTACCAATCCCATTATGGGAGCCGAGCATCATGACTTCCCAAAGGCCCCCATCTCCAAATACCATCACCTTGCAGGGTAGGGCTTCAACTTATGAGTCTAGGCGGCACAAAGCATTGAGTTGGTAGGCAATGAAGATTTTTAGGAAGATGTGAATGTTTAGACACACTACCCTGTCAGCAGACGGGGGATGAAGGGAGGCAGACGTGGATGCAGAGATACAATTGAGAGGCTGTTGAAGGAGTCCAAGCAAGAGGGGATGAGCGTTTGGTGGTGAATTCCAGCAGTGCATGAATCCTTGTCAGATAAGTGCAGACAGGATTTGGAAAGATCCTGTGGCTTTCCTCAGGCTGGGGAATGTGTCAGCATGGCCATAATATCGATGCTACCGTCAAAAAAGAGATGTGCTCAGCCTGGGACATTCCCTTCCCTTGCAGCCATTACTTGGCTGTTCTCCCTCTGGGCCATTTGGGGGCATATGTGGCAAGGAATATTATGGTCTGGATTGTGGCCACATTAGATGACCTCTGATCTGTGACCACCGCTCTCAACTTTTTGCAGGATGTGATAGGCTGAGCTTGCTCCTTGGGAATGGGAACCGGAAGAGATGTCCTCACAGAAATCACAGCCAGAACTGACACGCTTCTGGCAGACTGACTGGTAGCTGCCACCCTCCCGTATGCTCCCCCACCCTAGTACCCGGATCACACATGCTTACTCCCTTAGGGGACCACATGCCCTCCGTGACTCAGAGCGGTCCCAGTTTAAATGTGTTGCTCAGGCATAATTCTAATACAGTCCCTTGCACCCTCAAAAGTGGTGCGGTTTGGATGATGAAATATAAGTTTACTTTACACATCAAAGGCAACCCTCCTTCCCAGTAAGCCCAGATGCAATCTCAAAATCCCTCTCAACTCAGCCCACCTTCTAAGCAACAATGATCCATCAGTCAGGCATTGAAATCTACTTGCCACCTTGGATGAAAGGAAGAACGCAGGTCCAGGATCATCGGGGCAATCTCAGGCATGCAATTCGACCTCTCAGAGCTTCTATTTCTTCACCTGACACTTGTAATAATAAGCATCACCTACCCTCAGGGCTGGCGTGAGCAGCAAACAGGGCAGAGTGTGGAGAAGTGCGACAAAATGGTGGTGGCAGTGGGGTTATCCAGGGGCAGAAACAGCCGGCTTCGCACTCTCAAGGGTCTGGCCATCTTCTGCTCCAGTAGAAGACCGAGATCCTCCTTAGGAAGGAGGCTGTTGATGCCAGCAACTCCTCTTGGAGTTTAAACCTCTCCTCCCCTCATCCTTTCCTCCTTTGGAGACAAACAACAAACCCCTCCAGCGCCCCCGCCCCTCAGATCAACTCCATCAAGAAGCCAGGCTTCTCTTTGTAGTACAGCAAACACACGTCTCTTATTGACGCTCCCCTGGGACCCTCTGCGGCAGCACTTGTAGCTTTGAAGCTGTGAGTGTGTTTAATGCAAGAAGGTCCCGCCTCAGTTCAAGGACAGTATTTTAAGTCTCCGAGAAGACAGGAACAAAGTTTTGACGCTGAAAGAAACAGATTCTTAACAGACTTGAATGATAAAACATCACAGTCTCATCTGATTGCTGCAGCCAGCTCTGAAGAGAGTGAAGGGAGAGATGATGAGAAGCCTGACTTCTATCCCAGCCTTGAGCTGAATGCCTGACCTCAGCTGCTACCACCTCCGTGACTTGTGGCAGTCACCGGGCTAACCATCCCGGGTGTGGACTACTGAGGAAAGTGGACAGGGAACCCAGCCTAACCTAAGCTATGAAGATGAAGATGTGTGTGTGTGTGCAGGGGGGAATCACCTTTGCAGTATTACTGCCTGGAGGAGGTGTCGCTTGGCCAAATCATAAAATCCCAAAGTGGGCAAAGCCCATCACCTGACTTAGATTCATCAGTGCGAGTGTAGGCAGCTTTCCTCCTTCTCAAGTGAGGTATATTATTTCAGAAACAGACCATATATAGGAGCAGGTGCAAAGAGTCCAGGCATCAGGAAGAAAGACAAGAGTTAGTCTTCTGGGAGCTCCTGGAAGAAAGGACTATGAGGCTGATGCATCTTGAGATAATGGTCTCCCCATGGGTTCTAGAAGGACCTGGTCCGCAACCTGAGTGGAGAATAGGTTGAGCTTCACCAAACATACTGCCCTCTGTGTGCAGGCAGAGGGGCCTGGGGGATGCCTGGGCCAGGAGCGAGACTGATTGGAGGCCAAGATGAGCTCTGTGGTACCTGAGATTTGGGAAGTGCTTATTTTTCTGAAGGACTAAGGCCAGCAGGCTAGGCTTATGAGCAAGGGTGAGATGGGAGGACCATTTCATGGTGTCCTCAGGAAATCTGGGTCTCATCATGATCCTCAACGTTAGAAAATCAGGAATAGAATCCCCCTACCTTTCCCAGGAGTGATCTGGTGCTAGAGGGATGGTTTACACTGGGTTAGGAACATCTCAATTTATCTTTGTATTTTCTGGAGGCAAGCACAATGCAGGGCATATACCAGGTCGATAATTTCAGCCATGGTTGCTCATTAGAACAACGTGGGCTGCTTTATGAAAGTATCTGTGTCTGAGAGCTACTCCCAGAACCTCTCAGTTAATTAGCCTGGGGAAGGCCCTGGGAGCTTTGTTTTGTGTTTCAGCTCCCCAGGTAGTCTAAAGCAGAGCCAACGGCATGAACCATTGTACTAGGTCATCTGTGAGCATGAGCTGAATGGATGGAAGAATGAATGAATGAATGAAGAGCATAGGAGACTGCCAGCACTCATTCACAATGGCAGCATCCCCTGTAGGATCACTGGCGTGGCCATGACATGGCTGCTGGACAGCTCCACTCAGGAGGCCAAATTACCAATTAGAAGGCTCTTTGGTGAACCCAATGTCAGCAAAGGGAAACTGGCTGTTGCTAAAAGAATCTTCACAACAAACCCAGATAGCTGGGTGAGTTATCCCCTCCTTTCTGCTAATTCTGTTTAGAGTGCTGTTGTGCACATCTCCCCCATTTGATTCTTATGACAAACCAGGGTCAAAGGCAGGATAGGTGTTTTTATCTATGTTTCATGAATGAATAAAATGGCATGCCCTCCACCTTCCTCCCCCCCCCACCCCCCCCGCCAATGATACAGGTTGTCTTAGGTCACTCAGTTCCCTTGTGTGGGACCAAGGATTCTGTACTGGAATGGGGTACTGTGGAAGCTGAGGGCTAATCTGGGAGTCTGACCTCTTCTTCCCATCATCTATCCATCCTGTTGTTCATCATATAGGTACACACATGGGCTGGCATCCATGTGTTGGGCATCCATGGGCTGGATGCCTAACAGGCATCCAGTTAGGCAGATATCAAACATAAGAGGGTCCCATTTCCTCCACTGTGACTTTATAGCTCTGATAAGGAAATGCAGGAGCCTGAAGGTTGAGTCACAGATTTAATAAACATTTCCACCATTGCCTGGAGCCTGATTTCTGCCAAGGCCCGATGACTTCTTAATTTAACTTGTTGAGTGATTGCAAACTTCTTTGAGAGCTTCATGGGAGATGATTCTTGATGCAGGTCAAGCATGTACATACGCCCATTTGGATGGAGACCCTAGCTCTTTTCTCCTCTCCTTCTCCCCTCGCTCCCCCCCTCTCTCTACCGTGCTCTCTTTCCCTCTCTCATGCACACGTGCACACACCCTCCACACAATGCCATAATGTCTATGTAAATTGGATCTTTAATATCCTTCAGATAAATGGTTTCAGAAAGAACATGGATACAATAGTCTGTCTCTGAGTTAACATGATAGGCTCTGCCTCCCAAATTGGCTCCGAGAAATTAGCAGGAAGGAAGGAAGGATCAGACGAAATAATAAACCTGCTTACCTGTTCATTAATTCAATCTCCCCCCACCCTCTCTTCGCCCTGTGGTTTCACTACCCATAAAATAACTAGATAACTTCGAAGTCCTAGATGAAAGGGGAATGAGGTCTGGAAGCTCTAAGATTAAAGGAGAATTTGTAGGATTAGTCTTTGATTTTCTCCTTCTCCCTTTCTCCCTCTCTCTTATTTTGTTCTTTTTATCTCAGAGGTGACTGAGGAGCCTTCCCGTTCAGTACTCCAGTCTGCTGAGCTTGTCAGCCTGAAGCCTCCCCAGCAGAGCTCAAAGGCAACTTGGGGCCTGGGACAGAAGGTGCCATTTCTTGGGGAAATTGCCCACTAGAGGCTCGCCGGAGGGCTTCTGCTGCCTGGGTGATGTATGGGTGCAGGAAACTGCTCCCTCTCATAGTTCCGATGAGACCCCTTTTTGTAGATTCTTGAGTACCACACTCTATACCTCCCCTCCTGGGTAGTTCTAGTGCTTAAAGGGTCTGGGATGAGATAGGGAACTCCCCAGACCCTTCCAGCTTGCAGAATCTCAGGAAATGTCAGTGATGTCTGCCCAGCCATGGGAACAAGACTGCAGACATCTCCAACACTCCTCCACAGGGCGTGTTGCAAACGCACATTACAGAAGTCACAAAGATCCCTCCCAAGGTCAGCTCCTTCCCCGGAATGTAATTAGCAAAAGTGAGACACCTGCTACTGTACCTGAGCTCCAATTCAGGGTGTTTGTTCTCAGACTTTTCCACTCTCCTTGGGAACTCCTGGCATCTTGAGTAGCAAGCGCCTGCCTCTGAGTGCTGCGTAACCAGGTCTGTATTCGGTACTCTGGCTCCGAGGGTATCTCTTGCATCCTTTCCTAAGTCCATCAAGAAGAAAGGAGACAAGATACATAGATACTGCATTCAGCTGTGGGAAGGTGAAAGCAATACATTTTAAGACGAAAGGGAGTGTGAGTCATCAGCAGGCTCTCTTCAATAGATGGGAAGCCCAGAGTGATCGAGGCAAAAACCGTGAACCAGAGGGGCAGCCTGCCCTGATGCTCACATACTGTGTCACGACAACTGCTCTCCCCATTTGACTGACACCTTTCCACACGAGATCATCTACAATTCCTGCCCAGCTTCTTCAGAACAGGAGCTTCTCCTTTGCCAGTGTGAGGGTCCTGCAAAGGCATAGGACAACATTCACAGAGGCAACATTCCAGAAAATTTGGCTGTGCTGTGCTTTAAGAGATGAAACAGGAGAACTTTCTCTGCTTCTTTCTGAAGCCTCTCTAGGCATCAGAATGCAAATATTTATGAATCTTTAACCCCCAATACAGAGGCGTCCCCATGGCTGATATGTCACAAGACCTTCCCTGCTATTCACTTTCAGATTCATGGATGTCACATTTGGAAAGAAGTCATTTTAGTCTAGAGCAGCAGCACCCAGGATTTTTGACCTTAGGACCTCCTTATAATTTTAAAAATTACTAAATCCCTTGAAGAGCTTTTGTTTATATAGGTTATATGTGTTGGTAGTTACTGCACTAGAAATTAAAACTGAGAAAAATGTAAAATACTTAGTAATTCATTTAAATGTAATGCCAATAAAACCCCATAACATATTAATATAAATAATTTGTTTTCTTGTTAAAATTTTTCCAAAAGAAACCTAATGAGACCGTGGCATCATTTTACACTTTTATGTGCCTCTTTAATGTTTGGCATACTAGAAATCAGCTGGATTCTTTGTTTCTGAACACGCTGTTGTGATGTGTTGTTTTGTTGGAGTATATGAAGAAAATATGACCTTACACAGATACGTAATTGGGAAAAGAATGTTTTGATGGCCTTTCCTGATCATTGTGAATATATTTTTAGAAAGTATATCACAGCTCAACAAATGGCAGTTTCTGTTTTTATTATTTTTTGTAAGTTTATTTATTTATTTTTGAGAGAGAGCATGTGCACAAATGAGGGAGGGAGGGAGAGAGAGAATCTGAAGCAGGCTCCACACTGTCAGCCGAGAGCCCGATGTAGGGTTCAAACCCAGAACCGTGAGACCATAACCCAAGCTGAAACCAAGAGTCAGACGCTCAATGGACTGAACCACCCAGCCACCTCTCAACAAAGGGTAATTTCTTAAAGGTTAGTTGCAGCTGAGTATTAGAAACTTTCCATTCTCTGTCACATTAAAATCCACTGGCCTATCTTACACTTTGAATGGAACTTCTCCATCATGCATTGATCACTTAGAAATAGTGGCTCACTGAGTTATACAGATCTGCAAATGTCAATACGTTCCATCATACAATTTTGGAAAATCAAAATTGGAATAATTCCCTCACCCATCAGGGTGATTCATCCTCTGGGGTGCCCACAGCAGCCACGTATGGACAAGTGCCAGGCTAGTGGGGATGAGCCTCCGTTATCATTTTAGATATAAGTTGTGGGAGATTAACTTTACAATTTGTTCTCGAGGTATTATTTAACGGAGCTGTGGCTAAATTTAGGAAGTGGACATAGTCAGCAATGGCTACAAAGACCATGCATCTCCCTCTCTGGGGCAAGGGCCCAAGTCCAATGCTGCTGTGGTGCTGGAATGTGTCTTACTGGACAGTTGGCACAAGGTGGCATTTTGCCCGTAGACACTGGGTGAGGGAAGAGCATCGCCTCCCAGTTCTGGTGATCTCAGCTTGCTCCTCTGGCACGTGGTCGCCAGCAGCTTGAGGGACACTGAGTGGCCTCACACCCAGGTCTGGCACCCCCCATTAGCAGCTTCCCTTGGCACCCCGGAGAGTGACTGCCACGGGGTTCTGGCCACAAGTGCAGCACCTCCGTGCAGGCAGCCCCACTAGAATCACAGAGAAGGAGATTCCGGGTGGCTTCTACACGAGCCACAGCTGGCTTTCCAGGATGTTCAATATCCCCATTAGACAGCTTCCGGGCAAGTTTCGTTGACACTCCCTGAGCAGTTTCCTGCCTGCCAGCCTCGGCATATCCACAGCCCAAATGTGCGTTTCCTGTTTGCTGGTCCCAGCTCACCCTTCCCTGCCTGCCAGCTCTGGCCCACTGACTGTGGGTAGGCTCTGGCCAAGGGCAACTTCATCGTCCAGTTGCAACAGCATCATCTCCAACGAAGTCAGAGTCCCAGCCTTGAGGATGGATCTCCTTATTTTTGGTTCAAATTTTTTTTAATGTTTTATTTATTTTTCAGAGAGAGATAGAGACAGTGTGAACAGGGGACGGTCAGAGAGAGAGGGAGACACAGTATCTGAAACAGGCTGTCAGCACAGAGCCCGACGCGGGGCTCAAACCCACGAACCATGAGATCATGACCTGAGCCGAAGTCAGACGCTTAACCGACGGAGCCACCCAGGCGCCCCAAGGACAGATCTCCTTCTTAAGTGTCATCCTTCCTTGAGCACCTTACCTTGGACTTATGGTATTTGTCAGGGCTGTCTTTTACAAATAGTTTATAATTCTTTATATTTAACCGTCCCTATTCAAATTGCTAGGAAGCTTCTGTCTCCTGTCTAGACCATGACTGATACCGTACAAATGCAAATGATCCCAAATTCTAGTATTCTGGGAGGCTTGAATCTCACCATTGGCAACAAATACTGTCAGGTGCTTTCTTTGAAGCACCAGTTTCCCTGTGTTCATTTGCAAGAATCCAGGTATTTGTTTTTCCAAATACTCAAGTCTGGATAGTCATAATTTGTCTGTCAGTCACTTTTTCAAGTAAAATGCTGTGGGTTTTTTTTTTTTTTAAGTGGCTAATTCAACTTCTACTCAAATAATCACACATGTGCTTTTCTTTAAGAGAAACATTTTATTTTGCATAAATGATTTTTGCATACTTCCCATTTGATGACACAAAATATTAAATAGACATGTGCTCAAGGGTCAAGATTTAAAACAATTAATGTTTTTTACTGCTTTATTAGGACATTCTTAAGTAAAGCGGCTTATTTCCCCCTGCACCCGCCCCCCAAAAGGCTGTCCCAGTGAAAACTACAATGTCTAAAAGTACAATTTGATGCCTCTGCCTTGATTTGGGCTGAGAAAACAGCTGTTTTACCTACCACTGATTTTGAGTCATCAGTGCCAATGTCAACATAGTGGAGAAAGGCAAATAATGTCCTAGCATGGTTTTGATCCTATAAAGGATCTAGAACCCCAGGTATCCATGAGCCACACTTTGAGAACTGCTGATCTGGAGGTTAAGCACATATGGCTTGGCATTAAAAGGCCTGAGTCAGAAGCTAGACTGTGCTAATTTTTTAGCAGAATGACCTTGGACTATTTATTTAATTTCTCTATTCATTGGTTTCATCATATGTAAAATGGGATTAATAAGCTCACGTTCCTCACAGAGATATGTAAGGATTAAATAAAATATTGCCTGTGCACTATACAGCACGGCTCTAACATACAGTACATTCTTAGTCAAGGGGGAATTACAACAGAGAACTAGAAAGAACAAGAAGGAGTAAAAGGAAAAAAATGTAGAGTCCTGCTTATCTCAAAGTGGGGACATAGGAGACCATTATGGCAACAGTGAGGTCACAGAGCTGCATTATTTATACCCGGAGCTCAGAGCACTTCTACCTTGTCCTCAAAGAGTCTTGGAGGAGAAGCCAAGAGGCGAAGAAAGAGCAAGTTTGAAATCCAGATGCTCAGCAGCTCATGCACATCTGGCTCCTCTTTAGAAGATGGCCCCAGAAGGGCTGTATATCTCTTAAGAGAATTTCCCTTCCCCTCTCGACAGAGACAGACAGCCTGTGCGAGAGAGGGGGCATGGCTGAGAGATGGACCTGGTTGGCTTGGGACCTCTCACTAAAGGGCTTTGTGTTTTCGTTAAGGTGCAAAGCTGGTGTGCGGAAAACAGGCTGGTTGCACTGAAGCTTCTCCCCTCCAGCTCTGCAGGACCCCTCCCGCGATGCCAGGAGACACAGCGATCTCCTCTCAGAGTGAGAGTGAGGAGGAGAACCTGTGACGTACGGCAAAGTCACGTGGTTCAGGCTCCACAGCCACATCTCCATCCTTCAGAGCTGTGTCCATATTCAGCCATGCACACCCCCTGGGCTGTAATACTATTTCACAACAGCCTGGCAGGCTAACCCGCAAATGGCCGGGCTGCCTCAGCTCCCCACAATCCTCTTCTTCTTCTTTTGTCTTCGGAGAAAAATGAAACTCCACCGCCTTAAATGTTATTGCTGTCAATGAATCCCTAATGGTCTTGCTTCACTCTAGGCTAAGGGCTGCACAGAGATTACTTCATGCTATTTTAAAGACAAAGAAACTGAGTCCCGGAGAGGTCAAGTTACACTTGCACAATTGGTAAATGTCAAATCATGTGTCTCTCTGACCCCAGAGCCAGTATCAGTACCACCGCAAAGTGAATTTTCATAGTGGGCGAGTGAATTTGCTCCTCCTCGAACCTGGCATTGGGGGTTATCTTGTTTCTGTGCCATCCCCAAACCAAGTGGTTTCTCCAGGGCCCAAGGTTCCGTGCGAAGGATAACTTTCTGTATAGCCTTTGAATCAAGGCTCATTCCCCAGTTCCTTGGAATTGCCCTTGTCTTTAGCTTTCCTGCCTTCAGCTTGTTCTCCTGCAGCCCATCCTCCACGCTGCGGCCACCACAGCCTTTCTGAACACACAGGCACACACGTCCTTTTCAGGCTTAAATGCCCTCAGGGCCGCCCCAGTTCCCACTGGATAAAAACTGAATTCTCCAGCATGGTCTCCAAGGCGCTGCACGTCAGCCTCCAGCGGGCCTCCCCAAGTTCACGGCTTCTCTTCCCTACCTTGTGTCCTAGGCTTCAGAGCCCTGGACAGCCTATCACCTTCACAACCAGGACTGTGTCTTATTTCTTGTTGTGTCCCTGATGCCTGACACCGTTCCTGACATGTGACAGCTGTTCAGGACATGCAGCTGAAGGAATCCACGAAGAATGGTTGCACAAATGGTTTTTCAACAGCACTTCCCTCATGCATCCTTGAACCCTATTTATTGAATCTTTCCTGAATGATGACCTCCAAAATTTTGGACTCACTGTATCACTGTTCCGAGCATCCTGTTTCCAGATTTTAAAAGCCGGGCCTCCCTGTCATTTTACTTCCCTCCAGCTTTCCTAGGCAGTAAGGTGACTGTAGCCCCTCTTACCTGGGCCAGCCCCTCCTGGGCTCATCTCCAGGCTTCCCATTTCCCTGTCCTGGGAAACTTCCCAGTCCTCCTGCACACAGGCTGTAGAAGGTCAGATTTGTAGAACGATCATGGCTTCAAATTCTCTGTCATTGGCTTCTCCATGGAGCCCCGTGTCCCCCAAACGTCCCTCCTGTCAGAGAAGCTCCATTCTGAGTTATCATCACTGTGGGCTCAGTTTAGCACAGGGCACAGTCACAGCTTAATTCCACTCCCGTCCCTGTGGCTCCAGCCAGACTGGGAGTGCTCCCGGGTCCACTTAGAAACTTTGCCTTGGGTTGCATGGAGGGAGGGAGAGAGGTGTTACTGCGACAAAGAACCAAGTAAACAGCAGAGATCGGGTGCAGAGCACGGGTAAGTTATTTGTTAACATCACAGTTGCTTTGCAGAGTTGGGGGCATGCGCCTTATCTAGAGGCAGCATGGCCAGGGCGTTTCTAACCCCAAAGTCTTCCTGGAGGCCTTTGTAATCACCCAGAATACCTGTCTATCCATCAGTCAGCACCTGCCTTGAGCACAGACCAGTACTAGCCCAGGGGTGAGGATGGACAAGGTGAACACCCAAGATATAAAAGGGGGTAATCCCTGCCAAAGGGCTGTCCTCTCCAAAGTGAAGACATCACAGCAGACACGAGGCAGGGAGCCATGCAGTGGGCATTCTTCTGGGGAGAGGGAGACCACTGTGACCCATGGAGTGTGGACTGAGCTGGGGTATTCGGGACAGGGAGTCAGAGAAAGTGAGTAGTCTGAGAAGCTTGCGTGCAGTGAGGGCACCTGTCTGGTCTGAGCCTCGAGCACGCTCTGGAGGTAAAAGGTCAGATTTACATAGTGACCACAGCTTCCAAATCCTCTTCAGACAGGTGGTCTTATCCAGCCTCACTGAGGAGACACAGCCCTCAAGGTTCCTCAACTCAGCCCTGTAGGAAATGCTAGTAGCCTTTGTGAATTTCAACCTGAGACTGAATTTACTGACAGTTCTTGAACCCATAGCGACAAGCATAGGAAGGAAAGAGAGAATTTGGAAGTTATCTCACGAGAGGAATAAAGGCAAGGAAGACGGTACATCTGGGAGGTGGTAGAGCAGATAAAACAAATCACTGCTTCTTTTACGCCTCCAGTACTCAGTACATTTGCCGCACAGAACATTTTAGCTGTTTATTTTACGTAGTTGTTTGTCGTCTCGTTTAACTAGAAGTCCTTTGGGGGTGCGGAGTGTCTTATTTTTCCTCTGCCCACAGCACTTAGCACAATATCAATATCGACACACAAATATCAATAAATATGTATTGAGTGAATGAGTGAAGAAATAAGTGAATGAATAATTGATGGTTCTGAAAAAAAAAATGGCAAGGCCATGACAGAAATAGGAGATGAAGAAGGAGGCCACCAAAACAAGGAAACTGTTTAAAACAAAAACCAAGGGGGTGCCTGGGTGGCTCAGTCAGTTAAGCCTCCAACTTTGGCTCAGGTCATGATCTCACAGTTCGTGGGTTCAAGCCCTGCGTCGGGCTGTGTGCTGACAGCTCAGAGCCTGCATCCTGTTTCAGATCCTGTGTCTCCATCTCTCTCTGCCCCTCCCCTGCTCATGTTCTGTCGCTCTCTCTCTCAAGAATAAATAAACATTAAAAAAAATTAAAAGGGGCGCCTGGGTGGTTTAGTCGGTTAAGCGTCCGACTTTCGCTTAGGTCATGATCTCGCGATTCGTGGGTTCGGGCCCCGCGTCGGGCTCTGTGCTGACTGCCAGCTCAGAGCCTGGAGTCTGTTTCAGAGTCTGTGACTCCCTTTCTCTCTGACCCTCCCCTGCTCATGCTGTCTCTCTCTCTCTCCTAGAAATAAATAAAACATTAAAAAAAATAAAATTAAAAAATAAAAAATAAAACAAACAAAGAGAAACCAGATTTTATCTCAACGTAAGGAAGAACTTCACAGAAGCCAAGAGCTTCCAAAGATGGGTGCTGCTTCATCAGGAGTATAAGCATAGTCACTGGCTGTCTTCATACCTGTGTCATACAAACCTCAGTACAACCCGTGAGCCCATCCTCACTCGTCAGGCGAGCAAAGTGAGTCTCAAACAGGTTGCGTGATTCAGCCAAGCGATGGTGCCCAGTGAGGGAGAGAGGTTTTAAACCCAGGCTCGCCTGATTCTGGAACCTCAATGCACTGGGACAGGAAACTTTGCTTCCCTGGGACGCTGACCTGAGGAGCCCCATGCCTTTGCCCACCACCCCTCACCGGTGTCTGTTGCTCTGCCCCCCAAAATCAGCTACCCCCTCATTCCTCCCCTTTGGAAACCAGCCCATCTCCGGAGGAAGAGGTCACCTCAAGGCTTTTGCTGGGCTCACATGCTGGTGCTTTCTCCCGCCTGACCCCGAGGAAAAGAGGCGTGAAGAGCTAGGTGGCTTTTTCCCAAGCAGGCCTAGGCCTCCATGCCCTCTGGGGCCTCCTCTGCTAGTACTTCCTCAGCTCCCTCATTGGATATCTTTCCCAATAGACAGGGATGAATTCCCCCTAAGAAAGGCTTGGCCTTGCCCAGCTCCTGGGAGGTAGCCTTACAATGTGCCTGGTAAGGGTGTGTTTCCTCACCTGGAGGCCTTAGGCCACTCAGTATCACCTTGAAGGAATGACCCAGAAAATGTTTACATTTCTCTCAGGCCCTAAAGCATTGACTGTTAGATGTATGCCTTGGTTTGGATACTTTCAGCTGGAAGCAAGGACAAGATTTTCAGATGGTGGTGCCCTCTCATATGCCTACAGACAGGCTGGGGAAGACAGCTGTGGCTGGGAAAGAATATTCTCAGGACTGAGCCCTGCCGGGGGGTGGGGGGTGCCAAGGGGAGAAGGCCAGCGGGGAGCTCAGGCTGCAGGCAGAGACTTGGGAGCCCAAGAAACCAACCAGTGAGGCTGCTTTTCAAAGCTCAGCTTTGGTTTTCCAGAACTTGCTGGGGAAGGCTCCCCTTCCCTCCTGCCAACTCTTCTTTTCCACCTGGCACCGAAGGGCCTAGCCTCAAAGTCACCACTACGAAAGCCACGCAAGAGATGCTAATTGCTGTATCTGACCTCCCTTCAGATAACAAGGGAGTCGCTCTTCCTAATTAGCCCTGCCGCCGGTAGACCAGCAAAGCCAAATGTTTATTATGGGATGAATGCACTTACTGTAAATTTTGACATATGCTGTGGAAAGATGTTAGATAAATAAGACTTCAGAGGCATGGGTTGTTTAAATAATGAATACCCACCACTGCGGGTGATAAGGGTGGAGGGAGAGAGGCAAAAGAGTGAAGCAAGCGGTCCTAGAGCGGTGCGTGGACCCCAGGAACAGTCGGGGCCAGTCAGGAGAGGCAGAGGGAGGCTTTCGGGGGACAGGGGACAGGGTAGGGGGCAGCAGGGGGCCAGGGGAAGGAAGAGCGGCAGGATGGGCAGTCTCACCTCACCCCTGGGACCTCAGTGCCCCACCTTCCTGCAGAATCTCCCTCCTAGGCTCACCCGCTCACACCCAGTCATCATCCCTGGGAGGGGGTCCTGGGAAACAGCGACAACTGGCTGGTGGATCCACAACAGAGAGGCGCCCCCCCCCACCTATGCAGATAGACTCTGCACCTATTGTTCGTGGCTCCCTTCTTCCCAGGGGTGAGTGTATGGGAGCCTAATCCTGGGCCTGGGCACTCCGTGGGCTGGGCCAGCATATGCAGAGGGAAGTCCTCTGCCCAATCAGGACTCCCAAACTGCCATGTTTGGAAGCATCTTGGAGGGAGCATGTGGGTGGTGTGGCTTCCCATGAATCCCTGAGGGCCTGGGCCTGACAGAGCCCACTGTGGAAGATGGATACCACTTCTCAAACAAGAAAGACCGTCCCCTCCCACAACACGGGGCTCAGGCCCAGAGGGCTGATCCACAAGCAGGGGTCCCCGTGATCGCTAGCCCTGAGTCTCTCAGTTCACTGGGTCCCCACTGTCCAAGGGGAGACATGCTCTCATCCCAGTGGCTGCGGGTTTGTTGGGCGAGATGTCAGGGAGACAGGGGGCCTCTCGGGAACCGCACGGACAGTCCCCCAGAGACCGCACCTGTTTGGGACACACGGCCCAGCCCCGGACCCCTTGCTTGTCAAGTCTCCCCGGCAGCCCCTGGGCCTCTGCCAACAGGGGCCACCGCGCCCTCATGGCTGCTCATCCTTCTATATCGCTGCCGACTAACTAACTTAACCATGTGGTCTTAACCGTGAACTTGGGGGGCCTCGGCAGCACTGAGAGCACTTTGCTTTGCAGCTGTGGTGGTCGCTGGAGAGCCACCGAAGGGCTGTGGATAAGGACAGTCTTGTCACATCGGGAGTCACATAGGGACAGCAGCAGCGGTGAGGCGGCTGAGCCGGAAAGGGGGGCCCCTGGGGACATGGCTGCCATGACTGTGCAATCCCGGGGGGCTCCACGGCCCAGCACCGGTCAGAACGGGCCGGGTTGGCTGCGTGGCATACAAGCCCGAGCCGCAGTGCCTCGCAGACAACAGGTGTTTACTCCTCTGAGGCTCAGCAAAGGCCTCTGCTCCACTCGGTCACTCAGGGCCCCGGGCTTCGGAATTTCCTGCGCCCCCCCCGACAACGGGAGTGCCGATGGCCGGCTCTTCCACACTTCAGCTTGGGAATGATGCGTGCCCCACGCTCGGCTCCTCCAGCAGACAGAGCCACAGGCTGCCCGCCTCTGTGCTGGGTGGGGGTGCGGGTGAGGGGGACACGTGGGGACGTGCTGGGGGTCGGCAACATCTGAACCTCAGGTCACATGCCCACTGGTGCTTCAAGCCTTGCCTTCCTCTCATCCACAAGCAGAATCAGTGACCCACAGGGGCAGACCTGGATGGTCCCTCAATTTACAGATGGGGAAACTGAGGCCGAGAAGGGCTTGTGGGGGGCTCATGCTGCACCAGCAGCCCAGCAGTGACCTCCAGGGAGACGCCCTGGGCTCTCCTGGCTTGTGCACTGGCTCCTTCTCCCCTGTCATTTTTATTTCAGTATTCTCCTCCCCTCGTTCCGAGGAACTTCCAAATGTCATTCTTTCTTTAGTTTTTCACCTCCACAGAGCCCTCCTTTTCTTTGCCTCCCCCCTTGGGCAGCCCCCTTCGCTGCGAAGGGCTCTTTTTTCTCCTCCCACAGAGCACGTTGACCTTTTCCTCTTCTCCGTAGGACAAAGCCTGGCCTGGCGCACGCTCCTAACAGGAATTGGCTCTGGAAGGCCCGGTAATTGCTCCGTCCTTATTACTGAGTCTGTGAAGCCAGTCTTGGCTAGGGTGGTCCCCTCCCTTTTACCCGCTCACTTGCTGGAATCAGGCTGCAGATGGTCTGCTAACGAGGTGACCAATTAACAAACGCTAAATAACCCCAAAGGGTATTTTGCTCCCTGGCCTGATTCCCAGGCCCCTTTGTTCCTCCTTGGGAATCTGTCCTCTGTGACGGGACCACAATGGGACTGTTCCCAAGCCTGACCCTGTGAGAAGCTGACTGCTCAAGCCATGGTCACAGGACTGACTCCTTTGCTCCGGAGTGGGGGGGGAGGGGGGAGGCATGGGAGCAGGGAGGGTTCCTGCCTCTCAGGACAAATAATACAACCACCCCACGTGACTGACCACTTACTATGCGTTACATAATTCTCATGCAACCTGTCATTCATGCATTTTATTCAAACAAGCAGGAAATGAGGACTTCTGGTGCGCCAGATGTTGTAGAGGGCAGTCGTGACCTCAGATCGGGCCTAACGGGGCCTGTAGTTAAGGCCCCGTGCTTTGGAGCATCTTCCTGTGAATTCTCTAAGTCTCTCTCTGATGCCTGCTACCTGCTGCCAGTGAGGGCCTGATGCGGAGCCCTGAGCCCCCTGTGAGTCGGATCCCTGCTTCGCCCCTTCAGGGCTTCCCCCGGCCCTTGGCCCTACCTCCCCACCCCACTCTCAAACACACAACATACGTGGGGGTGTCCAGATCCTCTGAGTCCACTCACACCTATGGAATCTCTTCCAGGAGTGATGAGCCCATCACTCCCTCCAGCTGGAGCTTTTTTTTTTTTTCTTTCTCATGGAGTCCCTTGAGATCGGCCCACCAGAACGGTGCTGGCTCCCTGGCTTGGTGTGACACAGCAAAATTTGCTTGGGACTCTACACACCCCAGGAGAGGCACTAACACTAGAGATATGGTGGTGAGTGAAGCAGACACAATCCTCCTCCCCAGGGCAGTTACTGTCACAAAGAGTCACCCCCAGGGGACCAGAAAGAAGAGAAGGCCTTTGAGCCTCCATACAAGGCAGCTGACCTGTTGTATGAGGTAGGTGCTACTGTCAACTCCATTTTACAAACAAGAAAACTGAGCACAAAGATGCCAGTTGCCTACCTGAAGGTGCACTCCTAGAAGAACCAGATATGGACTAAGGAACTTGTTCACGTAGGAACCTGTTAAGTGTACGACTTCTCACATCCACTCAGGCTGAAGGGGGAATACTTTGGTCTGGAAGCAGAAAGTGTGAGGACAACGTTAGTAGCAAGTGAGGGAAAACCTAACACAATCTGACTCAAGTACAAAAAAGGTAGGGGGATCAATTGGCTCTTAGGAGGTCTAGGAGTGTCTACCTTCAGGCATGGCTGGATCCAGGTGTTCAAACTCTATCACAAGACTCAGTTTCTCCCTTCTGTTCCCTATCCTTTTCTTATCTAATTGAAGTATGACATAACGTACAGTAAAATGTTCAGATCTCAGGTATACACTTTAGAAATTTCTATAAACAAAACCAACAGATCAAGATACAGAATTTCCAGCACCCCACAAGGCTCTCTTTTGCCTGCCTATGATCAGTAACCCTAAAGGGTAGCCACTGTGCTGACTTTTATCACCACAGGTTAAGCTTTGCTATCTTTTTATTATAATTACTGAGATGTAATTGACACATAACATTATATTAGTTTCAGGTGTACAATGATTCAATATTTGTATGTATTGTGAAATGATTGCCACAATAAAGACCCATTAATATCCATATATACATAATTATAATGTTTTCCTCATTGTTTTTTTAATGTTGTTATTTATTTTTGAGAGAGAGACAGAGACAGAGCGAGTGAGGGAGGGTCAGAGAGAGAGAGACAGACAGAAAGATAGAGGGAGACAGAATCCGAAGCAGCTCCAGGCTCTGAGCTGTCAGCACAGAGCCTGACATGGGGCTTGAACTCACGAGCCATGAGATCACGACCTGAGCCAAGGTCGGATGCTTGACGGACTGAGCCACCCAGGTACCCCAATGTTTTCCTCATTGTGATAAGAACTTTTTTTAGTTTCTTAACAGCTTTCAAATATGCAATACGATATTATTAACTATAGTCACCGTGCCCTACATTCAGCTGCGCGGCTTATTTTAGAACTGGAAGTTTGTACATTTTGACCCCTTTCATCCGTTTTGCCTTCCCCTCACCTGCCTCTGCCTCTGCCAATCAATAATCTTTTCTCTGTGTCTAGGGGTTTGATGTTTTGGGATTTTTGTTGTTGTTGTTGCTTTGTTTCATTTTAGATCCCACGTAGAAGTGATATCATAAGGTATCTGTCTTTCTCTGTCTTATTTCACTTAGCATAATGCCCCTCAGGTCCATCCATGTAGTTGCAAATGGCAAGATTTCGTTCATTCTTATGGCTGAATAATACTTCTGTGTGTGTGTGTGTGTATTACTACATAAATATATAATATTTATCAATTCGTTTGCTGATGGACACTTGTGTTGTTTCCTTGTACTGGCTCTTGTAAATAATGCTGCCATGAACACAGGGGTGCAGATATCTTTTTAAGTTAGTGCTTTTGTTTTCTTCAGTAAATATCCAGAAGTGGAATTACTGGATCACATAGTAGTTCTTATAGTTAACTTTCTGAGGAACCCCGTACTGTTTTTCCACAGCGACTACACCAATTTACATTCTCAACAACAGTGTCTTAAGGTTCCACTTTCTCCACATCCTCACCAACAGGTTACTCTCCTCTCCTTGATTGTAGCCATTCTGACAGGTGTGAGGTGAGATCTCATTGTGATTTTGATGTGCATTTCCCTGATGATGAGTGACGTTGACCATCTCTTCATATGCCTGTTGGCCATCTGGATGCCCTCTCTGGGAAAACGTCTATTCGGGTCTTCTGCCTATTTTGAAATCAGATTGTTTGTTTCTTTGTTGTTGAGTTTGTTTTTTTCTATGTTGGTCTCATATAAATTGAATCCTGTGTGGGTATTCTTGTGTGGCTGACTTGGCTCTGTCAAAATTATGTTTGGGAAATGTATGCTTCTTATTATCTGTTAACAGGAGTTTCTTCCTTTTAATTGCTGTGCAGTATTCTATTATATGAACATACCATAAATCATTGTTGGTAAACACATAGATTGCTTCCAGTTTGGGCTACTCTGAATACTGGTTCAGTGAGCATTTTTGTACACATCACTGGTGGACTCCTTCCAGTTGGGTATATATTCTCAGGAGCAGAGTTGCCCAAAAAGATGGAGAATGTGTATGTTTAGTCTTAATAGATACTTCAAAATAGTTTTATGGAGCAGTTATCCCAATTTACATCCCCATGAGAATTTTTAATTGGATTGTCTGTTGTTTGAGCACTGGTTTGTAGGAGTTCTTTATCTGCTCTGAATATGGCAGTCTTTTTTTTCTCTGAAATGTGAGTTGCAAATATCTTGTCCCAATCTTTGGCTTGCTTATGTGCTCTCTTAATATTGTCTTTTAATGGGGGCTCCAGGGTGGCTCAGTCGGTTAAGCATCTGACTTTAGCTCAGGTCATGATCTCACGGTTCATGGGCTCAAGCCCTGCATCAGGTTCTGTGCTGACCACTCTGAACCTGGAGCCTGCTTCGGATTGTGTGTTTCCTCCCTCCCCTGCTCACACCTTGTTTCTATCTTCCTCTCAAAAATAAATAAACACTTAAAAAATATTGTCTTTTTATGAATTAAAGTTCTTAATTTTAATAAAGTCCAATTAACGTTTATTTTACATTTAGTTTTGTGTGTTGGTATGTATAGCCCATTGGAGAAAACTCTCTCTCAAAGGCATGAATATATTCATTCTCCTTGATCTTAGTCCAGAAACTTGATTGTTCTAGCTTTTGTGTTTAGATCTATGCTCCTTCATGCACTGAGTTTTTGTGAATGGTATGAGGCAGAGGTCAAGGTTCATTTTTTTCCCACATGAATTAACCCAGCACCATTTATTAAAAAGTACATCCTTTCCCCCCACTGAACTGTAGTGAAGCATTTGCTATAAATCACATGATTGTATGTGTCTTCGCTATTCTACACTCCTTACTACCTGCGGCCGGGGTCAGTCCATGTGCTGTTCAGAATGTCCAGTGTGGCCAGTCCTAGCTGCAATCAATTCAGCTGCACCAGGTAAAAGGAAAGCCTCTTTCTTATCAGTATCCCCAGCACTGCACTTGCCTTTCATACTGATCCTTGGATCACTCGCTACAGTCAAATGTTATTGACCAACATTTGGTCATTTGTCCGATCCTAGAAGTGGAAGGTGGAGAGGGAGAGGGCACCCAAACCTCTCGATTGGGGCAAGAAAGGCATGGCTTCTCAAAGGAACCTTGGAGCCTATTACCAAAAGAAAATGCCACACAGCAGTGCAGTGGACAAAAACAACTCAGAGACACGCTGTGGCCTCGGAGGGCCCTTGATCTTTCAAGTCATTGTTCTCCTAACTTAATCGCGGGCATTCCTGGGCACCAGGCACACTGTGGGGCACTGTAATCCTTACAGAGATGCTGTAGCATTTTGTACACGCCCCACCTTTGCAAACAGAGAAGATTAAGGAAGCCTGAAGAGTGACCCAGCACCACCGGGACTCCAGGGTCATCCAGGACCCCCTGGGCGGTGCTGGGCTCCTGTGAGTCGCCACTGTCAGCCTGCCCAGGGAAGGCATGTAGAGTTGCAGGTCACGTCTCATTTCACCAGGTGTGATTTCCAATGAGACATCACTCCACTGGGGCCTAATGACACGGGGAGAGTCGGGCAGGGAGGCTGTGATTTCCAATATGCACCAGCCCGTCATTACTAGCAGGAAATGGATTTTTGCTGGGTAATCAAAGTCAAATCCCTCACTATCCCCACCCGCGAGTACCCCCAGCACCAGCCCCCATCCCACGCAAGGTGCCCTCGCCGCGCCCAGCTCCGAGTCCTCGGCGAACCAAAGTCAAAGTCAGGCTTCCCGCCCAAGGAGACGCGAAGGTGTGCTCCCCGGGGATGTCTGGATTCTGCATGGGAAGGGGTGTGTGGAGGAGGACAGAGAGGTAGGAGGGGCGAGGTCACAGGAGGGAGGTCTTCACCTGGTGGGGAGTGCGAGAGAAAGAAAGCAACGATGTCAGAGGTTTAATCAACCTTTGAAGACTTCACAGTGTTTGGACAGAAGTGTGTGAATAATATTCATTTAGATTGGCACCTGTGCACAGCACTGAAAGGAAAATAGCATTTTGTCGCGCTTGTGACGAGGAGCGAGCAGTCTGGAGAGACGGGCTGTGCATCTCCTGGAAGCTGTGAAGATGGGTTTTTTCCCCTTTTTGTTTCTGTCTCCTGTGACCCTGTGACTCCTTGAAAATCCAGTGGTTCGGAGTCAATGCCTGACATTCCTTATTCTGCTTCGCCAGACAGAGAGGGAACAAGAAAAGACCTGGCAAGGGCATCCGGGCAGGACGGAAGAGACCGGCTTCTGGGGCTGGCGGAGCCATCAGCTGCAGGCGGGTAGCATCGGGACTCCAGCCTCAGCTTCCCTGAGTGCACCCTGCAGAGAACCTGTCTGGTCTAACACGCTTCCCAGTTTGGGGTGAGGGTCCCAGCAGGGGAGGTGACCCCAAGAGTGGTCATTGGAGGGTGGTACCATTCCCCTTCTCCTGAAAGGTGCCCGAAGACATTCCAGCACCGTGAAGCAGCAGGACAGTCACAGGGAGACACATCAGGGGGCTGAGTGCCTTTGCTGAGCCCTCCCATGCCCACTGGCCAGCGTGACAGCCGCCTCCCCGACTTCTCCGATCCCTCATTCTTCTCTCCCTCCCACGCGGGCAGCCCAGTCTCTACACCCCAGCCAGGGGCGTGTGACTTGTCATCCTTTGCTCTGGGCTCCTGGCCAACCTCCCCAGGCACGATGGGTCCTGGCCATCGGCCCATGCCCCGCGGCCCTAGACACTCCTCACCCTGTCTCCATGGACACCCCAACTCCAGTAGATCAAAAGCGTCCTTCTCACTCTTTGGAGACTCCCGTCCATCATGGCCACGAGGCTGTGTTGACAAGAGCTTCTGGAAGCGAGGAGAACCCCTAGAGCCGCAGTCTCCCCAGCCTGCCCCACGGGGAGCCTGGCCTTCCTCTGTTCTGGGGCTCTCTGCCTGGTCTATCTCAGTCCCTTAGATGTATGAAAAACCTTCTTCTGCACCCCCTCCCTCCCTCCCTTTCCTCCCCCTCTCCTCTCCTTCCCTCTTCCACTTCCTCTCCACTCCCTCTCTACTCTCTCCTTCCTGCCTTCCCTCCCCTCCCTTCCCCTCTCTGCCTCTAGCCTTCTCTTCTCCTTTCTTTCTCCCCCCCATCCCCCACACCCATTAGGGACCTTCCCTTCTCCCTCCTTCCTACCCAACTCTGCTCTTACACATCTTCCAAGACAACTACCCCCAGGGAGAGAGCATGGGCCCTCCTCCCAGCCAGCCTCCCCAGCCATTCCAGCAGGTAGGGCTTTATAAACTGTTGCCACCAAATATCTCCCAAACACAATGCACAGGCTGTCCTACCTGTGAGGAGGCCACACAATTGGTGAGGGGACATGTCCATACACAGCACAAATGAGCCTACCTACCGCACTAGTCATGCAGGATGGGGCTGTCGCCAAACCCTGCTTTCCACCCATAGACACCAAATAGACACCAAAATGGTCTTTGGAATTTAGGGTAGAAGAGCCCTTAGAAATTTACTGCTTTCCCAAGTGATACCAACAATATAGCTTGTTTGATATTCAAAATATGATCAGATGTTAGTGTCTGTCTAATATTAGGTATTATCAATATTATAGTCTCTATAAAATAGTATAGTACCTAGAAGAGGGGAGGTTGGATAGACCTATAATGTAGTATAATATTAACTAATATCTAATATTAGATGTTAATGTCAATCTAGAGAAAAAAACTAAACTAGAAGAGCCAGAAAACACTAAACAAAAAGAATAAAAAGGAAGAACTGCTCTACAAGATACGAAATATTTTAAAACTATCATAATTAAAATAGCCCACTATTGGTGTGGGAAGGAAGAGACAGTATGGTGGAAAAGAATAAGACCAGAAAGAGGCCTAAATATAAAAAGTAATTTAGCCTCCGATAGATGTGGTATTTCGGATCAATGGATGGAAAGAAGATTTGACCAATGGTATTGGAGTTACCACTTAACCCTAGATTGTTCAATATGGTAACCACTAGCCACAGGTAGCTATTGTGCGCCTGAAACGTGGCCAGTCCAAAATACACACAGGAGTTTGAATACTAGATATGAGAAAAGAAGCGTAAAATAACTCACTTATAATTTTTAAATAGGTTATATGTTGACATTATATTTTGAATATATGGTGAGATAAAATAATATGTTATTATAATTTCTTCCACCTATTTCCATTTACTTTTTAAATTGTGGGTAACAGAACATTTTAAATTACATATATGGCTTTCTTTATATATCTATTGGACAGCAGTATTCTAACCACTTGTAAAAGTAAAATTGAATCCCTATCTCACTCTTTATATGGAAAATAAAATCCAAATGGATCAATATTTTGATGTAAAATATACCTGGAAGAAAATGTGCATAATTTATTGTATGATTTTATTTTATAATCTTGGAGTGGGGAAGACCTTTGAAAACAGACTAAATTCAAAACTGCCTTTTAAAAAGATTGATGAATTTGATGTCATAAAAAATAAAGTTATCTACATACAAAAACACCTTTAAGAAGGTCAAAAGACAAGGGCGCCTGGGTGGCTTAGTCGGTTAAGTGTCCGACTTTCACTTAGGTCATGATCTCGCGGTTCGTGGGTTCGAGCCCCGCGTCGGGCTCTGTGCTGACTGCCAGCTCAGAGCCTGGAGCCTGTTTCAGTCTGTGACTCCCTCTCTCTCTGACCCTCCCCTGCTCACGCTGTCTCTCTCTCTCTCCTAGAAATAAATAAAAACATTAAAAAAAAAAAAAGAAGGTCAAAAGACAATGAACACAGTTATTAGGGGAAATATTTGTAATATAGCAAAAAATTTACGTAAGAAAAGCTCTTACAAATCAGATTTTTAAACAAAGATAAAAAACCTATACTATTGGCAAAGTTTATAAATAAGATGTTCAAAGGAAAAAAGAATTAAAAATCATCAATGCACACATAAAAAATGTTCAACCTCACAATCAAAGGCATGAAAACTTCAAAGCAGGATACCACGTTTCTTATAGCAGATTGGCAAAATTTGAAAGACCATGAAGGTGGGAAGAAACTAGCCCTCTCGTTGGTCGGATATAAATTTGGGCCACCTCGTAGAAGCCAACTTTGGCAACGATGATCAAAATCTTAAATGTGTATATCCTTTGACCCAAGGATTCTACTTCTAGGAATTTAACTTACAAATACACTTGTGTAAGAAGGCATAAATATGTTAATGAGAATGCTCACTGTGTTATTATAATAGCAAAAGCCCTTAAGCATCCATGAGGAGGGACTGGGGGAATAGACTGATACTGCCATGCCATGGAATATTAGGCAACCAAAAAAAGAAAAAGGCTAATCTTACGTATATTAGTATAGAGATATCTCCAATCTTTGTTAGTAAATGACAAAAGCAAATTACAAAACAAATTATGCATAACTCTATGTGTAGTTATCAAAAATAGAATTGTATATGTTGTGATCGTATAAAACATTTCTGGACCTATAACTTGTTGAACGTAATTACTTCTCAGAGGTGGGAAGAACTCAAGAGTAAGGAAGGAAATCGCCTAATTTCTGTTTTTATGCTTTTATGCTATTTGAACTCTTTTTAAAAATACTATGTTCATCTACTACTTATGATTTTCAAAATATAGGTTTAAAATTTGTCTAGTCTAACGCTTCATTTTAAAGAAGAAAATCGAGGGTTGCCTGGGTGGTTCAGTCGGTTGAGTGTCCAACTTCAGCTCAGGTAATGACCTCACAGTTCATGGGTTCAGGCCCTGCTTTGGGCTCTGTGCTGACAGCTAGCTCAGAGCCTGGAGCTGGTTTCATATTCTGTATCTCCCTCTCTCTCTGACCCTCCCCTGCTCATGCGCTCGCTCACTCTCTCTCTCTCTTTCTCTCTCAGAAATAAATAAAACATTAAAAAATTTAAAGAAGAAAATCGAGACTCAACAGTGTTTTGGTTACTATTAACAAATTACTCCAGAACTTAGCAGCTTATAAAAACATTTTCTGGTGCTCATAATTTTGTAAGTCAGGAGTTTGGGAAGGGCTTGGTGGGGTAGCTCTCACTTGGCCATTGCAGTCAAATGTGGGTGGGGCTTGCAGGCATCCAAAGGCTCCGCTAGGCTGGATGGCCCACAGGGTTCACGCTCATGGCTGCCAGTCCACACTGCTGGTCAGCGGGAGGCCATCGGCGCTGTGGCCTGGAATGCCTCTCCACATGGCAGTCTCAGGGCTATTGGATTTCCTGCGTAGTGGCTGGTTTCCCCCGAAGACAGTCAGACAGAAGCTGCACGACCTTTGCTGACCCAGCCTTGAAAGTCACACAACATCAACGACACGGTCAAGGTAGTCACAAACCCACCTAAGTCAAGAAGGACCCACCCCTAACCACCACCACTACCATCACCACCTCTGACTGGGGTTAAGCATTAAAGAATTTTGTGGCCATGTTGGTTTAAAAACCACTGCAGGAAGTAACTTGCCCAACGTAACAGGTAGGAAGTGACAGAGGTCAATGGAGAGCAAGGGAGGAGTTCTTTGGCTCCACCACTGTCCAGAGCCCCCTCTGAGTATGACTTTCCTACATCCAATACCTGCTACCCTACCCAGTCCCATTCACCAAGGACTCCCACCCTCAGACAGCAGAGATCACCTAGCCCCAAAGCTAACTCACAGGCTGCCATTCTTCCATAGTTCCTCCCCCAGAAAAATCCACAATAGGACCTTGGCCCCATTTTATACAAATCTCTAGTCATTCTCTGGAAGTGTCCTCTGGGGCAGACACACAGGAGCAGCCAGTGCTGCAAGAGCCTCCTAACATCATCTACTTATTCAGTCCGACCGAGTGAAGCGGGGGGGCCGCCTGGGCCTTCTCTGTTGGTTCATGGTGATAGCTTAATTACTGAACCTACCTCGCTCTCCCCCACTCGCCCTCCCCCACTCACTCTTTCCGCCTCCTCTGCCCGATCTCTGCTCACCCCTCTTCTCCTTCTTCTTCAAGAGCGTTGGCAGAAATTGTCAGGGAGTTGATCAGATTTATTCAATTTAGACTTTAACAGACCAGGGACTCCTATTTCTCCTTCAGGTTCATAAGGTTTTTTATTCCATTTACAGGTTTATTCATTTATCAGATATTCGTTTCAATTCACTTTAAACACCAGGCACGGGGAGATGAGTTCAGCAGAGATGCTCATCATTTATTGCTCAGGCTTCTTGGGAGCTGCCAGGCTGAACCCATTTCCAAGTGTGCCGTGCTGTCAGAGGGGCATGATTTAAAGGGACAGGACACCAAGTGGGCATATTCTGGGCAAGGAAGGGTCTCTCGGGAGTGCCTCGTTCCCACATGGGTTGAGGCACTGTGGGCGCCCATGGGATCCCCCAGGCTGGTCGGTGCTGTTTTCTGACTTTGAGAAGTCTGCCTTTCCACATGGGGTGCTTCTTCCCATGTTCAGTCTCGTAGGGCTAAAGTGAAAGTCCCCAGTAGTGTCTTCTCTCATTTTCTAGAAACGAAGAACCCTATCCTTCAACCATTTCCCACCTGCCCTCCATCATATGCCTTTCTGTGGATCTCCAAGGAATGCCCCTCCATGGATCTCCAAGACCCATCAAGAGACTAACACCTCTCCAAGGGGCAGGGTGGAAGCAAGATGGAAAGCGTAGGCCTGGAAGATCTTCCCTTTCCTCATGGCGGAGCCCCAGCACCCCACAGTCATCCACAGCCAGGCCTGGAAGAACCCTCACTGCAAGGAAACCAATCCAACCTTCACATATCGAGACTCCATTCTCCTGCATGATTCCAGCCCCATTTCATTCTCCATGCACCATCTGCCCATCATCCTCAGAAAGGAGAAAAGGCAGGGGTGGGGGTGAACTCCCAATTCTTTAAAGAGTTATCAAGCCTCTTTCAGTCTCTTTACTTCTCTTAATTCTCCCACAAAAGAAGAACCAGACCTTCAGTGTCTCTCTGAGGGACATGGGGCTTCCTTTCCCTGTCCCATCTGCCACCACAGAAAGACAGACACAGACTCTACCGCTCCCTACTGGGGTGTGACCTGGGCCCTACCAGTCACCTGCTCCCGCCTGGTTCTGGATGACTAAGGCAAAGACGGTGGAGCTCCAGGACCCTTGGTCCCGGAGATGGGGGTGCAGGGAAGGGGTGTCCAATGGCGGTGGCCACATGGTGTAGTGGGCAGAGGCCATGCCAGCCCCATGCAGCAGCAAGGTGATGTCCTGGCCAGATGTCTCCTGCTAAAAAGCAAGAGCTAGCCTCCCTGCCTCTTACTCCTCAAGACCACCCTGGAGCCCGACCATTCCTCAGCCTGGCCAGGCAACCTTCCAAAGACTTAGCCAGTCCCTGACGTCCTTCATCCTTCCAAAAAAATTCCCCTTTCTGTTTACTCCGCCCAGAGTCAGTTCTGCCTGCTTGCAATCAAACACCTGTCCCCTGCTCCAGAGCACAGGGGGCCAGGCCATCCTGTCCCTAGAGCCTGAATGAGTGGGTGACAGGCATTGCTGCAGAGATGCCCTGTATGCCCCAGAGCAGCTCTCTGAGAGCCAGGCTCCACGCTGGGTGCAGGCAAGCAGGCGTGGGGACTGGAGGCCAGTGCCTCACCAGGCGGCCTAGGAAGCTCCATTAGCATTCCGGTGCCATTCCAGCAGCTGGTGGGCTGACACTGTGCCTTACTCAAGAGGGGCCTGGGGCTTGAAGAGCTTCAGAAATTTTGACAAGATGACACGCACAGGGTGAAAACAGTTACACTGCTTCCCCATTCAACCTTGAACCTGGCTTACACCCACCTCCCCAACACATACACACATGCACGCATACACATCTTCCCTCAGAACAGACAGGCAAGGGCCCAAGCTCAAGTAAGAGCTAATGAGAGGGCAGCAATGTTAACCTTCCTCTGCCCTCTGAGGTGGCCTCTGGCAGGTTCTTCAATCCCTCTCAGTCTCAGGATGCCCTGGCTGGAAGGCTGAGAGGGGGACCTCCTTCCCTTACTTGGCCCATGAGGAAAAATCAGGATGGAGGCATTGTCCTGAATGTTGTCCTGAATGAGCCGGCTCCTCACCCACCCCAGGGCTCTGCTAGAGAGAATGACAAGTCCTTGGAGAGACTGGAGAGGAATGCAAGCACCTGGTCAGTCCTGCTGACCTTCTTACTGAAAGAGAGAAGAATTTTTTTTTTCCTTCTTGTCCCTGAAGCAATATACATGTGAGCCCAGAAAGAATTGCAATGTGATTATTTCTCCTTTGAGACAGCTTATTCCAGAGAGGCTAAGAAAAGAAGAAGGCAAGGGGAGATCTGGTCCCGGGAAGAACTTTCTGGAAAGCAATATCTCAGAAAATGGAACGGTAGGGCACAGCCCAATAGGCAACAAGAGGTGCATCCCAGGTCTGCCCCTAACTGATTCCGTGACCATAGGCAAGTCATTTAACCTGGCGGGCCCTCAGTTTACATGTCTGCAAAACCAGCATAATAGACTTGCCGTTTGACTTACAGGGTGGTGGAAGGGGACTGTGTTCAGAGGCCGCCTTTTCTTTGTGTCTGTGAAATCGTCCTCATTCTGCACCATGTCCATCAGAGAACTTGTGCTTTGTGGCTAGTCAATATGTATGCATATATTTATCTGGGTCCTGCCTTGTTCTGAAAAGACTTGAAGTGTCTAATGTGTTCAATAAATGTGTACAATGAATGAATCAATTAATGGGCTAATGGATGTGAAAGTGCTTTGAGAAGTATAAGATGAAAGGGATTTTTATTACCAGAAAAGTGAGAGGGAGGCTGCCTGGAAATTCCAGGGAGCAGACGCCCTCCTTGGACCTCTGGCCTGAGGATGGATGAATTCTCTCTTAAAACCAGGTGGTGGGTCTATCGGCCTGTGAAGGTGATGTCTATTCAGCATTACTTTTGAAAAGGGGTTCCAATGGGTTTGAAAAATACCATCCTGAGGGGGCGTCTGAGTGACTCAATCGCTTAAGCGTCTAATTTCCTTCAGGTCATAATGTCACGGTTCGTGGGTTCGAGCCCCGCATCGGGCTCTGTGCTGACAGCTTGGAGCCCAGAGCCTGCTTTGGATTCTGTGTCACCCTGTCTCTTTGTCCTTTCCCCGCTTGTGCTCTCTCTCTCTCTCTCTCTTTCTCTCTCTCCAATAAATAAATATTAAAAAGATAAAATTAAATAACATTTTAAAAATAAAAATTAAAAAAAATAAACCCCCCACCCCAAGGCTCCTGACAAGAAGTCACAGGATTCTGCAGGACATTCCGCCTCCAGACTCAAGCTACAGGCCGGGCCAAGGCAGGAGCAAAGGTTTCTGTAGTTACCTCCCACCCCTACCTTGGGGCTTCTGCCCCCCCCAACATCTGCCTGCCACCTAGACTTTCTCGGTTCCACAGGGTGGGCTCACCCTGGTCTTCCTTCGAAACCCTGAAGCCATGACTAGAAGGTTTGCTCTGAGGGACTTGCGTTCGACGCCTGAGACATGGCGCTGGGGGCTGGGGACGCCAGGGGCCGACTGCAAGGCCCACAGCGAGGGGCAGGTCCTCAAAACAAGTGCAGCGTGCAGCCAGGTCGGTCAGAAACTGTGCCACAGCAGGGCACTGCAAATGACTTTATAGCTATTGTTCCTCAAATTGGACGCCCCCTCGGAGCTCACACAATATGAGATGAAACAGCCCGCAGGAGGTAGCAGAGAAATGGAACACCGGTGGAGGGGTTTTATTCCCCGACGAAGGCAAATGCTCCAGACTCTCCAGCTTCCGTCCCCTCCCTGCCCCTGTTTGCTGTCACCTCATCTCCAGACATTTTTATCTGGTTGGGTTCACAGTGTCTCCAAGATTGAAATGGGCTCCTTCCCCAGATACCTGCCCCCTTAACCGGTGGGGGTAAGCCCAGCACTTTGAGAAGGAAGGAGGGGTTAGTCGAGGGAAGAGGGAGGGGTGGTGCCACATGAAAGCTACCAGCACCTGCATCTGCATGGGTATACGCTTTTCACATAGACGCCAGCATCAGTGTGTGTTTGTACCGTGTACGTGAATTTGCATGTGTGCGTTATATATGCATGCATATGCATATTCATATAAATGTGTGAGCTGCAGTGTGTGTGCGAGAGAGACAGAGACAGAGAGAAAGGGAACACCCCTCCCAGTACATTCTGGATTGTCTATAGCACTGAGCCTTGCTATTGTAGTTGAGCCAGAGCCTAATCATTACCACCAGCTGGAAACATCATTCGGTGTCATTTAGCTTTGTAGACCTGTAACAGGGAGGAGCCCCAGGAGGGAGAGTTCTTTTGGAAAAGAACAAAGGTGAGAGGAGGCAGAGGGAGGGAACTGCAGGCTTCCTGATGAGCGACAGAGACAGAGAAGGCATGTAGGTAAACTGAGGTGGGGCTGAGCCTGGTGGGCTGTAAGTTGGCTGACCTTAGGACAAAGCAAGGCCTTTATCTCCCTTCGATGAAAAAGAGTTTCTATTGCCTTTTGAGCTATCTGAAATCCTACCTTCCCATGTTACACCTCCCAGAACAGCAGACCCTTTAGCAAAGCTCTCCAGGGGCACCAAGGTGGCTCAGCCTGTTAAGCATCTGACCCTTGATTTCGGCTCAGGTCATGATCTCATGGTTTGTGGGATCAAGCCCCATGTCTTGGATTTTCTCTCTCCCTCTCTCTCTCTGCCCCACCCCTCTCTCAAAATAAATAAATAAACATTAAGAAGAAAGAAAGAAGAGCTTTCCAGAAAAAAAAGAAAGATCGAGAGGGGGCATACCCTCAGGAGTGATTTCCAGATTTGAATCTGATCAGCTCCACACTCAATTTGGCTTTGGACTTGACCTGGCATGGGGCTTGAAGGAGCTGAGGATGAGGAATAGGAAGGACTCCATACTCTGCAAGAAGACCTCGGTCTGAGAAGGCAGGTGAGTCTCCCTTGGTCAGCTCTGGGTTTCAAGCCACTGGATTCCCTCCATACTCTACCACCCCCTGTGTCCAGTTAGGGCACTGGAGAAGATTGGCTGGTCAGGTGGCCGGACAGAGAATGGATAGGCAGAAATTGGGTAGCAGTCAAAGATTACCTACCCACTGGTGTAGAGGCCCCCTAGGATTTATCATGGAGTCAGAGCTGGAAAGAGTATCTTCATTGCCCTCACTCCAGAAATCTCTCTTACCTTTGTAAATTCCCAATGATAGAGCATTCATAACTGCCTCATTAGCTTAGCCTTGACCGCCAGGCATTCTGAACTCTTACTCAGTGAGCTAGCATCAGTGAAGACACTTAGAAAGGGCAGCCATTTACCTCAGTAACATCTAACATCCACAAAGACCTGGTATAAAATATGGGTTAGATATGGTCTTTCATAATATTTACCATACACTTAAGTCTGTTCTCAATTTCCTATTCATTTCCATGTAAAATAACACGGAATACAGTTCTGCATTAAAAGGAGAAAAATTCATTGAAAATACAGCAGCAGGGATTAAAGCATAGTTGGCTAGGAAGAGCTGATGTGCGTAAGCTGTTGCCTGCACATAATTGGTACCCTATAAATGTTGAATAGATGAATGAATGAATGTAACTCGGAAGAGGTAATCAAGGAAACACACACAGGCCATTTCTTGGGTATTTTAAATGCACTGGTGCTGCCGAACAGGTGAGTGAACTACCCTTAAACCACCTGCCTCAGAATAACCAAAGTTCTTGACAAATACATGCATCCCTGGCCCACCGCCAGACTAACAAAATCAGTCTAGGTGGTGGGGGCAGGACTCATAAACCTGTATTTGGTAACTAGCACCTCAGGACATTCCGATGAGCAGCCAGGTCTGGGAATCACTGGGTTAGATGCCTTGAGTGCCTTCTGAGACCAGCACAGGGACATCAAGCCCCCAGATGACGCAAAAGGGCTTGGTTCGCAGCTCACAGCCAACTGTGTGCTCTTCAGCAAGGACGACACAGTCTTCCGTAGAGGCTGAGAGCCCCTCCAACACAAAACTCCACATTTTCATAACAAATCTGCAGGCAGAGAACTAAGATGGGTTCAAGAGCACAAAGGACATGTCCCTGAGGCCCTAAGGACCTTCCTCCTGGCCTCTCAGCCTCCCCTGCCAAAGTGAAGAAGGGGTCAAGCGGCAGCAGGCAGGCTCCTAGATGCAGGTCCGTGCAGCTGCGTCACCTGCAAAGCCTCCAGGAAGACAGTAGAAGGGACCCAACCCAGATCCCGGGCACCCTGCCCCTCTGACAGTCACCTAAGTCTCCGGAAATGGCACCGAGGGGAAGCTCTAAATCACGTGCAGATTACAGTCGTTCTGTTTGCCTTTTTCCGCAGTAGATCCGATGATTTAAATTAGGTCTCGATTCTTGTTTAAATTATAGTTTACTGTTCTGCACCCCGCTCAGAAGTGAATTACCTTAAGCAGCGGTATTAATAACATGGTTATAATTAAGCCTCATTACTGCAGGCAGTTTGCTGAAACAAATTGCTTCTTCATTATTATTATAGCACCTTTGGTAAAAAGACATTTCCCCAGAATGCGACCTTGATGCTTTATATAGTAAAAGCCGAGATATGATAGAGATGTAAGGATGAATTAGCATCTTTTGCCTTCTCTATCCGGCTCATTAGAAGGAAAGGAACGCACGTCAAATCCAAACAGCCTTGATGGCAATTTTAACCTGTATGAAATGGATAATGAATAGTTGTGAACTTTCCGCGACATTTTTGTAATGTGTTTTATTTATATGACGCTACTATTAAAATGAAGAAAGAAATACAAGCTGAGGAGAAGAGGCAGGAAAACCCAGGAAGGTCTCACCAGATGGCCAATGGCATTGAACTTGGGCTTGTTATCATCAATTGGTTGGAGAGTTTCTGGCCCAGGCCTGTTACACTGGGGGAGAAAAGAGCACAGGAGGGTCTGTTTATTTATTCTAATTCTGCCGCCTTACTCTGGCCTTGAGGCCTGGGAAAGAAAGGGCCCTGGAAGGAATGACCTAGAAACTTTGCAAACCAAGTTTGAAAGGCAGGCGAACTTCTGAGGATGTACGCAGCCTCAGGAAATACACGATGCCCAGTGGGGCTCTGAGGGTTCTGGTGAAGCTCAGCCCCCTGCTCCCCCTTCCACACCCCCTTCCTCCCTCCCATACCCCCCACCCCCACCCCGGAGTGTGCGCTGAGACCCCAGCTCAGCTCTGAGGGGCTCCAGGACGTGGCTGGGTCATTTCTTGTTTCGCTTATTAATTACTCTTTCTGGTGATAATTAAGACTCTGAAAACTAATTTTGTTTGGTGATTTACTCCTTTTTTCTGTGATTAGATGCGGTGATTAGAATGTGCTTTGTATCGCAGTCGTGTTTTCTTAGAAAGAGGCGAGTGGAGGCTCTCACATGCAGGCGTTCACACACATGAAGGGCGGCCCCTGGCACGGGGGCCAGCAGCCCCTGCCGTGACAGGCCGAGCGCCCACCCTGCCTGTCCCACCTCCCACGGATGAGGGGCTGGGTCCTCCCAGACAGGGTCTAACTCATTTCTCCTGACTTTGTCTCTGGCTAGAGACACCCTCACTCCTGTAGACAACGGTGCCAAATCAGTTAAATAAATCCTCTCTCCACCCACTATACACACACCCACACACACACACATATACACACACACAAATACCCCAGACATGAGAGCAGCCCTCACAAATCGATAGCCCTGGGACCAACTTCTAGGTGACAAAAGTCCTGAGGAGCAGACAGGGCTGCAGGAGTGCCGTCCCCGCCTGAGACTGTGGAATGTGGTTGTTAAGAACGTGGACTTCTGGAGTCAGACAGACCCGGGTCCAGATTCCAGCCCCAGCAGTTACTAGCTGTGTGGTCTTACGTAAGCAACTTAAGTATCCTGAGCCTCAGACTCTTGCCATCCCTCAGTTACCACCATGTGTCGTAGGGGGAAATGGGCGAAGGTCCACAAAACGTTGAGCAGAGAGCCCACACCCTGTGCACGCTCAGCACGTGGGAGCTGTTATTATCATCACGCTCACACGTGTTTTCTTCTTTCTCTGGGGACATAGCTCCTGGGCTATGCACAAGGTGATAACTCAGCCTCCGGGAGGTCCAGGGAAAGGTCAGCGGGCGGGTCAGGGGACTGGCTTTATTACACAAAAAGCTCCCAAGAATAGCTGGACCCATCTGGAACAGGCCTTCAGGCCTCAAACTCTATATTCCTCAGTGGCAGGCTGCTGAGCTCAGCCTGGCAAATGAATCACGATCGTAAAAGAAGAGACAAGCAAGTTCTCATGGCTCCTTGGCTACCTTGCCCTTCCTGGATGGACAGACAACATCTGTGGTTTCTTACCATTCACCCTGAAAGAGGGCTTCTCTTTCATTTATGCACATTGACTGGCACTGAGCGAGGCGCAGTGGCTAGTCCCAAATAGGTGGCTTCTGCATAGTCCTGGACCTCAAATAGCTTCCAGCATTTGAGGGGGAGGGGGTGTCTGCAGTTACAGGTCAAGTCAGGAGGTGCGAGGAGCCAAAAAGTCTCCCCTGAGATCAGGGGTGGCTTCACCTGGTCCTTGGAACACAGGGAAAATGTCAGTGGGACGAGAAGAGAAGACAGGCACAGGGAAGCCCAAATGAGCCAAGGCGGATCGGCACAAGCGTTCCCGGCACACTCAGAAAACAGGGACGTGGGGGTCCGCCAAGCGTCCGACTCCTGGTTTCAGCTCAGGTCATGATCTCACAGTTTCGCGAGTTCGAGCTCTGCATCGGGCTCTGAGCTGATAGCGTGGATTCTCTCTCTCCCTCTCTGCTTCTCCCAGTCTCACTGTCTCTGTCTTTCTCAAAATAAATAAACTTAAAAAAAAAAAAGAAAGAAAATGGAGAAGTGGGACGGGCGGAGTGCAAGGTGTCTGGAAGGATATTACAGGAGCTGAAACTTGAAAGGTAGGTTGAGCCAGTTCCTGGTTGAGCTTAAAAGCCAAACTGAAGAGTTTGAACTTATTCTGTAGGCCTTTGAGACTTGCTGAAGGATGTGGGGGAAAGTGACATGGTGCCACTTATGTTTTACAAAGGTTACAGTGACAGCAATGAGACACGGGAGTGGAGAAGGGGAGACCAGCCTTGCTGGAGCTCGGGAGTCTCAGCCAGCGAGCCGAGGGTCTGAGTGAAGGCGGGCAGGCCCCAGGCTGGAGCACCAGCCAAACGAGGGAATGCGCTCTGCTGTCCCCCTCAGAGTGTCTCCTAACTCAGCCTGATTCCCGGGACAAAGGGGTATGGACCTCGCCATCTGCCTGCCTTGCTATTTTCAGACTAATATTTAAGAGGCAGCCAGGCACTTTTCCATCCCATTCTCCATTCTGCTTCCACTTGTGTGGACCCAGGTCCTTCACCCTCCCTGACCCGCCCACAGTCAACACCTGGGGTGAAGGCACTTCTCACCACCTGGACACAGTCTGATCACCATCCGGGCTCCGAAGCCCCCCTCAATGCCACCTTTGTGGCAGCTGGGCATTGAAATCAGGTCCTCGGGGGGTCCTCCCGGCCTATTGCATCCCTCTCCCCTCCTCGTCACTGTTCCGGACCCCCCCCGCCGGCACTCCCCGCATCAGGGCGTTTAGACTCTGGGGCCACGGATGCACACTCCTCCTGGAGGGGCCTGGGTGGCATTTGAGGCAAAAAGCCACAAAGCCGAAGCTGAACTTTCACAGCCCTTCAGTCTCTTGTCATTTCCCTACTTTGCAAAGAATTGTGAGTCCGGCTGAATGATGCCGAGTCTGCAATTAGATCAAAGGTTACTGCAGAGAAGAGTCTCTGCCATTGTTAAGTGAAGTGATAGACCAGCCAGGGCCTCCCGTAACCTTTTCCTTGGAAGATTAACCCCTCATGGGCCGAGATGTATAGAAGGCTGGAAAAGGTGCTTTTCAGGCCTTGGAAAGCCTCTTGCAGAGAAGTACTGACACCAGCAACCACCCTGACCCCACGCTCACCAGCCCCTGGGGAGCCGGGCCAGTCCAAACCAAGGCTGAGGGAACGAGGCAGAGAAGGGGCAGGGACAGAGCATTACTCTGGGGCTGTTTTCTGATTTGCAGGAACCCCCAGACATTCCTTTCTAATTTGTGGGCAGAGCACTGTGCTGTATAGTGTGGGCAAGAGAGAAGCTATAGCAATGAGCCATCTGATTGGCTGCCTGTACGGGGCTCTTGTCCACGCTGGGGACAGAGAGGGGTTAGGGCCCTGGGACCAGATGGAGAATGACAAGAGCGGAGGACCCTGGATTTCTCAGAATAGCCCTGATTGCATACGATGGTAGTAGTACGTATACTAAAAAATGCCATTTAATATGCGTGACGTTGCACTGAGAAGCAGGAAACAGACTCTGTGTTATAATGAAGTATACGGCTTAACAAATTTTTTTTGGATATTTGTTTATGACTATCTTACTTACCCCCTAGACTCTGAGCTAGTAAAGATCAGAAAGCATCATTTCATCTTTGATCCTGAGCATGTAGTGTGGTGCTGATATACATGGGAGCTTCCCAATTAATATTTATTGACTCGATCAATAAATAAATGGAGAGGAAAGAAAGAAGGAACGCACACTAACATTTTTGTGCACGTATTTGGAACCAGTATTTGGAACTAGGCATCTATTACTCATGAAGCTTACACTTGTCTTGTGAACTAGGTAACAACATCTTGCTGCTCTTAGGGGGAAAAGGAAACTCCAAGATGTTTAAGGTGTTTGCCCAAATCACACCAGTATTTGAACCCGTAGCCGTCTGGCTCCAAAGCTCAATTTCAAATTGTCTGTTCAAGACAGCAATTACAATGAATGTTTCTCTGGCTCCTGAGTATCAGCTCCCTCCTCCTTTAGTAACAATACCCCTAACTTTTCCTTCAAGAGATACCGTTCCCCGCCCTCAGTCCATATGCTGTGGGAGGAAATGACTCAGCTCCCCACTTCGTAGGTGCTTAGGACTTGGGGTGACCTTTGGAACATAGCAGATCCAGGCACCTAATCCCACCAGAGCCAAGCAAGCACAATGAACCCTTTGCAAGAGAGTTATTAAGAGAAGGGCTACTCGTCTCACATTCAGTATTGTCCCTACCCTTCTTAGCTATCTCCTGGCACACAGGACCGAAAGCCAGGAAATTCTCTCTCCAAGACTCCCTCCCCAGCCCGGTCTCTGTAAGAGTCCAGCAGCGACAAGAGTTTGTTCAAGATGTGGAAGGTGGAAGGGAAGCTGCAGCCATTTTTTCTCTAGCTACATGGAGTTTTGCAACTTCCAGACATCCCCCTGTGAGTCACTTGGGTGCAATTGGCATCTGAGGCCACTAGTGGCAGCTTCCCCAAGATTTCCGTAATTCCAGAATTCCTGGCGGTTAGGAGCTGCCTTCCTGGCCTTTGCTCTCCAATCCTTCCAATGAATGTAACTTTTACTCTTTATATTAAATTCATTGTTCCTCCATATACTTAAAGTGGCTTCCGGTTTCCTGAGAAACTGACTGATACCCGCAAGGGAGCTCTCCTGTCTTGATCCCGGCCCTGCTGGGAGGCACCCTGGGGAACCCGAGAAGCAAGCACTGGGCCGATCTGAGAGATGGAGAGGAAACAGAGACTCACTGACTTCAGCTGAACCCCCCCACCCCCCATCCCATCCCATCCCATCCCATCCCATCCCATCCCATCCCATCCCATTCGGCTTTGCCTGAAGCCAGCGCTAGCCCTGGGGCTTCTCAGCATCCAACTCAATGCAATTCCCCTTGGCAATTATTTAAACTCATTTCCTTTTACATTTGGCCAGGGGTATCTACATGTAAAGACCCCAGCCAATCATCCTCAGCCTTCCGTCAGAGCCTTCGGGCTTCTCAGAACAGCTTGTTTCCAGCTTCAGGCGGCTTCTCAGAAAACTCCTGGACTTGGAACCATCAAGCTTCTCCAAATTCCAAAGACCCAAGTGCAACCTTCTTCTCCTAGAACCCTGCAGGGCTCAAGACCCACCTTCTGAGCCCCCTCTCTTCAGGGCTGGGATACCATCCTCCCGAATCATCTGAGATCAAGAAGGGTTTGTGCCTGTTTGCTGTGATTTCAGAAGCAGGCACGATTTTTCTCTTTCCTTCACTGCTGTTCTTTCGAACCACCCCACCCTTCTTCCACAGCTCACCTCCTCCTGCTCACCTCCACCCGTCCCCAGAGGAGGTGTTATCAGATTTAACAATTAGATATTCATAGTTCATATTCCTATTCGTAGGACCTCTGGCCACCATTAAAATGTAAATCCCATGTGAGAGGCAACACGATAAGGTTTAGCAGTGAGCTCAAGAAACAGAAGGCACCTAGACTCCAACACGAAGGCTTGGCTAATGTCTCTGAGAATTTCTTACTGGCACAGCGATGGCCATGGCGTCCCTCACGGGTCTGTGGGAGGGTTGAGACAGGAAGCACTTGTGCTCCCTGTGAGCTGAGTCCTTGCAACATCGATAGAGGGCTTACTATGAGCCAGACCATTAAAGCCTTTCATGCTTTATGTCATTTCATCCCTACAAATCTCTACCCCAGGGCGCTACACTTGTCTGCATATTACAAATAAGGCGGCATCAGCACAGAGAAGGTGTTTCACTTTACTACATAGCAAGGAAGACATAGAAAGGCTGCTACTAAAACCCACACTGCTAGTCTTCACCTCATATGGTGCCTTGGTCAAATGCTTTATCGAAATATTTTTTGCTTTTTAGAGGGTGAAAAACACGCAGTTTTGGGGAACCAGAAAAGGGGGCCTGTCTGGGGAGAGAAGGTGTGGAGTTGAGGGCCAGAAAGACACGCTACCCCAGGGCTACCTCCCACCCCCTGGCTCGCCCAATGGGCTCAAATATGCACCCCCGTCATTTTTCAATTGAAGTAAGTGAAAGTTTATATTAAACAACTACTGCCCTAGATTTTTGTGGGAGACACAAATAAGGCTATGCAAAATTAAAGAGTTTTATAAGAATTTTTAAAGAAGAAAATGTGTCTACCACATTTGTTCAATAGCTGGTAGTGTGTGTGTGTGTGTGTGTGTGTGTGTGTGGTATCTCAGACATGCAATAAAGTATGGACAGTATACATGGACAATCCCCTGCAGCTCTGACCGGATTCTGAGGGGGCGCCCCCAAGTGGTAGGGGTTGCGTGGCAAGAAGGAAGCCAGGATGCTCCGTTGGCCCTGGGGCCTGATCCCCATCCTGCTCCCGATACCACTTTCCCAGGGCAGGGGCCTGAAGAGAAGCGGCTCCTTCCATTCATTTCTGGGCCGCTAATGGTTTCCGGCCTCTTCATTTGCATCCGTAATTGACAGCTCCTTAGCAGCTCCTTAGGAAAGTAGGGCTCTTTGTGACCAACAGAAGAAAGGAATGAGTCCCCGAGGGTGGGATTTGAGAAGGTGTTTAGAATCTCAGAGAGACAGCAGACAGGTTCACAGGAACCCAGAGCAGGAAGGAGTTGAGGATAATCACTGGCAGAGACCCGGAGCTTTGCGGCCCTCTGCAGCGAGCCTACAACCCGTGCCTGGTCCTGGCACGGAGGCACAGACAGACAGACGGATGGCAGGAGCCCTGGGCTGGGCTCAAAACGCCTGACACGCAGGGGTCAGCTAGCAGTGGTCTTCTCTGCCTCGTCCGGCCCAGGCTGGGCTCTCTGGTGCTCATGGCATGTTCAAGTCCTGGCTGACCCCTACAGTATCCGATTCCTCACGTTAGGGAGGTGTTAATAGAAGGATATAATCATGCATTCATTCTATAACCACTTATTAGGCACCAGCGGTTTATCAGCCATGTCCCATACTAGGTTGTTTTAATTCTCACAATGGAATTGTAACACAATTTGTTACAGAAAATTTTGTAACAGAAAAAGAAAAAAGAAAAAGAAAGAAAAAAGAAGGAAGGAAGGAAGGAAGGAAGGAAGGAAGGAAGGAAGGAAGAAAGGAAGGAAAGAAGGAAGGAAGGAAAGAGAAAGAGAAGGAGAGAGGAAGGAAGGAAGGAAGGAAGGAAGGAAGGAAGGAGAAAGAAAGAAAGAAAGAAAGAAAGAAAGAAAGAAAGAAAGGAAGGAAGGAAGGAAGGAAGGAAGGAAGGAAGGAAGGAAGAAGCCAAAGCACAAAAAAAAAGACTTACTAATGCATCATAACTCACAAAGGTTTTGAAGCTAGATCTTAAGCATCCAGGAACCACTTCCCCCCAGCAGCCCAGCAATGACCAGCCCCAGGACAGGTTGAGTGTGAAGGAAGACATATGCACAGCAAATTCTACGGGAAATCAAGGGTGGGGAGAGGCTGCTCTGAACTGGGGAAGCCTGGGTAGTCTGCCTGGAGGGGTTGGCCCCTGAGGTGGGTTTCAAAGGGGGAGTTGGGTTTGGAAAAACACGAAGAAGGCAAAGAGCCGTGGGCGAGGGGAAGAGGCAAGGAATGGGCCAAGTGGTGACTCCATAGCAAAACGTCTCTGCACATTCTGGCGGCACCTAAAGATGGACGATCCTGTAGCAGGGAATGACAGACTAAGGAATGAGGACCATGGCCTCGGGGAGTTGAGAGACATAGAAAATGCCTGAGAAAGAGTATGGACCTTCAGAAAGCTGACCTCCACAAAGCAGGGGCGTCTCATCCTCTGGGGACCCAGGCAGCCTGACCGGGGCTGGGGCGAGGTCCGTAGCTAGCTCCAGGATTCTGGGAAGGACAAAGCTCCACTGCGCTATTTCTACATTCCCCTCTCAGATCCCTGTGGACTTAGGCCTCCCTGTCTAAGGGGGCCCCCTCCACATGGCACCCAACCCTTCCTTTCCAACCTGGGGTGCCCGGCACGGCACCCAGACACACCCACCCTGTTCCAGGGCCTGGCTTCACGCACCATGTTCCTTCCAGAATGTGCTTCCCTGCCCACTGCTGAACTCCCCTTCCCACAAATGTCACCGTCTTCCCCCATGCTCCAGGTTCCTCCCTTTAACCCTGGGCATCACCACCCCTGACTTTGGACCTCTTCTCTGTGCCCCCACTAGGACCCGTGTGTGGCTCGAGTCACATTTCCTGACATATTTATTGGCCTCAATTATTCCATCATTTTTCATGTGTATCTTCCCTCTCAGAGTGACGATGGGCCTGGGAGGGCCAAGCCTTTTGAGATAATCCCTGTCCATGGGTCTCTTGCTTCTCAGAGCCCTCACGTCCGCTTTGCACACTGAAGCTGTCCCCCATGGTGTTTGTTTCCCATCCATTCCTTCACTTGTTTATTCACTGGGGCAATGATTCCAGTGGACCCACACCTGCATCTTAGCATCTTGAGCAAGTCACTGGACTGCTCCAGACCGCCACTGTGTCCTGTGTAGGATGGATCGATAAGGACAAGTCTGGCGGGACATTTTATAGACATTAAGTAAGGCAACATTTGACAATGCACCCCGCACAATCCCAGGTGTCCACAGCTGACTAATAAACGTCTAGTGATTCCAGACTGGTGAACGCACCTCACCCAGCATTCTTTGAGAATCCACACGGCAGACACACTCATAACCCTTGTTGCATCCACTCTTCTTTTCGCTCCCTTTGCCCCTCAGTCCCTTTTCCACCCACTGAACCTAGGACACCACTGGGTACACAGTAAGCTTCCAGAGACGCCTGCCAACTTCACGAAAGTGAGTTTGGATTCCTCAGACACTCCCAGGGCCCTCGGTCCATGCTGACATCAGTAATGGCAGGAGAGGCTGGAAGTCCTGACCTAGTCCTCTCTCTCGATGGTCATTCCTGCTCCCTGACAGGAGGTAGTACAAGTGGAGAGTGACAGGTCATCTTGGCTGGATCCTTGCTAGCACCCCAGTGGCCTGGAGAGAGCAGGAACGCCCCAGCGTTTCCACGGGGGCGGTGCTAAGGGCACTCAGGCTCCCACCAAACCTCTCACCACCAAATGGCTTCCCTACCAGCCTCAGCTCCTTCTCCTGGGGTCGGCCCAAGTCCAGCTGAACTGGGATCTGCCTCCTCCAAGAAGCTAGTTGTACCCAAGGCCATCTGGGGGCCTTGGCAAGGTAATTGGTTCCAGAAGCTCAACTACTAATCTGAAATGAATCTCGGTGGTGTTGCTGCAGGGGAAACGGGGAGGGCAGCACAGAATTGGGATACACACCCCCGGGGCTCCAGGCCCTGTTCTGCTGATGACTAGCTAAGCAGCCATGGGCAAGTCACCAGCTTCAACAGGCCTCCCTCTTCTCCTTGGCAAGCCACAGGGCCATGTGGGCGGCTCTCTGAGCTACCTTCCAAAGGTAAAGATGAGTAATGCCTGCGTTCCAAGATCAACAAGGCGTTTTGTCAACCAGCTTCCAGCCAAAGAGTGTTTCCCCGTATCTAATCCCACCACTTCCCCCTGCAATTAAACTGTCTCTTTTCTGTTCATCTCTAGGCTAAAGGCAAATTGTCACCGTTTTTTGCTCCTTTCCCAGCACTCTTAGCAAGTGTGGTGCTGGGGAGCTTGTTCTGAGCCAGAAGGAGAAAGAGAGGAAAGCTTAATATGGTCTCTTTCATCCCCAGGGCTAGATTAAATGTTACATCGTCAGAAAAATCTTTCCCGACCACCCAACCAAATCAGGTCCCCTGACACATCACCTACCCCCATTATTCACTATCACACATCATTCATACCCTGTGTATCTCACCTGTAGCGGTTACCATCCTCTGTAATTTATTATGTTTATTCATTTATTGCTTGGCTCCATATTCATTTCCTATTGCCGCTGTAACAAATTACTACGCATTTCATGGCTAAAAACAGCATAAATGTATCATCGTAGCAGCCTGGAGGTCAGAAGTCCAAAACGCATTTCACTGGGCTAAGATCAAGGTGTTGGCAGGCCTGTGTCCCTTCGGGAGACTCTAAGGGAGAATCCATTTCCTTGCATTTCCACCTTCTAGAGATCACTTGCACGCCTTGGCTCGTGGCCCATTCCTCCATTGTCAAGCCTGCAGTGTGGCATCCTCAAATCCCTCTCTGCCCTGCTTCTGCTGTCACATTATTGTCTCCAATTCTCACCCTATTGCCTCCCTCTTATAAGGACCCTTGTGATTATATGGCACCCACCCAGCCAATCCAGGATGTCCCCATTTCCCTTACCTAATCACATCTACAATGTCCCTTTTCCATGAAAGGTAGCATATTTGCAGATTCAGGAATTGAGACAAGGACATCTTTGAAAACCAATATTGAGACTACCATAGGCTCCCTTACCATAATATAAGCATCAGGAGGTACAAGCTTTGACTGTCTTGTTTATTACAGAATCCTCGGTTAGAAAGAGCTGGGCACTCTACCTTATAAATGAACAAAAGAAGGAAGAAGAAAGCACGTTTGGTAGAGAGAAAAGTGTCTCTTGCTTCTGCTATCAACTCAGGTAGAAAGTAATAGTCTTTAGGTTTCTTTGCCTTCCTTATCCAAACAAGAGACCAAGAGGCTATAAAAAATCCGATTTTGGAAATGGAGTGTGACAGAGGTAGAAAATTTGAGAAAGGAGCGATCCATTCTTCAGCACTGTGGAATAAACTATGGGCATCCCTGGAAAAGCAGCCCAAGCTAATACACTTGCTGTCACCTGATGAGATATGTCCATGTCCAGCTCAGCTCCTCCTGATATCCCAGCCAGTGGTGGAATCTCAAGGGACAAAGACTAAACTTCTCTTATGGCTAATTTGAAGTATGAGCAATGGATACAAAAATATCCAACATCCAACAAGGTAAACTCATAACATCTGACAACAAATAAAAAACTACCAGGCACACAAAGAAACAAGAACAACCCATAAGGAGCAAAATAAATTAAAATCAACTCAAAACTGGCATATATGTTAAAATTAGTGCATAAAGTTATCAAACCAGTTACTATGACTGGATTTCATATGTTGAAAACTAAACAGAGATGTGGAAGGCACAGAAAACATCCCACTGAACTTCCGGAAATTAAAGCTTTGAAATGTAAAAATAAACATGCTAGACAGGATTAAAGGCAGATTAGGTATTTCAGAAGAAAAGATTAGTGAACTTGAAGGCATGATAACATACACAAATCAAAATGAAACACAATGAGAAAAGAGAATTTTAAAAATGAATAGAGCATCAGTAAACTGAAAGACAACCTCAAGCACCCTAATATATATGTAATCGGGGTCTTCAAGGCAGGAGAGGCAGAAGAAAAATTGGATGATGTCAAATAATTTTCCAAATTTAATGAAAACTATAAATTGACAGACCCATGAAGTCCAATGAACCTCAAGCACAAGAAACACGAATAAAACTATATAGCAAGCCACATCATAATCAAACTGTTCAAAATCAATAAGAGAAAAAATAATAACAGAAGCCAAGAAAAAAAGTCATGTTACATACAAAGGAACAAAATAAGAATCGACAGCAAATTTCTCACTGGAAATGAGGCAAGTAAGAAGACTGTAGAACAGCATCTAGAAAGTACTAAAAGAAAAAAAATAGTCGACCTAGAATTCTATACAAAGCACAGATGTCTTTCAAAAACAAAGGCAATATAAAGACTTTTCAGACATTAAAAAAAAAAAGCTGAAATAATTCATCACTAGCAGACCCACACTACAAGAGATCTTAAAGAACATCCTTTAGGCTGAAGGCAAACGATACCAAGTAAAAATATGGATCTGCACAGGGGTGCAGAGAACCAGCAATGATAACTATATAGGTGAATATGTAACTCTTTCTTTCCTAATGGTTTAAATATCTTTAGAAAATAATGGACTAAACAAAAGCATTAGCAATGAGTATGGAAGTTATAACATAGGTAAAATGTGTGACAACAACAGCACAAGAAAGTATATCATAGAAGTTCAACTGTGATGAGAAAAAAAATATTGTAAGCCCTAAAGTAAGCAATACAACAGTAAAGTTACAGCTAATGACACAACAAGGAGAATGAGATATAATTTAAAAATATATTCAATAATCCAAAAGAAGATAGAAAAAGGAGAACTATAAATGGTACAAACTGAAAACAAAAGAGCAATAAGATAGATTTAAATGGAATCATATCAGCAATCACTTTAAATCTAAGTTGACCTCATATACCTCTTCGATCAAACTGGATAAAAAACGCAAGATCCTACTATACACTTCCAACAGGGAAAGCAGGTCAAATATAAAGACACAAATTATTTGAAAGTAAAGGGATGGAAAAAATATATCATACTGACACTAGTTTTAAAAAAAATTGGAAACAGATTTCCACTCCTAGGAAGGTGGAGTAGATGTATGTTCCTCTATTCATCTTGCTAAGTAAAACTAAATATTCTGAATGTTGTCTATAAAACATATGACAATCCCCAAAGGTGGAGAGAAAAAAAGCAGATCGGCTAGGGAACTCAAGACTCCAGAAATAATATGGTGGTAAGTTCCCTGGGGTTTCTTTTTGCCTCATAATTCATGAAGAATATATAAAGAATCCAGCAACCTAGAAATGCCAATAAACAGAGACAGAAGAAGAAGAAGAAGAAGAAGAAGAAGAAGAAGAAGAAGAAGAAAAAGAAGGCTTGTTCTTTACAGCCAAAGACCAAGAAGAGAGCATCTTAACAATACAGAAAACTTTTGGACAATCACTTCTCTATTCTAGTTTAATGCCATAAAAAGAAAACTGTGGCTTTATCACAGTCCACGCTACTAAGGCTGACTAGGGAGCCTACATTCCACCCTCATGAGGCTTCTCAATATTCCCACCAGCAAGGTGTCAGAGAAGACCATGTAGGAGCCAGGGCTTTCATTCTCACCAATTGGTTTCAATCTGCTGCATCTTCAGATGTCAGTAGAAACTTCATGAGGATCTTGGCCTTCCACTTCCACCTCACAATAATGAGGAAACCCTCCTCCTCCCCAGGGGGTATAATCAGAATCTAGTCAGGACTTTTATCATGACCCAGTAGGAGAGACGCCACTCCCACCACAGCAACACTGGAGACCACCTGTGGAGCTGGAGCCCTCACCACTGCCCCGCAGTAATGAAGAGCCTCTCTCTTTGGGTGTCAACGGAGGCTGAATGGGGAATATGAACATGTACCTCCACCTGCCAATAACAAGGCAGCAACACCCGTACCCCCGAACAGTGTAAGAGAAAGGCAGTTAACACAGAGAGTACAGGGGCACCTGGGTGGCTCAGTCGGTTGAGTGTCTGACCTCAGCTCAGGTCATGATCTCACAGTTCGTGGGTTTGAACCCTGCATCAGGCTCTGTGCTGACAGCTCAGAGCCTGGAGCCTGCTTTGGATTCTGTGTCTCCCTCTCTCTCTCTGCCCTTTCCCTGCTTGTGCTCTCTCTCTCTCAAAAATAAATAGATAAACATTTTAAAAATAAATTTTAAATAAAAAATAATCCTAAGTGTAAATAAGATCCAGGATCGATCATAATATTAAATTTTTCAGGTTCAATAAAAATTCACTCATTATACCAAAAACTAGGAAGATTTAAAATGAAATTTAAAAAGATAATCAAGGTGGCTCAGTTAAGCATCCAGCTTTTGACTTTGGCTCAGGTCATGATGTCACTGTCGTGAGATTAAGCCCCAAGTTGAGCTCTATGTTCTCTCTCTTTCTCCCCCTCCTCCCTTTTCCCACTCACTCTCTCTCTACAATCTCTCTCTCAAAAAAAAGATAATTAACAGGTACCCACACTGAAATGATAAAGATGTTAAAATTATCTGATAAATATTTTAATGCAACCATGGTAAAAATGCTCCAGTGAGCACTTATAAACATGCTTGAGTCAAATTAAAAAAAAAAAAAAGAAACTCAAAGCAAAAAGAATAGAAGATACAAAGAATAATAAATGGACATTTTTTAATAGAAAAACGTAATAACCAAAACAAGAGTCTCAGTAGATAAACTCAACATCAGAACAGGGGGGAGAGACAGAAAAAAATAGTGAACTAGAAGACAGAACAATAGAAATGACTCTATCTGAATTATGGAAAGAATATAGATTTAAAAAAAAAAGGCCTCAGGGATGTGGGGAATAATAACAAAAGAACTAACATTTGTTTTATCAGAGTCCCAGGAGAAGAAAGAGGATGGAGCAGAAAAAGTGCTCCAAGAAATAATGGCTGAAAACTTCCACAATTTGTCAAGAGACATAAACCTATAGATTCAAGGAGTTGAGCAAATCCCAAAGAAATCTATGCCGGGCGCCTGGGTGGCTCAGTCGGTTAAGTGTCCAAATTTGGCTCAGGTCATGATCTTGCAGTCCATGAGTTTGAGCCCCACAATGGGCTCTGTGCTGACAGCTCAGAGCCTGGAGCCTGCTTGGGATTCTGTGTCTCCCTCTCTCTATGTCCCTCCCCCACCTATCTTCTCTCTCTCTCCCTCCCTCTCTCCCCCTTTCTCTCAAAAGAAAACATTTAAAACACAAATATTTTTGATGGATAGATATCATAATTAAACTTCTATAAACTAAAGACAAAGAACATTTCTTGAATGCAGCCAGAGGAAAATGGTACTTCCTGTTTAGTAAAGAAATGATTTAAATTACAGTGAATTTTTCATCAGTAGCCATGGAGACCATAAGGGGATAACACAATATTTTTCAAGAGTTGAGAGACTAGAACTATCAATCAGAATCCTATTGCTCACCTATGTAGATCCTATATCTGGCAAAACTATCCTGCAATCATGAAAGGAAAATAAAGATATTCTCAAAAGAAAGAAAACTAAAAAACTGTTTGCCAAAAGATCTAACCAAATTTACAATAGATTTTCTTTCTCTTGAATGTTCTGAACTATTTTTGACAGTAAAAATGAAGACTGTAACATGACCTGATGTAATTCTAAATATAGGAAGTATTTCAAATAATTATTTTTACAAATGGGGGCAGGTAAAGGAAAAAGAAAGGGAGGTGAAGTCTCGTCTTATCACTTCATCAAACTGATAAGATAATGATATTAGTAGTCTATGATAAGTTATGCATCTACAATATAATACCTAGAGTAACCACTAAAAAAGCTATGCAGGTACATTCAAAAACACTATCAAGAAATCAAAATGGAATTCTAAAAAAAAAAAAAAAAAATTTCAAGTAACCCATATGAAGGCAGGAGAAAGAAGACAGAGAAGCAAACAAACAATCACACAAATAAGTAACTAAACAGAAAACAAAAACAAAAAAAGAAAAGAAAGAAAAAAATAACAGACTCAAGCCCTAATATAGCAATAACCACATTAAATATAAATGGTATAAATACACTAATTTAAAAAATGGATTAAAAAACTGACACAACTATATGCAGTCTACAAGAAACTCACATTTAATATAATGATAAGCAGGTTGAAAGTACAAGGATGAAAATTATATATAATGCAAACACTAATCTAGGGAAAGCAGGAGTAGCTACATTAATATCAGATAAAGTAGACTTCCATAGAAAAGAAAATTACTAGAGATAGAGAGGGATATATTATATAGAAGAGTCAATTTACTAAGAAGATATAGCAATCCTAAAAGGGTATGATCCAAACAACAGAGCTAAAGGATACATGAAGCCAAACTGGTAGTGCTAAAAGTAGAAACAGGAGGAAAAAAACTCCCCACAATTACAGTTGAGAACTCCAACACTCTATTCTCAGCAATTGATAGAACTCTTTGATAGAAAACCAGCAAAGGTACAGAAGAACTCAACAACACCATTAAATAAAAGGATCTAATTGGCATTTACAGAATACTCTCTCAGCAACAGTAGAATACACATTTTTTCCAAGTGCCCTTGGAACATCTACCAAATAGACCATATCCTGGGACACAAAACAATTCTCATCAAATTTAAAATAATTGAAATCATACAAACTGTGTCATCTGACCACAATGTAGTCAAACTAAAAAGCAATTACAGAAATAGAACAGGAAAAATCTCCACACACTTGGAAAAAAAGCCACATTTCTAAATAATTTGTTGATTAAAAAGCAAGTGTCAAGGGAAGTCATTTAAAAGTATAGGGACTGAGGGGCGCCTGGGTGGCTTAGTCGGTTAAGGGTCCGACTTTCGCTTAGGTCATGATCTCGCGGTTCGTGGGTTCGAGCCCCGCGTCGGGCTCTGTGCTGACTGCCAGCTCAGAGCCTGGAGCCTGTTTCAGTCTGTGACTCCCTCTCTCTCTGACCCTCCCCTGCTCACGCTGTCTCTCTCTCTCTCCTAGAAATAAATAAAACATTAAAAAAATTAAAAAAAAAAATAAAAAAAATAAAAGTATAGGGACTGAGTAGGAATAAGAACACAACATCCAAATTTGTGGACACAGATAAAGCAGTAATGATAGGGAAATTTATAGCACTCAATGCATACATTAGAAAAGAAGAGAAGTCTAGGGGCCCCTGGGGGGCTCAGTTGCTTAAGCGTCCAACTTCAGCTCAGGTCATGATCTCATAGTTGATGTGCTCAAGTCCCACAACAAGCTCTGTGTTGACAGCTCAGAGCCTGGAGCCTGCTTCAGATTCTGTGTCTTCCTCTCTCTCTGCTCCCCTTCCCCCTGGTCATGCTCTCTCTCACTCACTCTCTCTCTCAAAAATAAATAAGCATTTCAAAAATTAGAAAAGAGGAAAAGTCTCAAATTAGTGACTTAAGGTTTCACCTTAAGAATCTAGAAAAAGAGGGGGCGCCTGGGTGGCTTAGTCGGTTAAGCATCCGACTTTCGCTTAGGTCATGATCTCGCGGTTCGCGGGTTCAAGCCCCGCGTCGGGCTCTGTGCTGACTGCCAGCTCAGAGCCTGGAGCCTGTTTCAGAGTCTGTGATTCCCTCTCTCTCTGACCCTCCCCTGCTCACACTGTCTCTCTCTCTCTCCTAGAAATAAATAAAACATTAAAAAAATTCTTTAAAAAAAAGAAAAGAATCTAGAAAAAGTGGAGTAACTTAAAATCAAAGAAAGAACAAGAAAACAATAGAAGAGCACAAATAAATAAAATGGAAAACAGACAAAGGATTCAGTCTTTCAACAAAGATCAATATAACTTAAATCCCTGGCAGGACTGATTTTTAAAAAAGACACAAAATATCATTATCAGGAGTAAAAAGGGATATCATTACAGACCCTGCAGATAGTAAAAACATATGAGAAGCTGGAAGATAGTGGCATGGGAAGACCTTAAAGTCATCTCATCCCATAGACATACCATATCTACACCTAAATATAGAACAACCTTCCAAAAGAACTAAGGACTGATTGAACAGCTTCTGTACAACAAATATAGAGAAGAATCAGAGATGGAGACATGGTAATAATAGGAACCTCACCCCCAATGCAGGAATATGCAGTAGAGAGGGAAATCACTGAGGGTCCCATGCACAGACTCACCCACACTGAAACACAAGTGAAAAAGGGCACCCCTAGACTATAAGTAAAGGAAATCCATTTACTAACCCTAGAGTGTCCACCAGAGGCACTGGAAAGCACCATCTTTTAAGTTCTTCCTCCACCTTGAGAGCACGGATAGGAAGAGGGTCCAGGCATTCTAGCCAGACTGCTAAAAACACACAGATTGAGAGCAAATAGATGGAAAAACATATTCCATGCAAATGAAAATGAAAAGAAAGCTGGAGTAGCAATACTCATATCAGACATAATGGACTTTAAAATAAAGACTGTAACAAAAACAAGAAAGGGCACTACATAACATAAAGGGGTCAATTCAAGAAGAGGATATAACATGTGTAAACATGTATGCACCCAATATAGGAGCTGATAAAAAATAAAGAAAATATTAATAGACACAAGGAAGAAACAGATAGCAATGTAATAATAGGGGAATTTAATACCTCATTTACATCAATGGGTAGATTATCCAGACAGAAAATCAATAAATAAACATTGGCCTTAAATGACACATTACACCAGAGAGACTTAACAGATATAAGAAGCATTTCCATCCAAAACCTGTAGGATACACATTCAAGTGCATCTGGAACATTCTCTGGGATAGATCACATGTTAGGCCACAAAACAAGTCTCAGTAAATTCAAGAAGATTAAAATCATATCAAGCATCTTTTCCAACCACAAGAGTATGAAACTAGAAATTAATTACAAGAAAAAACTGAAGGGGCGCCTGGGTGGCTCATTTGGTTGTGTGTCTGACTTCAGTTCAGGTCACGGTATCACAGTTCATACGTTCGAGCCCTCCATTGAGCTCACTGTTGTCAATGCAGAGCCTGCTTCAAATCCTCTGTTCCCCTCTCTCTCTATGTCCCTCCCACGTTCTCCCTTTCTCTCTCTCTCTCTCAAAAATTAATCAACATTTTTTAAAAAATAAGAAGAAAACTGGAAAAATACAAACACGTGAAGATGAAACAGTGTGCCATTAAACCACCAATGGATGAACAAAGAATTCAGAGAGGAAATTAAAAATATCTTGAGACAACTAAAAATGGAAACACATCTTTCCAAAATCTTTGGAATCAAAGTGACACATGTCCACATCAAGAAACAAGAAAAATCCCAAATAAACTAACTTTACATCTAAAGGAATTAGAAAAAGAAGAACAAACAAAGGCCAGATTTAATAGAAGTTAGGAAATAATGAAGATCAGAATGAAAATAAACAGATTTACAAAAAAATAGAAAATATCAACAAACCAAAAGCCTGGCTTTTGAAAATATCGACAAAATTGACTAACCTCTGGTCAGACTCATAAAAAGGAGGGCCAAATAATTACAGGCACACCTTCAGATATGGTAGATTCAGTTCCAGACCACTGCCATAAAGCAAATACAGCAATAAAGTGAGTCAAATTAATTTTTTTTGGTTTCCCAGTGCATATAAAAGTTATGTTTATACTATACTCTGGTCCATTAAGTGTACAAGAGCATTATGTCTAAAAAAAATTGTATATACCATCATCTGAGCTTTCAATGAGTCATAGTCACTGATCACACATCATCATCGCAAATATAATTATAACAAAAAAGTTCGAAGTACTGTGAGAATTACCAAAATGTGACAGAGATATGAAGTGAGCAAGTGCTGTTTAAAAAAAAAAAATTGCACCGATAGACTTGCTTGGTGTAGAGTTGCAAGCTCGACATCACTAATTATGAGAAAAAATGCAAATCAAAACCACAATGAGATTATCACCTCACATCTGTCAGATTGGCTATTATCAAAAAGACAAGACACAAGAGTTTGTGAGGATGTGGAGAAAAGGGAACCCTGGCACACTGTTGGTGGGAATGTAAAGTGGTGCAGCCACTATGGAAAACAGTATGGAGCTTCCTCAAAAAATTTAAATATAACTACTATATAATCTAGCAATTTCACTTCTGGTTATTGATCCAAAGAAAATGAAAACACCAACTTGAAGAGATATATGCATGTCTATGTTCATTGAAACATTTATAATAGCCAAGATATGGAAGCAATCTAAGTATCTATTGATAGATAAATGTATAAAGAAATGTGAAATATTATATATATATATATATACACACATACTTAGCACTCAGCAATATAAAAGAATGAAATCTTGCCACTTAAAACAACATATATGAACCTAGAAAGTATTATGCTAAGTGAAATAAGTCAGAGAAAGACAAATACTATATGATTTCACTTGCATGTGGAATCTAAAACACAAAAACAAATGAACAGACAAAACAAACCAGAAATAGACTTGTAGATATGAGGAATACACTGCTGGTTACCAGAGGAGGAGGGGCTGAGAGATGGGCAAAATAGGTGAAGGAGATCAAGAAGTTCAAACTATCAGTTATAAAATAAATAAGTCATGGATATGTGATGTATAGCATAGGGAATATAGCTGATGACATTGCAATAACACTATATGGTGACAATTGTTAAGTAGAGTCATGGGGATTATTTTGTAATATATGAAATTATCAAGTCACTATGATGTACACCTGAAACTAATAGGATATTGTATATCAATTTTACTTCAATTAAAAAATTATAAAAAGGGATGATTATGAACAACTACACACCTACATTAGACAACTTAAATGAAATGGACCAATTCCTCAGAAAACCCAGACAAGCACAACTCATCTAAAATGAAGTAGATCATTAAATAGCCCTGTTATTACTAAGAAAATTGAATGTGTAACAAAAAATTCTCCCAAATTTTAAATTTCAGGTTCAGATGGTTTCACTCAGAGAGTCTACAATACATATAAAGAATTCACATCAATTTTACACAACACTTCTAGAAAATAGGAGAGGAGAGAACATTTTCCAATTTATTTAATGAAGTTAGTATTACTCTGATACCAAATTGGTCAAAGACAGTAAACAAAAAGAAAATTGCTGACCATCATTCCTCAAGAATATAGACATAAAAATTCTTAACAAAATATTGGCAAATAGAATTCAGCAACAAAGTAAAAGAATTACACACCATGACTAAGTGGGGTTATTCTTAAGGATACAATACTGGTTCAAGATTCAGAATTCAATCAATGTAATCCACATATTAACTAAAAAAGAAAAACTATATGATTATATCAGTCAATGCAGAAAGAAAATTTGACAAAATTCAATGCTCATTCATAATTTAAAAAAAACATCTATAAGCAATAATAATAGAAGAGAACTTCCTCAACTAGACAGTGACTGCAGAAACCCATAGCTAACTACTAAGTCATGTATAACTGAATGCTTTCCCTCTAAGACTGAATTTAAAAAGGGAAAGGATATCTTCTTTCACCACCTAATTCAGGATGGGGTTAAAAGTTCTAGCCAGTGTAATAAGGTAAGAAAAAGAAATAAAATGCATCCAATTGCACAGAAGGAGAAAAAAAAAACTGTCTCTATTTGTAGATGACATAATTGACTAGGTAGAAAAGTCCAAGGACCTGAAGAAAACTTCTAAAACTAGTAAGTGTGTTCAACAAGATTGCAGGATATAAAATACAGAAATCAAGTATATTTCTATATCCTTGCAAACAAACACATGAAAACCAAAATTTAAAATACAATACCATTTACAATCTCTTTTAAAATACACTTACATGTAAATCTAAAAAATATATACAATGCTTGTATATTAAAAACTACATAATGTCAATGAAAGTAATCAGCAAGATCTAAATAAATGGAAAGATATCTCCACTCACAAATTAGAAACACAACAAAGATAAGTAAAAGTATTAATTCTCATCATACTAATATGCAGGTTTAACAGATTTTCTATCAAAATACCAGATCAACATATTGGGTATGTACATAAGATAATTCTAAAATTTATATGAAAGAGAAAGGAACTGAAAGAGCTAAAACAATTTAAAAAAATGAGTAAAGTGGGAAGAATCAATCTACTTGATTTCAAGCCTCACACAGCTACAGTAATCAAGACGGTGGGGATTGGCAGAGAAATAGACACAAAGATGAATGAAGCAGAATAGAGAATTCAGAAATAGACCCACACAAATATGCCAAATTGATTGATGATAAAGGTTCAAAAGCAATTCAATAGAGGAAAAATAGCCTTTTCAACATACGGTTCTAGAGCAATTGGACACCCAAAGGCAAAAATCAAAAACAATCAAACAAAAAATGACAACAAAAAATCCTCAACCAAAATCTCCTATCTATGCAAAAAGTAACTCACAATGGATCACACTTAAATGTAAATTGTAATGTAAACTGGAACACATTTACAGAAAAACAGGAGAAAATCTAGGTCTAGGCAAAGAGTACTTAGATTTGACTCCAAAGCAAAATTGAAGAAGAAAATTTTGATTAACAGACTTTATTAAAATTTAAACTTGTGCTCTGTAAAAGACCTTGTGAAAAGGTTGAAAAAGTAAGCTGAGAACAAATATTTGTAAACCACACATCCAACAAAGGAATCCTTATAATTCAATGGCAAAAAAAAATTTTTAATTAGAAAATGAGGATATATAGATGAAAAATAAGCACATAAAATGATGTCCAACATATCAGCCTCTGGGGAAATGCAAATTAAAACTACAGTGAAATATCACTACACACCCTTCAAAATGACTAAAACTTAAAAAAAATAATTATTATTAATATGAAGAGCTGGTGAGGATGTGGAGGAACTGGATAGCTTGTAATTTGCCAGAGGAATGGGAAACGATAGACACTCTAGAAACCTGTTAGACAGTTTCTTGAAAAATAAACTTGTAACTCCTCAAGAGCCCAGTAATTGTACTGCTGGGCATTTATCTCAGAGAAATGAAGACTTACATTCACATAAAAACCTGTACATGAATTTAAAAAAAATTTTTTAGCTTATTTATTTATTCTGAGAGAGTGAGTGAGTGAGAGCAAGCAGAAGAGGGAAAGAGAGAGAGAGAGAGAGACAGAGAGAGAGAGAAAGGGAGAGAAAATTCCAAGCAGGGTACACACTGTCAGTGCAGAGCCGTATGCGGGGCTCAAACCCATGAACCATGAGATCATGACCTGATACCACATCAAGAGTCAGACACTTCACTGACTAAGCCACTCAGGTGTCCTATGAATATATATATATATATATATATTTTTTTTTTTTACAAATAGTTTAATGTCATGTTGGTTTCCATTTAACACCCAGTGCTCATCCCCACAAGTGTGTCCTATGAATATTTTTAACAACCTTATTCATAATAGCCCAAAAGTGGAAATAAGCTGTCTTTCAAAGGATGAATGGTTAAACTGTGGTGCATTCATACCGTGGAATATTACTCAGCAATAACAAAGAACAAATGTATTCCTATAGGCAACAACCTACATGCATCTCCAAAGAATCGTGGTGAATGAAAAAACCCAATCCCAAAAGGTTACATACTGCATACTTCCATTTATGTAACATTCTTAAAATGACAAAATTGTAGGAACGAAGAACAGATTAGTGGTTGTCACAAGTTAGGGAGGAGGTGCAAGTGGGGGAAAGGGGAACGTGAGGGATGTTGGTGGTGAAAGAAACGTCTGTATCTTGATTATGCAAGATAATCCGCATTGCGGGGAACCGGTTCAAGAGTAAGGTAATCTCTCGTACTATTTCTTACAACTGCATGCGAATCTTTAATGATCTCAAAATAAACATTTTAATTAAAATAACTTTTATAACCCCAAATACAAAAATCACATATTATATGATTCTATCCATGTGAAAGTATAGAACAGGAAACACTATAAAAAGTAAAAATGGCTGGCTAAGCCAGAGCGTAGGAGGAGAAGAAAATGGGGTAACTGCTAATGGGTACAAGATTTCTTTGGGGGTAATGAAAAGGTTCTAAAATTAGATTGTGATGATATTTGCACAACTCCCTACACACACTAAAAACCACTGAACTATACACTTAATGTGGGTGAATTTAAGCTGCATAACTTATATCTCAATAGAGCTGTAAAAAGGAAAGAAAGCTTTAGTGCCTATATTAATGTCAGAAAAAGTCGATTTCAGTTTAAAGACTATGAGCAGGTACTTTTAAAAGTTATTTCATAATGAAAAGGGAGGCAATTCGTCAAGAAGACATAACAATCCTAAATGTTTATGCACCTAATCACAGAGCTTCAAAAACATGAAGTAAAAACTGACAACTACAAGGAGAAATGGGCAAATCCATAATTACAGTTAGAGGCTAAAATACCCATTTTTCAGTCATTGATGGAACAAGTAGCCAAAAAAATTATTAAAGATATAGATGATTTGGACAGCACTATCAAACAAAGTGATCTATTTGACACTATAGAACATTCCACCCAACAATAACAATACAAATTTTTTAAAGTGCGCAAAGAACATTTCACGGGATGGAACCTATTTTGCAACACAAGTAAGTCTCAGCAATGTAAAGAGCACAAGTCCTACAAGATGTTTTCTCAGTTAGAGTTTAATAACAGAAATATCCCTGGAAAATCCCCAAATATTTGGAAATGAAATTATACACTTTCAAAAACACATGGGTCACCGGTGGCACCTGGGTGGCTCAGTGGGTTAAGCATCCAACTCTTGACGTAGGCTCAGGTCATGATCTCACTGTTTGTGAGTTTGCAAAAGCCCTGTGTTTGCACTGCCAGCATAGAGCCTGCTTGGAATACTCTCTCTCTCCCTCTCTGCCGCTCCCTCCCTCTCTCATAAGTAAATAAATATTTTTTTAAAAATGCATGGATCACAGAAGAAATAAAAAAGGAAATTAGAAAGTATTTTGAATTGAGTAAAATTAAAATGTAACCTAATCAAAATTGTGAGAAACCACCAAAGCGGGGCTGGGCTTGTGGAATGAGGGGAAGGAGAGAGAGAGCACTAAATGCCCATATAAGTAAAGAAGAGGGGCGCCTGGGTGGCTTAGTCGATTAAGCGTCCGACTTTCGCTTAGGTCATGATCTCGTGGTTTGTGGGTTCGAGCCCCGCGTCGGGCTCTGTGCTGACTGCCAGCTCAGAGCCTGGAGCCTGTTTCAGTCTGTGACTCCCTCTCTCTCTGACCCTCCCCTGCTCTCTCTCTCTCTCTCTCTCTCTCTCCTAGAATAAAAATAAAAATAAAAATAAAAATAAAAATTAAAAAAAAAGAAAAGAAGAAAGTAGCAAATCAGAGACCTAAGCCTCCACCTTAAGAAGCTTGAAAGCTAAGAGCAACTGAAACCCAAAATAAGTGTTATAATAAAGATTAGAACAGAAGTCAATGAAAGAGAAAACAGAAAAACAATCGAGAAAATTCAATGAAATCAGTTCGGCTCAGGCCATGATCTCATGGCTCATGAGTTCGAGCCCCGCATCGGGCTCTGTGCTGACAGCCAGCTCAGAGCCTGGAGCCTGCTTCAGAGTCTGCGTCTCCCTCTCTGACCCTCCCCTGCTCACATGGTCTCTCTTTCTCTCAGAAATAAATTAAAAATATTTTTTAATTAAAAAAACAGAAAAATTCCAATGGAATCCATTAAGAGCTACTATAACTAAGTTTATCAAGGCTAAAGGATACAATATCAATACACAAAAATTAATCGTTTTATATGCTAACAATGAAAACTCAAACATAGACATTAAGAAGGCACAATATGATTTACAGTGGTATTAAAAATACAAAATACTTAGGAGTAAATCTGCAAAAGTTGTAAAATACAGATATGCCAAAAACCATAAAACATTACTGAAAGAAGCTTTTAAATACCTGAATAAATGGAGATATACACTATGTTCATGGGTTAGAAATTCAATGTTCTTGGGGCGCCTGGGTAGTTCAGTTGTTTACACATCCAACTCTTGATTTCAGCTCAGATCATTATCTCACGGTTCTGATAACAAGCCCATGTCAGGCTATGGGCTGTGCACTAAGCATGAAGCCTGCTTAAGATTCTCTCTTTCCCTCTCTTTCTGTCCCTCCCCTGCTCCTGCTCTGGTTCTCTCTCTTTCAAAAAAATAAATATATAGGGGTGCCTGGGTGGTTCAGTCGGTTGAGCGTCCAGTTTTGGCTCAGGTCATGATGTCATGGTTCGTGAGTCTGTGCTGACAGCTCAGAGCTTGGAGCCTGCTTTGGATTCTGTGTCTCCCTTGCTCTCTGCTCCTCCCCCATGTATGGCCTGTCTCTCTCTCTCTCTCAAAAATAAACATTTTTAAAATTTAATTAAAAATTAAAATTTTTTTTAAAACAAACTTAAATAAAACATTTTTTTTAATTTGTAAATGTTTAAATAAAACATTTTAAAAAAAGAAATTTAATGTTCTTAAAATATGAGTTCTTCACAAATTCATCTATAGATTCAGTGTAACCCCAATCAACATACTAGCATGCCTTTTAGTAGAAATTGATTCAAAAACATGTATGAAAATGCAAAGAACCTGGGATACCCAAAATAACTTTGAAAAAGAAGTGCAGAGTTGGAGGATTAACACTATCTGATTTCAAGAGATATAAAGTTGCAAGAATCAAGATAGTGAGCTACCGAAGTAAAACCTAAAAATAAATAAATAAATAAATAAATAAATAAATAAATAAATAAAATTTTAAATTAATCAATATAACAGAATAGAACACAGAAATAGACCCAAACGTATACAGATAACTGATTTTTGGCAAATTTGTAAAGGCAATTCAGTAGAGAAAGGATGACATTTTCCATTAACAGAACTTAGAACAATTAGATATCTACATGAAAAAATAAGAACTTTGATCTACTTCTTACACCATATATAAATATTAACTCAAAAGAGAGCAGAGACTTAAACATGAAATCTAAAGCTTTAAAACTTCTAGAAAAAAAAGACATAAAAGAAAACTTATGACCTCGGGTCTAGCAAAGATACCTTAGACACAACCACATAAAAGAACAAGCTGGTAAACTGGACTTCATCAAAATTAAAAAATGACCTTCAAAAACACTGGTAAGAGGGGCACCTGGGTGGCTTAGTCGGTTAAGCATCTGACTTTCGCTTAGGTCATGATCTCACAGTTCATGGGTTCGAGCCCCGCGTCGGGCTCTGTGCTGACTGCCAGCTCAGAGCCTGGAGCCTGTTTGAGTCTGTGACTCCCTCTCTCTCTGACCTCCCCTGCTTGCGCTGTCTCTCTCTCTCTCTCTCTCCTAGAAATAAATAAAACATTAAAAAAAAAAAAAAACACCGGTAAGAGAATGAAAAGACAAGCTATAGGCTTAGAGAAAATATTTACAAATCATACATTTGACAAAGGAGTCATATCTATGATGTATGAATAACTCTCACAATCCAGTCACAAGAACATCGACAACCTTATTTAAAAATAGGCAAAGGACTTGACTTTATCAAGAAGATATACAAATAGCAAAGAAGCATGTGGAAAGATGCTCTAGGTCATTAGTCATCGGGGAAATTCAAATTAAAATCACAACGAGACACCACTGTGCATTTATTGGAATGTCTAAAATTAAGATGACTGACCATACCAAAAGTTGCCAAGGAAGTGAGGTAAGTGGAATTCTCGAACACTTCTGGGCGAACTATAAAATGGCACAACTAATTTAGCAAACGGCATGGTGGCTTCTCAGAAATTTAAACAGCCACCTACTACATGGTCCAGCCATTCAGTTCTTAGGTATTTGTCCAAGGGAAATGAATACGCTTGTCCATCCCAACTCTTTCAAATAAATATTCACAGTAGCCCTATTGGTGATGGCTAAAACTTGGAAACATCCCAAATGTCCATCAACTACTGAACAGATAGACAAACTGCGGTGTCATTTAATAAAATACTATCAGAAATGAAAAGGAATGAACTATTGGTATATACAACAACACAGATGGATTTCAAAATAATTATGCTGAGTGAAAGAAGGCAGACAAAAAAAGAGTGCATACTGGATGCTTCCATTTATATAATTCTAGGAAATGCAAATGAATCTTTAGTGACAGCAGATCCGTGGTTGCCTGGGAATTAGGGGTGGGGGGGCACAGGAGAGAGAGATTAAAAAGGGGCACAAAGAAACTTTGGGGATGATGGATATATTCATTATCTTGAACATGTCTATGTCAAAACTCATCAAATTGTATACTTTAAGTGTTCAGTTTATTGTATGCCAATTATATTTCAATAAAGCTTAAAAATAAAAGGATCCGTAAAGAGGTACAGGAGCGGTAAGGAAGATTATTGTTCCGTCTCTTGCCTTCCCTTTATCCTAACCCCCCAGTCAAGGCCTGGGGGTGATGGAGGAAGATAGAAAGAGTACAGACGAAGGGGCAGCTGAGCTTGAGTCAGCTCCAGGACAGCTTCTGCTCCCCAGTACCTCCTACCCACTGCCCTGCTCCCTGCCACTGCCCATTCTCACATTGATGAAGGTGAGAGCTGGATGGGACCTTAGAGATGATAAAGTCACATGCAATAGTCGACAAGTATTCACTGAACACTGTTAGGGTTCTCCAAGAGAAACAATCAACAGTATCTCCATATGTATATACAGAGAGAGTATACAGACAAAGAGACATATGGATTAGATATAAGTACAGGTATAGATGATATAGATACAGAGAGAAGAGAGGGGACTGAAAGGAATTGGCTCATGGGATTACGGAGGCTGAGAAGTCCCAAGATCTGCAATCCCAAGAGACTCAAGAGACTCAGTGGTGTGAGTTTCAGTCGGAGAACAGGAGAAGGACAATGTCTCACCTGAATGGTCAGGCGGAAGTTCCCTCTTTTCAGCCTTTTTGTTCTATTGAGGTCTTCAACTGATTAGATAAGGCCCATTCATGTTAGAGACGGCAATCCACTTTATTCAGGTCTACAATTCAGCTGTTAATTTCAGCCAAGCACCTTCACAGATTTGGCCAAATGTCTGGGGAACCCTGTGACCCAGTCAGGTCGACAAATGTAAGCATCACAAAACCCTGCTGGGTTTTATACACTAGAAACAAAGCAGCAACCAAGACAAGCAGTAGAGCTTTCAGTCCGTAGGGAGACAGACACTAAGAACATTGTTAACAAGGGACGCCTGGGTGGCTCAGTTGGTTAAGTATCCGACTTTGGCTCAGGTCGTGATCTCACAGTCTGTGAGTTGAAGTCCTGCGTCGGGCTCTGTGCTGACAGCTCAGAGCCTGGAGCCTGCTTCAGATTCTGCGTCTCCCTCTCTTTCTGCCCCGTCCTCTCATGCTCTGTCTCTCTCTCTCTCCCTCCCAATAATAAATAAACATTAAAAAAATGTTTTTAAAGAACATTGTTAATGATAATTTACTCTGGTGAACAGAATTCCAGGACGGCCCTCATCATTTCTGTGCCCTGGTGTTATTATGACTCCTTGAGTGTGGGTAGAGCCAATGACTGCTTCCAACTAATATAATCTGGCGCACGTGATGGGATATCACTCCCTTGACCATATTACTTAAATTGCACAGGTGAAGGGATTTTTTTCTGATGTAATTAATGTCCCAAATCAGTTGGTTTGAATTCACCGAAAGAGATGATCCTGAGTGGACCTGACTGCACCTGATAAAACCCTTAAGAGAAACTAGGCCCCTCTTGAAAGGGACACTCTCCTTGAAAGGAGTAACGTGGAAAGTTGTGAGCTCTCTCTGGAGAGGGGCAGCCTCCATGAGCGGATGGCCCCAGTCTAACCATCCCAAGGAACTGAATTGTGCCAACAACATGAATGCACCGGGAAGAGGTCATTGAGCTCCAGATAAGAATGCAGCCCAGTCACCGCCTTGAGGGAAGCCTGGTGAGACCCGCAACAGAGGACCCAACTGACCCACGCTGGCATTTCTGACCCACAGGAAGAGAAAGACAATAAATGGTGTATTGTTCTAAGGCACTGACGTCGTGGAAATCTGTTACGCAGCAATAGAAGGTGAATGCATTCACTCCCTCCAGACATATTTAGAGAAAAAGATCACTGAGGCCCAGAAAAGGGATATGACTTGCCCAAGGTCACACAGCTGATCACCGACAAGGTGGTAATAACTAGTTTCCTCAAGGTTTACACTGCATCATGACTGTGTACTGGAGAATGGTTCCCAGAGGTGGTGAGAGACTCTGTGGCAGGGCCTGAAGTCACACACCTGAGTGTCCTGCCTCTGACCCGACCTCAGAGAACAAACAGAATACACAAGCCCTGAGGGCCGCACAAATGCAATGCGTGTCATGTCTCGCCATGACAGCATTTACAGTTTACGAAGCACTTCCATAGATCCCGGCTTTTGAGAGCCTCCCAATGGCCCCGCGAGGTGGGCAGGCCACAGGCAGATCTGCAAACATCGAGCTGGAGAAACAGGACAGCCAGTGGTGTTAAGTTCCAGACCGAAAACCAGCAGCTGCACACCCAGGAAGAGTTCACGTTTCAGTTGCAGCCTGAAGGCAGGAAAGAACCAATGTCCCATCTCGAAGGCCGTCAGGCAGGAGTTTTCCTTTACTGGAGGAAGGGTCAGCCTTTCTGTGACACTCGGATACTCAGATCTTCAACTGATTAGAGGGGGCCCACCCACACTGGAGTGGGTGATTTGCTTTACTCAGTCTGTGATTCAAACGTTAGTCTCATTCAGAAACACCCTCATAGACACACCCAAAATAATGTCAGGACACCCTGGGGCCCAGTCAAACTGACACATGAAATTAACCATCACACCCACTAAGGGGATCCTTTGCAAAGATGTGGGCTGGGTTGGGGGAAAAGTAACAAGGAACAGTGAAGCACTTCAAGACTACCCACAGGAGGAAGCCACTGGCCTTCCTGGCCGAGGAGGCCGTGGAAGGAGCGGTTACCAGGGCCTCGGTTCAGCAGCTGAGAAGAAACAGAAGGCTGGGGTGGCAGCCAGGCCCCGGCAGGGCAGGAACAGGAAAAACCAGTATCTGCACGTCTTTCCCACCTGCCGGTCTTCATACTGGAGCCTCCCGGCAACCCAGCCAGAGGGAAAGGGAGCCTGGAGACGTGGACCTCACAGACCAGCCCCCAGGCCCAGAGCAGGGCAGAGATCGCTGGAGGGTGGCTCGCAGGGGCCGGCAGGAAACACACAGTGCCCCGTCGCAGGTGGAGACGGAAGGCTGGGGGCAGTGAGTCTCATAAGGCACAACCAGCCTGGCCCCTCTGAGCCCGAGCTGACTGTCCTCCCCACCCCCTCTGGCCGTAGGCTTATACCTTTCTTCCCCGAAAGTGGGGTGTGGGCCCCTTTGGGACACGAAGCCTCTGTCTGTTTCACTCCCCACTATAAATCCAGTGCTTCTTGAAGTGCCTGGTATATAGTAATAGGTGCTCAATAAATATTTGTTACAGGAACGAGGCAATTTGCTCTGTGACAGAGCTTGAGTCTGAGCGAGAGACGCAGAGTTGGTGAGAGGGCGGATTCCCAGACCCAGTGCTTCCCTCCTGAGGAAGCCATCGATTCCCAGTGGAGATTTCGGGAGTGACTCTCTGCCTTATTGCCGGTTTACGGCATGAGTCCATTAGAGTACCGAGTCTTTGGTTTAAGAAGGATGAAGCACTTCGTCTCCTTGGGAAAGTAAGTCTCCTCAAGAAGAGTAGAACACTTAACCTCTCCAGCCCCTCATACCTCAGGGTGCATGGGTTTCTAGAACCTTTCAACTCTCCAGTCCCTCATACCTCAGGGTGCATGGGTTTCTAGAACGTTTCAACTCCCCAGTCCCTCATACCTCAGGGTGCATGGGTTTCTAGAACCTTTACACTCCCCAGTCCCTCATACCTCAGGGTGCATGGGTTTCTCGCCACTTTGATGCTTTGACAGAGGCATGAGAGAGAGGGTGTGTGGGAGGTGGGGTGGGAGGACCACACTAAGCAAAGTGAAGTGAGGAGCATCAGGAGGCTCCTGGACTCTCTGAAGGGGTGCGGGCTCAGCCCTGAAGGCGCGTTCGCCATTCGTTGAGCATAAACTGTGGCGGAGAGACGTGCCTGGTGCTTTGCTCACAGGCCCCGCGGAAGGCAGGAATACCACCCCCACTTTACCCAAGAGGCTCTCAGGCCCCACGAAGGTCAAGTGACCTGCCCGCGTCTTAACATCGAGTATGTCAGGGGCAGAACCGGGATTTGAGCCCTGACCTGCCTGCCTCCAACACGTCAGCTAATTTGACAGCTCCTTCCAAAAGTCAGGGAATAATTCGTAGAAGAAGGTTTAAATGTGACCTTCCCTGTGGCAGAAGGTCAGTTGGACTCAGCCAGGTACTTCCATCAGGAGCAGTAGAAGCCACAAGGAGTCTAATATATCTAACAACAATGACAATAATAGTAACAGTATCAGTGATGGCCACTGTTTACAGTGGTCCTGGCCAGGACCATATTTAGTGCTTTACACTGATTCCTGACAGCTTTCTTTCTTTCCTTTTTTCTTTTTTTAATTTTTTTTTTTTTTAACATTTATGTTTGAGAGACAGAGACAGAGTGTAAGCAGGGGAGGGGCAGAGAAAGGAGACACAGAATCCAAAGCAGGCTCCAGGCTCTGAGCTGTCAGCACAGAGCCCAAAGCAGGGCTCGAACCCATGAACCGTGAGATCATGACCTGAACCAAAGTCAGGCGCTTAACTGACTGAGCTGCCCAGGTGTCCTGTGATGTCTTTCTTTATTATCCTCATTTTTCAGAGAGGGAAGCAGAGGTATAGTGGGTTCAAGTACTGTCCGCCAAGTTACACAGTCAGTCAGTCGGGAGGCAGGCCCCTGAGTTCGAGCTCTGACTCTGCTCTGCCCCTTCCGTGGAGTCCAGCTCCCGGGCTCGCCATGGGGGGGCGCCGCCTGGCACCTCCCCAAACAGCTGCCCACCACCTGGGGCACAGTGAGGCCCCTCCTTCCCTCCCCTGTACCACCCGCAGCCCTGTGGGCAAACACCCTGCCTCCCCCCAGGCAGGGGACACCCGATTTGCATAACTTAATTAAATTCTGCATTCTTGGTTTCGAAGGAGCCGGCCTATGAAGGATGCTGAGTGCATGGTCTTAAGGCAAATCAACGCAGATGATGAAAGAGCCTATTTCGGTTAAGCAAATTATGAGGAGGCGGGCGATGTCCTCACTCTAATAATTTCCCGTGAATTATTTATATGGAAACTGCAATTACATTGGGCAAAACAGTGTTGTATGCATAAAGCACACTTAATTACCCAACCACCTGTTGGGACACAGGGCCCTACACCAGCCTATTTCTTCCTACAACGGGTCCTTCTTCTGGGAGGGCCGGGGACCTGGGTCCCCAGGTCCTAGGCGCGGCTGCGAGGAAGTGGTGGCTGCCCGCTGAGGGCACAATGGCTCTCAGACCGAGTCCCTATCCTGGTTCCTCTGGTCCAGCCTGGAGCTCGAGTCCCCCGTTCTCCAGGGCCTGCCCGGGGAAGAGCCCGGCCCCGTAGTGCCTGTCCTTCATCCCTGGAAAGGGGGACAGGAAGGTGAGGAGTGAGAGGGGAGGGAGACAGGGAGGAAGGAGCCTCACACCCTTCCCCACGAACCCTGTAACCAAAGCAAACGAGACCGTTTCATCAGTGCCCGGTTGTTTAACTGGAAAGGAGGGTTGCCATGGAAACCATCCTGTCACATAGTATTTCTTCCCCGTTGCCAGCGGGAGAGGCGTTGATGTGTAGAGAACCCTGGCTGGGTGGGGAAGGTCGGAGGGGTGGGGGCCACACATCTGCTGATCCACTTGTTCAGACGCAAGTCACATAGGCTGTCCCCTCACTCAGGCCGTATCCTGAGCCCGGCTTTCCCTTTCCTGGATCTTGGGGTGAGGTCTGGGGGTAAACATCTCCTTCTCCTCACACCCTGGGAGAAAAACACCATCGATGTCAGAAATGTGATGGAAGTGTCAAAAATACACAGAATGGGCTATACAATAAATGGCGAAATATATGTGCTGCTTTGCTCTGGGACTCGAAAGACCAGGAAATTTCTTGAAGAGGAAGTAGAAACCACAGACGAATCGGGCGGGGAGGGGTTGCCCGGTAGCCATGAACGTTTGCCCCAAGTCTGGGGGAGGTCGCCCTCCCTTCCTACCAGCATCTAAATCGGGGTTCTCCAGATCCCAGGCAGCAGGCGGGGGTCTGGGTTAAGAGATAGGCAGAAGGTGAAGTTGGCCAGAATGCTCTCGACTCGGGGTGGGAAGGCGTAGTGCAGATGGAGGGCTGCATGGTAACGATGGGAAGTTGCAGGGGTCCCAGAATCCTGGGTTCTGACTATACCACTTACTACAACATAACCTTGAGAAACCAAGCAACAGAAAGAAATTTTGGCTAGAGGTGAAATTCAAGCACAGTGATGGTAATGCCCCGATTTATTTCACAGTTAGGGATACACCCAGTAAGTGAATAAAATAGCGTTGCATTTAATAGGTTAGCATAATGCCAGGGGCTCACAAGTGTGACGCCCTGAGTTATACCACGTGCTCTCTTACACTTTATACGCATTTGTCACGAATCTCAGCTTACTGTCAAAGAAACTGAGGCCGGGAGAGGGAAGCAATCTGCCCTAGCTGTAAAATTAGCAAGTGACAAAGGCAACATTCAAACCCAGATCCTACTGATGCAAGGCTCATGCTCTTACCGCTGGAAGAAAGTTCGCGGATCTCGATCCAAGTTCTCTGAGAGTCCAGCCTGGGCCCAGCCCACAGCATGACTGCGGTGCATCTCCGTCCGGTTTAGAACCGGCTGCTTAACAGAGATGAAATGGAGTGTTTTTTCTCCTTTAAAGATTTACCATGTATAAATGTATGAGAATATTAAAGGCAACAATTAACTTTATTGGAAACCTTATATTCTCCAGCCTCATTAGAGCTGCCAACAAGATCTATTATTAGTATTACTATGCAGATACTGTAATAAAAAGGGTATTTAAAGTGGATAGTTTGGCAATGAAATAAAATAGCTTTTCTCTCTCTTTCTTTTCCTTTTTAAGATATATGTGTGTACCAGAGATGGTCTTGGAGCAAGGCAGAAGCCTCGTGGGGCCCGAGGACTGAAGAGCTCATAAAATGTCCCTCCGGCAGCATGGCAGATGAGGCACAGACCCGGGGTGGGGGTGGGGAGGGGGCTTGGGGGTGGCGTGCAGGTCACCAGAGCCCTCCTGGGGTCCGCTAGGAAGAGCAGGATTTCTGCACGCGAGGAGTGTGAGTGTCAGGGCAGAAAGATGCCACGGGGCCCGGCTGCTGTCGGCAGTCTTGTGAGCATCTCTCCAAATTCCTATAGGGGCTTCTCATCTCCAAGGTGACAGATGTAAGTTCAGGGAAGGACCCCACTCATCCCGCCCGTTCTCTCTCTCCCTCTCGTTGCCCCACATCCCCACCCCAGGGGGACAGAACGTCAGAAATAAGAGGAGCCTGCCCCCTTCCCTTCTTTATCCGGGCCTGCTTCCCCCGCACTAGCTCCTAAGTGTGCATTTCTCAAGCCCCTGTCTCAATTCATAAGGCTTCCTGGAGGAGGCGAGGATTCTCCCAGGAAACCAGTGGAACAAGGGGGTGCTGGGGCTTTCTCAGTCCCAGGCCTGCTTGCTTTCACACGCAGAGAATCTGCCCTGCGTCCCAAGGCCACCTGCCCCTCCCTGCCCGCTCCCTGCCCTAAGAAGCTCAGGACGGTGAGCCAGCTGCGGGAACTGGCATGTCATCCCTGACCTCCTGGCGGCACCCCTGGACCTGTTGAATGGAAAAGTCTCCGCTTAGTTCAAGGCTCAGTCTTTCTGTGAGGGCCTCGCTACTGAGTCCTTGCCCCCTGCCCACACTTAACGATAACTCTTTCTAACAAGGCTAGTAATTGCCGTCCGTTACACGTCATGTATTCACTCATTTAATCTCCACAGCCACCCTGTAAGTTAGGTACTAGTGTTATGCTAGTTTTGTCAGTGAGGAAGTTGAGGCTCAGGGAGTGAAGTAACCTCCCCCAGCCATCAGCACTGCTGGCCAGGACCTTGGCAGTAGCCTTCTAGCTAGTCTCCCTACTTCCACTCTTTTTTTTTTTTTAATACTTATTTATTTATTTTGACAGAGAGAGAGAGTGTGTGTGGGAGAGGGACAGAGACAGAGAGGAGGCACAGAATCCCAAGCAGTCTCCGCATTATCATCACAGTGCCCGAAGCGGGGCGTGAACTCACAAACCAGGAGATCATGACCTGAAATCAAGAGTTGGATGGTTAACCAACTGAGCCACCTCAGCACCCCCCTACTTCTACTCTTGATCCCCTGTAATTCATTCCGCATGCAGCAACAAGCAATAAATCCAGGGAATCTCCCAGCCTTCTATGTGCCCCAGGGCCTTTGCACTGGCCTGTCCCTCTGTGTCAATAGAATGTTCTCCCTCCAGATTACTTCTTCATCATCATTCAGGTTAAAACTCAAAGAGAACTTACTTGACCACCTTCCCAAACACGTACCTCTCTGTCCTATTCCTTACACTCTATCACTATTCGTATTTTACCACCACAGGTCTTGCCTAAAACCATACCTGGTACTTCATGGGATGCTCAGTAAATTTTTTTTTTTCCACCACATATTTCTTGAACGAACATTGTCAAGCTCGTCCAAGGTTACGTCCTCCAGAGCTGGAGCAGAGAGAGTCAAATTCTGGGCGGTCTGACCCTTAGCCACAAGGTGGGTGTGTGGGTGGGTTTGGAGTTGAGGGTGAAGGATAAGTGAGATGGTGACTGCCCCGGGGCACTCGAAGCTAATCACTGACGGTCCCTTGAAGTGTAACTGCTTCACAGGGGCCGACCGGCCACCCAAGCAGTAAGAAGGCCAGGGAAGGACGGACCCACCGCCCAGGAGGACAGAGAAGTGCAGGAAGGAGGGAGAGGAAAAGAGCAGAGAGTGTAGTCCCCGGACCCTACTGGATGACGTGCTGAGCGTATGCTGAAGGCCAGCGCCACCAGGTGAGCAAGCCGGGGGACGTGGACCCATTCCAGACAACCGCTGCCCACTAGCCCCAGACGCCAATCTCTATCTCTTGTTTCTCCCTCCCATGGAGAGACTGGAACAGGTTTTCATCAGCTGGAAACCTGGTTTGAGCTCCTCATTTCCAGACTTCCCCGGAAAGACACACGTACCCTAAAACACCAGAGGCCAGGCTGCACAGGGCTTGCCCTGCTGTGAAGCGGCGCAGGTAAGAGCTCACTCACTCACCTCTGACGCCCAGGTAAAGACGGAGGTCCCCTGTGCCTCCAGTCTGTGACCCAGGGAAGCCCGTCCTGGCTTTCGCCCTCTGCTCACACTGAAGTGTCTGGATTGCCGGCAACAGTCACTGAGTCTTACCACCGAGATAATTCTGAACTGCGGGGAGACAGAACACAGTGCTTCTTCCCGGACACCCTGAATCTAACTGCGAGATGGGGAGAACACACACACAGAAACAAAACGCTTCGCTGACGAGAAGCACAGGCTACCTCGAGCCAGACAGACTCATGTCCAAATCCCAACTCAGCTGCTTACGATTTGGGCAACTATTTCTTTTTTGATTTTTTAATTTTTTTACTGTTTATTTATTTTGAGAAAAAGAGAGAGACAGCGTGAGCAGGGGAGAGGCAGAAAGAGAGGGAGACACAGAATCTGAAGCAGGTTGCAGGCTCTGAGCTGTCAGCACAGAGCCCGACGCGGGGCTCGAATCCACGACCCGCGAGATCATGACCGGAGCCGAAGTCAGACGCTTAACCGACTGAGCCACCCAGGTGCGCCACAGCAACGATTTCAGTCTAGGAAAGTCTCTGAAGTCTCTATGTGCACACACACAACAGCCCCATTGTGAGTGCGTGGTGAGGCATCCAGCACTTCAGTCAATGGCGATGGCAGCAGCAGAGGCTATAGTAGCGGTTACAGGAAACAACCCACAGGCCACACATTAAGCAGTACAAATTAATTAATTCCAGGCTAACACAGCTCATAAACGCTGAGAATACCATGACAGAGACACGGCATTGCGCTTAGCGTAGGAACAGACTTCTTGGAACAGGTACATTCTGAATCTCGGAGATGACTCACGGAATATTGGCGGTATCATCCCAGCAGACTTCAGGGACCGTTTCCAGGACTTCCCAACTGTTTGTACATCACGGCTCGCAGAGAAACGGCCACATGTGTTCTGCACGCGGGAGCGCACGGCGTCGGCTACTCCCAAGAGAGGAGACGCAGCCAGGGGGCCGCCCCCGCCCACCCAGGGACTCCAGTCTCAACACAGGGCACCTGGGGAAGCTGGGGGTCAGAATGAGCTCATCGAGTGATGGATGAGAAAACAGATGTGGTGAGCAAATGTGGCTGGGCTGAGGCCACGCACTTGGGCCAGAGCAGCGAATGGAAAAGTAACGTCCCTCTACTGTATTGTCTGCTCTTAAAACATGCGAGGAGATATTGGGTCCTGGGAGAAGGTCAAAGAGCTCATTCCAGGGCGAGGGAGTTAAGTAGCGTTAATGGAGGAAACCCGACCCAATAAATAATGAGGGTAACAGTAGCTAGACAGAGCATCTACAGTATCTCAGGCGGGTGCTAAGTGCTTCCCAGGCCTTATCTCATTCGACACTGGGGACTGGGAGATGGACCCTTGATGGACCTATGAGAGGGCTCGCTGTCAGCCAGCTTGCCGTGCCACTGGGGTGGAAGCTGGGGGAACGGTCCATTTCCAGAGCTGGGCCCATCACACTTCTCTGGAGCAGGAGGCAGGCTGACCCCATGGCCTCGGACCTCCACAACCAGGGCCGGAGAAGAGCTCCCCTCCCCCCCAGGAAGGAGGGACAGCCCTTGCTCCATTTCACCTGCAGGAAACCCTCCACCCCACACCCCTCCTGACCTTCCCTCCCTGCTGCATCCACGGGCACAACCTTTGAACTTAGCCCTGCTGCCTTGCCCACCCACATCTCCTGCAACCCATGTCTCAGGCAAGAGGTGGGTCAGTACTGCACACACCCCACCTGTTAGCATCGCTGGCGGGGACTCTTGGGGACCAGCAGTGTGCAGAGAAGTGAGTCACAGATACCCAGCTTCAGCGCAGATTCGACCAGACGAGCCTCAGGCCCAAGTCTGGCCTCTTCCATCAGGAGCCGGTAAGGCCCTGGCTCACCAGACCACCACCTCAGCCCCAGTGCTTGGGAGTGCCTGGCCCGTTGTGTTCCAACTGGCCCCTCAGCTGCCCCCCGACAGCCTCTTACGCCAGATTCAGGACCCCTCTTCCGGGACCTGCTTGGCTTGTGCCTCCTTGGGCATCAAGTGGAGCTTTACCAGCAGCTCCTCGGTCCCACCAGTGTCTTCTGAAGCCCTATACGCCTCCTCACTAGGGCCCACCCTTCCCAGGTGCCACAGTCAGGCGTTGGGCTTTCTCGGTGCCACCTGAATGCAGCTATTATATTCCATCTGCATGACGGAGACGGGAGTGAAATCCATCCTTAACTGGACTTAGGAAGGCTCGCCGCATGACCTCGCCTGCTCCCTTCCCCACCCGCCCCTCCTGCCACTCTCTCTGGCGCTCGCCCTGCCCAAACATGCTGCCTTCTGCTTGCTCGTGCTGGTCTCTTTGAGCACATCAAACTTCCCTACTGCAGGGCCTTTGCACAGGCTGCAGCCCCCACCCGGAACATTCTCTTCCCCATCTTGCCTGCCACTTGCCTGGCTACTTCAGCCATGACTTCTCGGGCCACCCATTCTGGAGAGTAACTCCCCACTCTGCTTTTTTCTCTCCTACGAGCTTGTTACTTCTCCTTGTAATGCCTACGAAACTTGGGGATGATACAGTCATTCTCCCCCTCCCCAAGGCAAACTCCCTGAATGTAGACCACGTTTTCTTGCTCTCTGCTATCCCCTTGCCTGGCATGCTCTTGGCATAGACTAGGTATTTACTAACAATCTATTGATTGAGGGATTCAGTGAGTTAGGCAGAAAACATGAGTTTCAACCTTGCTCCAGACGAGCTGTGGGACCTTGGGCAAGTCTTCCTGCCTCAGATCCTCAGTTCCTTCTCTGCCAAGTGCGGGTGGAGAAGGATATGGTTGAAGGCATGGAAGGTTCTTCAGCTCTGCTTCTGCCTCAGCCAGAAGGAGACAAAGAAGCCAGTCTTATGGAGGATGAAGCACACCTCGTGTGAGGCAAGGTCTCCCTTTCCCAGCCCCAAAGCCAGGCGCTGGTAGACAAGAGGCTTTGAAACTGTGCCCGGGGAGCTCAGTCAGTTAAGCATCTGACTTCAGCTCTTTGGCTCAGGTCATGATCTCGCAGGTCGTGAGTTCGAGCCTTGCATTGGGGTCTGTGCTGACAGCTCAGAGCCTGGAGCCTGCTTCGGATTCCATGTCTCCCTCTCTCTGCCCCTCCCTGGCTCATTCTCTGTCTCTGTCTCTCAAAAATGAATAAACGTTTAAAAAAATTGTTTAAATGCTTCCATAAGAGGAGAAGCAGCTCCTACGGTGAAAAGCTTTGCTGAATGGAGCCTGGAATGGAGGCAGCCCTGGGGTGTCAGGCCCTGGGGCCCCAGTGGTCAGTGGTGGCGGCCAAGGAAGGTCTGTGGCAAAAGCGCGCCCCAGGCCTCAGTCCAGTGCTGGCTGCTGAACAGAGGTAGCCTGCGTCCTCCATCTGACAGGGCTCAGCCCTCACGACCCGGCATCCTGGGACCCAGGACAGGCACGGTGCTTATCATCATACAAAGGAAGCTGTTTAATCTGCGCTGTAAATTTTAAATGACTCCACCTGAGACGAACTGCTCTTGGCCCCTCTCCTCTCCCAGCCCAGCGATCAACGCATCATTCAAATTCTAGAGGCTGAGTCCACTGCAAGGAGCCGCTTTGATCTCATTTTTGGGCTCCCCCTCTCCGTCTCTGCAAAGCTCCTTGGTGCATAGGCAGTTCCAGAAGCCAGGCTGGGACACCCCCGTTCACCATCTGACAGGTGCTTACCAGGTCAATCTGCAGCCCCCGTAAAGTGCCTGAGAGGCTCTGCAGCTCTCAGGGCCCTCCATATCTGGGGTCCCCATTCACCCCATGGCACACACACTTTTCTGTCCCCTCCTTCTGCACCCTGACTCTTGGGAGTCCTTTATCATGCTGATGTTTGGGGCACATCTGGACTATAGCGTGTGTGCTAGGCCTATGGTCGTGAGTAATATCACAAATAAGGTCTCTTCCCTGCCCGTCTTCCAAGCTTCAAATGTGGCCCAGACCTCAGCACTGGTCCCGATCAGCTGCGACGGCTCCTAAGAGTGGGGGCCACAGAAGGCCCAGGCTCTTTGGTACAGTTCTGACTCCAAGGCTCTTCCTTTCTTTACCCATAATCAATCCCCACAGCACACCGAGCGATAGTTTACTGTGGGCAAAATGCCAGCAACTGATTCTGCTCCCCCCCTTGCAAAGGGGCCAGAGCTCCCTCCTCCACGGCGGGGAAAAGACTGGACCAGATAAACACCACGTCTCCTATTCCTAATATTCTAGAGAGGCAGAGCAGGTTTTAATAACCCCATTTTACAGGAGATGAAACTGAGGCTCAGATCACAAAAGCAAGGGGCCTGAGGTTCCAAAAAGCTTGGCTGAAAAATTAAGCCCATAATTAATTCCAGAACCCTGTTCTGGAATTATTTCCATGGGCCCCTATGGGGCTAGTGGATACGCTGCTCTCGCCTCGAGGCCACAGACTCAGCATCCTCATCATTGTTCCTCTGGTGCCTGACACTGTGACTGGTACCTAAGTGTTCACTTAGCTGATGGATTTGTTTGCTGGCAGAAAGCCTTGCCACCCACCTGGGACCTGGGCCCGAAGTTCAGGCTGGGGACCCCTGTGAGGGAGAGCACATCCCTCAGAGAGGGGTGGCCAGGCACCCAGCTGCTGGGGTGGGAGGTCTCTGTACTCTGCAGAGTGAGGGGAGCACCTGAGCCAGTGGGAAGGGAGTAGGCGGGAAGGGGCAGGCGTCACCCCGAGGGAAGCCGGCAGAGGGCGCCTCCTTCCCCACCTCCGCAGATCGCTCCAGCCGGGGCAAATGCCTCGTCAGCTCCAGGAGGCAACCCTGCTAATTACCAAACCCAAACTTGGGATTTGCATTTTTATGAAATGCTCACGGAGGAGGCAAATCTTTTTCCTTAAAAAAAAAAAAAATCAAGATGGATAGGGGGAGAAAAAGCTCATACCAGTACATACTAATTCAATCTAATCTTGGTCATTTCAGTTTCTATAAGAAAGTGCTTTCATAAAGCTACAAAGCTAACATCCATAACTCTCCAGTTTCCCCAGACAGGATACCTCTGCATTAAGTTTCCCATTTATCTTCCGGGATAGCAAATCATCCATATATAATGGGATCTAATAAAGCAAGCTCCCGTCGCAGTTCCAGCTGCTGGAATGCGCATCGGATACAGAGATGCTGCTCTGGGGCCATGATCGCTTCATCTTCCTGGGGGGCTCCCTGACCAGGTCTGTCTGGAGCACAGTGCCTGAGGCATCCACACGCCACATGGTTGTTGGTGGGGAGGGGTGCGGGGGGAAGGGGCATGGCTGTCAGAGGACCAGACACCCTACTCCACCGGCCTGTCCACACAAACTCTTTCCTGCAGGAGCCAGGATGAAGCCCGGTGGAGAAAGTGTAGGACCTGGCCCGAGACTCACACTCTAAGGTAGGAGGGGGAACTTGCTGTAGAGATGACAACTTGAGAAGGTGCAGGGCTTGGCACACAGATTCCAGACACTCAGCCGAGCGGGCAGGGATGAGGTCCTGCTATGACAGGGCAGGTTCCTTGGGAAGTGGCCTCTGAGGTGGAGTTTGGCCAGTAGGGTGCTTACTAAGGAGTGTCCATGAGATCTGCACTAGAGAAGAAGAATAGGCAGGAAGTAGGGTACGGAGAGGAGTCTGGCTTTTATGCAGACCAAAGGCAGGCTTGGCCAACCCCACGATTTGCTCTGGAGCCTGGGCACAGCCCTTCGGAGTTGTCCCAAACCCAGCAGAGATGGCCAGGCCGTCTTATTCCCACATCACTCTGTCCCTGGATATGGACTACCCCAGAAAGGGGATAAGCTTGTGCAGGAAGCTCTCCACAGCTGAAGCAATCGCCAAGTCCACCTGCCGATCACTTGCTCAGCAGCTAGGCCGACAAGTCCTCACTGAAGGATGATCTGGATGACAGACTTCAAGGGCCACCGCACTGTGGGGGAGGAAATTTTTTTCCTCTACCCTTTCAGATTCACTGGGCTGTTCCATTAATTAAACTGACATAAGACAGAGAAAAACAAATTTAATGTCATATGTACGGGAGCCTCATATAGACATGACAGTTTCAAAGACAGGCAGCTGAAGCTTATATGCCATCCTGAGCTAGGGAGACGGGGGTAGGGGTCTCGACTTCAAGGGGGAGGAAGGAAATTTGCAGGAAGATGGGAAGAGCAAATGTTGGGTAAACAAAAGCTGCCCACTGGAGTGGAAACAACAGAACACAAGAGGACTTTGCACAAGCAGGCCGTGATCCCCCCGCGGCTCCCCCCACCTGGTCCAAAGTGCCTGCTGACAGCCCTCTCCCTGCACCACAGCTCCCATCTAAACTCTTAGACGCAGTGAAGGGGGAGGCTGTAGAAAGCTCTTCCTGAGCCTTCTGGGCCTTGATTGTTTTCAGCTCAAAATAAGCCACCTGCCAAAGTGGTACATTCCGGGGAAACTCGTTTTGAACCCCTTTAATGCCTACTGAACAACTGTGCTCCCTCTCCTCCCCCACCAGGCCATACGGCTTAATCATGCTGACCCTGGGCCTCTGGTGCCCAGGCCTCGTGGGGGAGTAGGCAATGAAGTGGCAACTTCCCGCTTGCTACATGAGCAGAAGAATAGGTTCTGCGGCCAGAGAAAGCTCTCAGCAAGGAAATGCAGGTGCGGGCAGCTGGGACTCGGCCAGCGTGCACTGAAGACATAGAGGAGGAGAACGCGGGCAAGGGTGCCTGGGGTCTATCTGCTGTGCCCTCTCTCCATCACCTGTGTGCCCGCGTAGCCTCTGTTCGAGCTGTTCCAGCGACAGGGAGCTTCCCGCACACCGGTACCTCTATCATTGGGCAAGTCTAGTTGTCAGAAGTTATTGCTTCGGTTAAAAGTTAAAATCTGTTTGATTTTAACTGTCCAGTCTTGATCTGGTACCTTGAACTACAACAGGGGCAAGAATGTTTGTCTGTCGCTCATTCTGCTGCTCTATTCTCAGCATCCAGAAAGGGCACCTGACATACGTTAGGCCGGTAAGTATCTCTTGATTGAATGAATGCCTGCATGCATGCATGGCCCTTGCCTCCAAGGACATTACAGCTTTTTCCTGTTTCTATGTGCTTTTCCACTTATTGCCTATGTGACCAGCTCCCCACGCTGCCCATGGGTTCCAGAGTGTTATTTCACAGCGCCTGGAACGAAGGTGAGCTCAAGTGCTGGAACTCATCCACTGAGCAAGCGGTCACCAAACTCCTACTATGTGTCAGGCACTGGGCTTTCACCCTCAAGAGTATAAAGTGTGAAGATGGAGGCAGACGGCAGACTCATACCACTCACTCCCGCTCCGAAGTCCTCTCTCCCATTCACAAGCAGACCCTGAGGCTGGCCTGTCCATGAAACCAAATCTCCCAGAAAATCAGCGACCTCAGCTCTCAAGCCCACCCCCTTCAGGAGAGGAGATGCCGGGGCACCTTCCCTATCGCTGATGAGGTGCAGAGCACCGGGTTCTCACTGTCCCTCTCGGAGGAGGGGCTGCATGCCCTCTTTCACTTGTGTTGCCTTTGAAACATCTCTGTGTGCAGGAGGGGGAGGGGGAGGGAGTGGATTAGCCCCCCTTCCTGAAATGAGGCTCCGATGCCAGGAAGAGCGAGCTCAAATGGGCAAGGCGAGTTAAGCTTTCTGCCCGGAGCGGAGGGCTTAGCGGTACAGATTACAACAGCAGGTGAGGAGCCACGCTAGCTGCTGCCGCGGAGACTGTGAAAATCCTGTTACAGGGCAAAGGCGCTTTAGCTACAGCTCCAAATTTCAAAGAATGATTGAGCTGAAACGTGGCAGGCAGGAGGCAACTGGAGACCAAAGTTATTTGAGAACCAGGCCTGAGGGGGGCTGGTGGGGTAGAGAATTCCAGGGGGATCCGGGTGTGCCACCGCCTCCCCCACGGTCCCCTGGGCAGAGCCTCTCTCCCCAGCAGCCCCTCCCTCCCGCCGCCCACCCCACTCTCCCCTCCCCTGTCTGGCCACAAGCAGAAGGAGCCTCCATCTGCCTTCAATCCTGTCTTCCTCACCAATCTGTACGCTCCTGGGGATCAGAGCGGGCGCATGGTTTCCTCGGCCCTGCAGGGTGTAGCAGAGCCCCTGGCACATGTCGGTGCTCAATAAAGTTTGCCGGATGATCCACTGGTTACTGCCTCGGAGCCACATTTTTGTCTGGCTCTGCCTGATTTCTAGATTTCACTTGCACACACACACACACAGTGCTCCTGGAACTCCCCACCACCCATCTTTAATGCAGCCATCCCCCTTCCTTGGACAAGAAGATGTGCCTGGCTGCCGAAAACACTCCGACTGCAAAGGACACACTTAGGGTGACAGACAGATGTAAAATACTGACTCTGGAGAAGAATGAGCCTGGGTATTTGCTGCACCCTATTCGCTGGGAAAGTGATCCAGTGACAAGATGTGGAGCCTCTCCTACAGTCTTTGAGTCCAACACCACCCTCCACCACCTCCCCACATTGACCTTAAATTGCCTTTAACAGGAAGCAGTTTGGTGCAGTAGAGAGAATTGGGGCTTGGAGGCCATTAGGGATCCGGGTTCAAATCCTACCTTTTCAAGTCACTTAAGCTTTCTGAACCTCCAGTAACCTGCCCACCTCATGAGCCATATATGGAGACAGTGTATATAACCAAATTTTCATTGGTCAGCACACAGGAAGAAATTAATCAAACAATGACAAAATTGTTATTGTTGGAATCACTGCGCTCCATGTCAGAAACCTAGCATTGCCAAAGGAAACCCAGTTTACACAGGGCGTGAGGTCCCTTGATCTGATTTGATGATCACAGCAACCCTATATAAGGCTAGTGCTGCAACCTGGAGACTGAGGCCAGGGCCTAAGGCTGATCTCCACACCAGGGCAGCTCCCAGAAGGGAACATTGATGGTCACAGGGGACACTCTCCAGGGTGCAGAGTCATTGTCTAGGGGACACAAAAGATGCGGACAAATCTTTCTATTTTTCTTCCCTCTCCTTCCCTCCCCCCCCCTCCTTCTCTCCACCATGCAGTAATTAAATGCCTGCCATATGCTCCCAATAGGGACTATGTGGGATATAAAAGATGGGGACTATCTGTTCCCTGCTGAGGACAGCATACAGTCCAGTTGAGGAGACGAAACAGCTATCATAGGAAGTAATTTCAGAGCACAGGCCACATTCCCATGGGAGCGTGTGGGTCCTTCAGGCACAATGCACTTGTGGGGTCACAGAGCACAGAGCAAGCAGGGGCAAACTCCGGGCTCAGGAGCCCCTGGCCGGTGAGCTGCAGCTACCAGCAGACTTGCCAGGCACAGGCTGCGCAAAGGCAAGACGGGTCCCTTCTCCGCGAGTGTTTACAGAGCATCCGGGTGATTAACGCCAGGCCCCTCCAGCCCCAAGATTCTCCAGATTAATGACAGTTTTTGTTAAAGAGCCCAGTGGAAGAGAAGCGAGGGGATCCAGAAAGGTCAGCTTGCATTCTCTGCGGACAAGCCGGAGCCTCCCTGGGCAGGGCACGTATCAACGGGCCCCAGCTCGGCTTAGCGCGGCTTCAGCTTCTCATCTCACATAAGCCATCCCCCCCCAACTTCTTGCGCCAGCTCCTCCGGCCAAGATCGAGAGAACCCATAGTGGCGGCCTCTTCCTCCAAGGGAAAACAAAGGAGAAAGCATGCAAAGACCATCTGAAAATCCCCTTGTTTGCTTTCTTCTTCCAAGTCACTGCAGAACACGGGCTGGCCGGGTCCCAGACAAACAGGAAGCCGGGCTCCACTCGTACTGTGCCCTTTCCAAAGGCTCCTGCCCACACCTCCTCCCGCCGCAAAGCCCGTTCTTGCAGACCGTGATGAGGGACCACAGACCAGGAGGCGCTCTGGGCCACTCGTTCCTCCCCCTGCCTCTTTCCCCGGCGCCATGGGAATGAAGGGGTCTCCAGGCTGCCTGCCCTGGGGATGCTGCAGGTCAGCTGAAAGGCTTTTATCCCGAGGTCCCCAGTGCCGGAGAACATGACCCTTAGCGGTCATCTTCTCCAGACTCCCCATTTACTCTCGAACGCAGATGACATGGCTTAGGGGTATCAAACCCTCAGAGACTCCCCTAGCGGGCTGGCAGGCTTACCGCCTGGGCACCTGGGCAGAACCACGTCACTGTCATGAGAATTCTGTTAAACCTGACCGTTGACAACACCTCCCCACCCCGCCACCCTGAGGCAGTACAGCGCCCAGAGCCTACATGGGCATGCGGCTTCCCAAGATGCAGCAGGAAGAGGAAGTTTCAAAGTACATCTAAGCTGGATTCAAATCCTGGTTCCCCAGCAGTGGGCAGTTCTGACTCTGAGCCAGTGATGTAAACTCTATGCATGTTTCCTTGTGGTGATAGCAGAGAGATTTGCCCACGCTGAGTTTTTGTGCGGCTTCGAGGATGTGACGCAGGTAGAGCCTTTGACATTTAAGTAGGCAGCTCCCTTTTCCTTCCTCTCTGAGGCCACCGGTAGGGGGGAAACAGAGATGAAAATGTGCCTTCCTACTTCTTCTTTTTTTTTTTTTTTAATGTTTTATTTATTTCTAGGAGAGAGAGAGACAGCGTGAGCAGGGGAGGGTCAGAGAGAGAGGGAGTCACAGACTGAAACAGGCTCCAGGCTCTGAGCTGGCAGTCAGCACCGAGCCCGACGCGGGGCTCGAACCCACGAACCGTGAGATCATGACCTAAGCGAAAGTCGGACGCTCAACCGACTAAGCCACCCAGGCGCCCCATGGGTCTTCCTACTTCTTCTCTTCAAAGATCAATCCCAGGATAGACTCCTAATGGGCCAGCTACCACTGCCTGTGATTCACCCAGAAGCAGAGATGGACATGGCAGAGAGAAGCAGGGAGATGGGCTTCCTTATCCTGACAGCCAGTCTTTTTCTCTAAGACAGAACCAAGTACAGGCCATTCAGCATCGCCCTCTGTGGCCAGAGCAGCCTGGCATTTCAGAAATGTAAGATCAGATTCAGAAATGTAAGATCAGACTAATTGGGGAACGATAGAAAGGAAGTGGGGTGATTTCTTTTATGTATTAACCTGACTGGGCTGCTGGATGCCAAAGACATTTGGTTAAACACCCATCTGAGTGTTTTGTGAGGGTGTTTCTGGATGAGATTAACACTTGAGCTGGTAGACTGAGTAAAGCAGACTGCCTCCCCAGTGTTGGGTGGGCCACGTTCAATCAGGTGAGGGTTTGGCTGGAACAAAAAGGTCGATCCTTCTGTGAATAAGAGAGACTCTCTCCTGCTTGACTGCATTTGAAATGGGACATCGTTTTTTTTTGTTTTTTTCCTGCCTTTGGATTCAACCCAAAACATCAAAATTTCTTAGGTCTTGAGCCTACCAGCTTTCAGACTGGGGCCACACCATCAGCTCTCCAGCTTGCCCACTCACTCTGTAGATTTTGAGACTTGTTAGCCTCTCTAAGCACATGAGCCAATTCCTTTTAATAAAAATCTCTTTCCATATATATGTGAAAAAATTATATATATATATATATATACACATATGGAAATATATAAATACATACATATAAATGGAAACACACACACACACACATACATCCTACTGGATATCTTTCTCTGGAAAGGATCCTACTCAACACTGGAGAAGATGTTCTAGCATCCTGAGCTGCCCCCCACAGGATGGGGGGCAGTGCTCCCCTCCCCAGGATGTACGAAGGCAGGGCCCTAGCCAGTATCCATGTGTCCAGGAGGGAGATGAGTTCTACACTTTCCAAAGACCCTTCTATCAGAGTCTGGTTTTAAGGCACAGATGGGGAGTGCATGAGGCAGGCATCCTTCTCCCCAGATTCTGGCCAGGGTGGGTGCAAGCAGAATAAAAAGATCCATGTGAAATCTACCTCCTCCGTGAGCCTTCATGCTCCCATGGCCCATCCGCTTGGATCACATGGGGAGTAAAGTGAGTTCTTCTAACTCCTACTCCTGTGCTGAGGCCGACGCACCGTGATGCTTAGCGATGTGTGGAGGTATGAGGAGGAAGGTGGACAAGCCCTACCGCGAGCTAGGGGTGCACCCAGCATGGGGGCCTCAAAGAGGAGTCCCGACACCCTGACCCCATACAGAGCTCTAGAACTCAGAAGCACGGCATGGCTCGAGGGCCCTCTGATAATAGCGAGGGCCTGCCTTCGCTCTCTGCAGAAGGAAATCACAGGAGAATGATAAAGATATAAGGGCTACTCAATGTGGAAAAGAAAATTCTGATCTTTGTGTCCTTTAAATAAAGATTTAAGAGAAAACAGCATTTCTCTCGCTTGAAGTGTTTTCGGAATAATCCTATTATGAGGAAAAAGTGTGGTGAAAAGGCTTTCTCCATGGCTGTGCAATGGCAAGCTTGGAAGGGGGGGTGGGGAGGGAATCTGATGAATTCCCAGTCTCTCTCCTCCTCTCTCCTTCTTCCTGACTCTCCTGCACACCCCATCCCCAAATCCTCTCCGGGGCACCCTTTCACACTCTCTGGCTGGCTCTGCCCAGATGTGTCTAAGGACACCTCAAATGGCCACCTGAATGCTGTGGTTCCTTCCGTTCCAGAACAGAGGCAAGTCGGCTGGGGGGTCCCGGGCCCGAGTGATCAAGCTGATGATTTGGAAAACGGCAGCAGTGAGTAGGGCTGACAACTCATGAGGTAGGGGTGCTGAGCAGAGCCTGGGGTGCCTTGGGGGCCCCCACTTCAGAAAAAGGAGCTGCAGGCTGGGGGGCTATTTCCATCCCTTGTCCTCAGAAAACCAAGCCAACTGCACCAAGGAAAGGAAAGATGGTTGGGGAGTCATTAGTCTCTTTGGTAAAGGATCCCATGGTCGGGGGAGGGGGAGTTGGGCAAGGCTTGAACCTTGTGGTTGACTTGTGTTCCATTAAATTCACCTGCTGAAGTGAATTCCCCTGTTGAAGTGTGGTGTCCCCAGACCTCAGAATGGGATCTTGTTTGGCTATAAGGTCTTTACAGAGATATTAGGGTAGACCCCTACCTGCTGCTACCCACTGAATCGTGTGGGTATGAATCCCCCCAAAATCCATATGTTTCTGCCCCACCCCCTAATGTGACTGGATTTGGAGACAGGGAGATGATAAAGGTTAAGTGAGCTCATAACCGTAGGGCCCTAGTTTGGTAGGGCCACTGTTCTTTTATGAAAAGGAAGAGACCCCAGAGCTTTCCCCTCTGCCGCGTGAGGACACAGCCAGAAGGAAGCTGTCTGCAAGCCAGCAAGAGCTTCCACCGGAAGCTGAGCGCTGCCGGACCTTCATCTCGAACTCTCCAGCCTCCACAACTGTAAGGAAATGTTCTGTTGCTTTCTCTTGCTCAGAGCGGTTGCTGTTGTTTAAACCATGTCATCTGGGGTATTTTGTTACAGCAGCCTGAGCGGACTAATACAACTAGCATCCTTACGAATGGGAGAAATTTGGACAGAGACACACAGAGAGGGAAGACAGTGTGAAGAGGTACGGGCAGAAGACAGCCACCTGCAAGCCAAGGAGAGAGGCCAGAAGGGATCTTGCCCTCACAGCCGTCAGGGGAAACCAAGTCTGCCAATGCCTTGATTTTGGACTTCAAGCCTCTGGAATTGAGAAGTGATACAGTTCTGCTGCTTACAGCCCCCGCCCCACCCGCCCCCACCCCCCGGCTGCGGTACATTGTCACGGAGCCCCTAGCAGGCTCATACACGGGCCAGACAGGCTAAGCCTCGGCTCTGACTTGGGTAGGGTTGGGTCTGTGCTCTGCGCAGCCCTCTGCTCTGAAACCCACACGAAACTTGGAGGCCAGGAGTTGGGAATCGATTCTCAGACCCTAAGGCTCTGGGCCTTTGGATTCTCAACTTCCCATCTCGTTTAGGGGGTAGACTCCACACCAGATCCTCTTGGGCTTTGCAAGAAGAAATCGTTTGTAATCAGACAGTAGTGACTCCGAGAGAGAAACCCAGGGAGACGAGGGCAAGTCTGGTACCAGTAGAAGGCCAGTTGCCAAATCTCACTTCGCTGCTTTAATCCCATGGCTTGTGCAGGAGGGCGTCTCCACCCCACCGAAGGGTAGGAAACAGAGGGCTACTTATCAGCAGCAGCAGATGCCCTCCCAGAGGCCTGCCTGGTGCCCTTCTCGAGCTGGGGCCTCCCCCAGCATGATATTAAGCTGGATTGGAAGGAAACGGAGGCAAAGGCAAGCAGAGGCGAAAGGAAGGAGGTAGACTTCAGAGAGGAAAGGCGGTGGCCTGGTACCAAACGACAAGTTGCGTCCTATCCCCCTTCATCAGCCGCTCCCCCAGCAGTTGGGGAAGGAGTCCCTGCCATGCGGTTTCAAAGAGAGATGAGAAACGGGTCACGGCGGCACACAGGCGGGAAGGAGTCTGGTGGGCATCCAGAAAAGGCTGGCATGAGAACAAGGGACAGAGACGAGAGTCACACACACACACACACACACAGACACGCATGCACACACAAAGTTGCCTCCAAAGGCTGCTGAGACACTTCAGAAAGCACGTCAGCCCAACTTTTCTGGCTTCTCCAGGCTGCACCACCAGCCCCTTTGGGATTTGCCCAGCGAAAGAAATTAGCAACAGTGTAGCAGTCTGCAGCCCGGCCATCTGCCCCTGCCGGGCCCAAACACTTGTCCAATCAGCCCTGAACAGGGTCAGTGTGAGAGCCGGAAAGAGGAGCCTGCTCCCCAGGGGGAGGAGGGAAGCAAGGAGCCACCACATGGAGGGATTTGCAGGCCATGGAATGAAATCCCTAAATCTTCGTGTCGATTTGGGATCCGGGCAGACAGACAAATCTGCAGATGAGGAGGGACGTCAGGGCAGCTTAACAAACCAAAGGAGTCACTTCCTACAACATCCCCTCTTTGAATTTTCAAAGATGGATCCAGAAGATGGCCCAACATCGCTGCCAGCAGTGGCAGCAGCCTGTGTTTTCAAAAGTCAAGCGTGTCAAGTGCGGCTCTGGGAAATGCACCGAAGAATCTGAAGCCTGGGGCGGGATTTCCAAGTCACTGCAGAAAGCAGATGAAGTCTGGAGCAGACAGACCTGGTCGGGGTCCCAGCTCCCCCTCTGACTAGCTGGGCTGTGTGGACTAGTTCCAGAATGCTCTGAGCTTGCCTGCTCTCTTTTTATAACAGGATCAGAGTAAACCTCATGGGTTTGAGGAATGGATTCAATGAGATCATATAACTAAAAAGTCAGGAACATAATAAGTGCTCAATAAACACTCCCATTACCTGCTCCCCGTCTTCCTACCTAACACACCAATGCCGGAGACAAGATTCATGGGAAATGTGCCCTGTCTGAAAATCTCCAGTGATGGAGAGCTCACCACTAACCAAAGAGGGCCGGTCCATTCGAACAGCTCACGTGGTCACAATGCTATTTTGCTTATCATAAAGTAAAGCAAAATCAGCCCGCTGGCAATGCCTCATTGGTCCTCATGCTGTCCCGCATCCCGTCACAAATAAGACATCTGAAGACAAGGAATATGTTCTCCTTCATCTTCCAGAACAGACCTGTCATCATCTGTACCTTATCCATTCATCCATCACTTCATCCGGTGACTCACTCCCTCGTTCGGTTAGCCGGTGGCTAGGCAGCTCCCCCAAAGCACGTGGGGAGAACAGGAAACAGTGGTCACGGCTTCACTCTGAACCACAGGGTCCCAGCTAGCTCATATCTCAGAGTAGCATTGTGATTTCTTTCTTCCTGCCGGAGGGAGTGCAAAGAGAAGGAAAGGATAAACCGGCTTTGGAAGTGCCTAGAATGGAAGGCTATGTCCTTGAGACTTACGGAGGATCCGAAGGCTGGGGGCAGACAGAGCACCGGGACCCTAATTCTTAGCTCCCAGAAGGGTCTAAATCCTCCGTACCTGGCAGGAAACTGCTCTTTACTTTGAGATGAGCCAGCTAGTCTTATTTGCAAAGCTGTCCCCAAAGCCCCCATAGGAAGTATAATATCACCATAAAGAATCATTACGTTCTCATGTGACTACTTCTCTCTCTTTAAAGAAATAGTCTGAGTTTGCAGTGAGTGCGTCTCCTCTTCCCTCCCCCTCCTCTACCTGATATTGCTTGGGCTCCCTATAATTACATTAGGTGTAGAAAGTGACTTTATGGTGCTAATAATTACACATGCTTACAAAACAGATGGGTCCGGAGATCTGGAGGGGGAGCGTTTATGAACTCGGAAATGAGACATTTCGTTGTAGGAAATGGATAGTTATTTCCAGGTTTTACTGCTGTGTTTCATAGGACTCTTCTTAAATCTTTGTGGCTAATACTTTGCCTGCATTGACTTCCATGCCTTTTAGAAGATTTGGCTCACCCAAGTCCTGAGTGTGCTAGGAAAATGGCACTGACTACCTGCAACAGGCAGGGGTCCAGAGACAGCAAGCGACAGGTTGGTGCCCTGGGGGAAGGAAGAGTCATAAACTGGGGACTAAAAACCCCATAAAGCATCCAAATCAGAAGGAACCTTAGACATCATCTGGTCAGGCACTTCTCAAAGTGTGCTCCCCCTACCAGCAGTTATTAGCATGATCTGGAACCAATCAGAAAATCTCAGGCTCTGCAGAAAGGAGCCAGTGACACCCAAGAATCCATTTTCATTCCGGCGGATTCTGGCGGTTGATAAGAGTTTAAGAAATGCAGATCTGGTGCAGTCCTTTTGGGTTAAACATGAGTAAGCCATTGCCCCGGGGGCCTAAGTGATTTGCCCCCAAGTCAGCCAGCCACTGAATAGACAGGACAAGAACTTCCAATCTACTCACACAGTTCTCCCCCTAAATCACCACCTGATCCACCAAGAACTAGGCACGTGATCCTGCCGATGGGCTTCCCCAACTTTGGTGTGCACAGAAGTCACATGAGGATCTTGTTAAAATGCAGATCTGGGTTCAGTAGTTCTGGGGTGCTGCCCAAGACTCTGCATGTCAAACAGGACCCCGGGCGATGGGATGCGGCCTGTCCGGGGGCTCTCAGATAGAGCAGCGAGATGCTGGCATGCATTGGTGGTGGGGCTATGGCCCATCACTTCCCCACTTCCCCTTTTCTCTGTCTGGCAGCAGGAGCTACCGAGAGGGGCTAGAGTCCTTCGTGTCCCTTTGTGAGATGAGTTCATGGGGACTTTGCTCCCCACCACTCACCCCTCTCATTCTCTTCGGAGCTTTGGTCAACGAGCCACAGGCCCACTAGTTCCTTGCCATCTCTGACCTGTTGACTCCCTACCTCCCTAGGCTGTCCCACTTTCTTGAGGAGACCTGGTCCTCTCCCAGTTTCTCCAAGATTCTATATGATACGGAGAAAACGGGATTCAAGACAAATGAAATATGTCTCCCTTTCTTTCAAAAGAGTCTTGCTGGGTAGGAATCCCAGCACCTATTTTTGGGCTCTCATTCCTATTTCATCCTGCTCACTGCCAATGAGTTCCTTATGATGTCTGACCTAAATCCCTCTGGCTGCCACGAAAGACGTATATTCACTCAACAAGCACTTTTTGAGTGCTTCTGAAGTACCAGCACTAGGGTAGGCTTTAGATAAATGGGCTTCATCTGTTGCCTATCTTCTCCTCCTCCCCCTCCCCATCATCCGTGACTTAAAGCGAGCTAACCACTTGTTGGACATATTGACTGAGTTTCTTCCAATTCCGTTTGACTTACCTCTTCCCCTGTCCAATCCAGTGGGCTCGCCTCATCCTCCTAATTGGGAACACCCCATCACCAGCCCCTAGACACACCCACCGGTCAGTTGCCAGCGGCTTCGGCTCTGCCCCTTTCATATCCCGTCCCCTTTGGGATCCCGTTCCCTCCCCAGTGGGGCCCTCTCACAGACAAACATTGATAATGAATAAATCTCTCTCAGAGAAGGGAGTGGGCCGGCATGTCCACGGGGAAGGCCCTGCAGACACAGGCAGGATGGATGGCTGGTGGGAGCGGTGCTGTCGGCTCTAATTAACGTATTGTTCTCTGGGCTCCAGCAGGATTATGGATGGGTTCCACAAAGCGGCCCACTTAACCTGAGCATCCTGGTTCTAATCCATTACTTTCTCCACTGGCTCCAGCCTACAATTTGGCCTGGTGTGGAGGGGCTGAGTGTGGGCAGAGAGCCAGCAGAGCTCAATTTCAGGAGCTCCCCAAATGCAACTGCCTAGCTGACTTCCTGACAGGTGAGCCTGCTGGGGGCCAGGGATTATTACCCCCCACCCCCCGTGGGCAGAGAATACACAGCTCAAGGTGCCACAGGTCTCTGCTTGGAGGCCCCACCCATGCAGCCTTGCAGATAAACCCAGGGAGGTTTAGCAGCCCTACAAGGCGTGGAGACCGCCTCACGATCCGTAGCTGGCAGGAAAACAGTCAAGCCGACTTTACCGATGGCTTCTAAGCCGTATCTTTCATTTGCATATCACTGAAAGTCTTGGCTATCTCGTGATTATTTTTTCATGCGTAAACTATTGTCTGAGGGCTGTTAGATCCAAAGGTACAAATTGTACAAGACTTGACTCTCACCCTGGTGAAGCTCACAAGCTGGGGAAAAAGATAAGAAACATTCTCAGAAGACCATGGCACCGAGGGGGCCTCAGAGGAAAGTGTGGCATGAGGGTACAGTCTCAGGGACGGAGAGGTTGAGATGATGCTGAAGGATCAAGAGAGGTATCTTAGAAGTGGCAAACAGGTAGGCCAGCAATGAGGGTGCCCTGGCGGTGGGGTTTTGGAGGGAGGAAAAAGAAAGTACGGCAAGAATATGTGATATATTTAGGGGAGTCAAGGGGGATCCATCTAGATGGGTAAGCTAGGGCAGAGTATAAAGCAATATGAGGGGGCTAATTAAGAGCCTGGACATTACGGCAGTCATGAACGCTGTTGCGCAGAAGAGAGGGGCAATGAAAGGGGTGTGTGGTTAAGAAGGTTACTTTCTGGGATGTGCAGGAAGGGATTAAAGACAGACGGTGTGACCTTGGTGAAACCAATTAGGAGGCTATGCAGCACAGTAGGGTCTGGAACGAGGGTGGTAACGACACTCTCCCAATTTGCAGGGGGGAGGGTACGGGGCTGAACCCCAGACACTTCCATGGAGATGCCCATAGTTGCACGGTTGACTATGGCTGGGTTTCCACATGGGTATCTCTTGACTCCCAACCCAGATTTGCTCAAGATCATATAACTGGAACTTGATTCCCAGCCCTGCTAATATCTCCAGGCGCACAGTTACCAAATAAACTAAGCTACAGCGGCCTAGGCCCTCCTATGTCTCCAGATGCTTTTCCAGAGCAAAGGCAGCAAGCACTTGGCCCACTGCATTTGCATCCTACCTAAGTGTCGTCAGGGAAGTCTCCCCTGCAGGATTAAGAAGGTTGACTCTCCACCTAACTCAGACCCCAATCCCACATCCAGCGGGAGTCATAGCAGCGTGGGAGAAAGATGGGAGGCGAAAGCCACAAAGGCTTGGGCTCACAGTCTCTCCTTCCCACAACCTCGAGGAAGCTCCTCGATCTCCCTGAGCTGCACTGTTCTCAAGTAGAAGGTAGACTTCTACTATATACTTATAGGGTGGTGGTAACGATAAATGAGACATGCGTATAATAGGGAGATACTGTTGTCATTATCATTAGATTCCTGTCAATGTAAGGACTTCCAAACCTAGAAAAAGACCAGGAACACGCCTCCGCTGGAAAAGCGTAATTCTTCAAGGTAAAGCGTCAGAAGAAAAACATAGTACCAGGGTCAGAACCTAGGGGTAAGGACTGATTTCACTGCTGTGGGAGGTGAGTCTGGGTGTGGTTCAGACTGGCTGGGCTCACTGGTACCTGCCTTTTCCTTTTCTTCCCGGACACCCAGCTGCGCCACACTCCCTGCCCTCCTGGATGTAGGTGTAGCAGGTGACTACGTTCTAGCCTATGGAATGTGGGCGGAGGTGATGCCGCTACTCCCAGGCGCTGCCCGTAAAAAGCATTATGCATAAACCCCTCACTTGATTTTTCCATCCACCTGCCAAGTCAAGATACTCCAAGCACCCCAAGAACAGCAGAGCCCCAAGAAGGAGCCTGGGTCTCAGAAACATTGTCTCAAAGCGGGGCCTCCTAGCCAACTCTCACAAGAGGGGCATGTCTGCAAACTTCTATGGAGCTAACCCCCTGAGATTTCAGAACTGTTTGTTACAGCGATTAGCCCAGCCTGACTCATTCACCTGGCAAGGCACTCAGCTTCCCTGAGCCCCAGATTCCTCATCTATAAGACAGGCGTACCAATATCCATCCCAGTTATAGGACAAGGTGATTGTGATGATAGAAATGACATAACAAAGGAGGAAGAACTTGGACAAATAGCCAAGGACTCACTTACGTCAATCATTACCGTTGTTGGCACACAGCAGTCCACCCCTCACGTCGTGTCCTGTCCTGAGCCCCTCACACAGCTCATCTCATGCTTCAACCACAGGCTGAGTGAAGACAAGAACACATCAGGTGACACACATCAGAATTACCTACCCTAGACCTCTTAGATTCTTCCAGAGAAAAGCTTCAATTACCTTCCCTGCACTCCCCATGACCTCATTCCCCACCCCAAACACATCCATGACTGTTCTTATCTCTGCTGGGTGGACCAAGGACAGGTGTCTGGCCCACCTGAAGCCATTCTACCCCCAGTCTGGGGTAAGCCAGACACCCTTTACTCACCTTTGCAGCAAAGATGCCACCATGCACTTTCTCCCCACGTTTGAGGTTTTATTGCAAAAGCCAACAGGGATACAGACCATTAAGTCCCCCCACCTCCTTAAGGCAGGAAGTACAAGTTGAGAGTAGACACGCGGTTCACTGGAAAAGACACCAGTGCAGCTCTAAAAGGTACCCATGCAGAAGAAAGTGCATACACTCCTGTCTGTCCATGTGTGTGTAAGGGGTGCATGCGTGTGGATCTGTGTGGAGGTGCTTCAGGTATATACACATGTGTGAATTTGAGGGGTGCATGTGAATGTTTGCTTCAGGGCTCTGTGTGTGTGTGCGCACGCGCGCACGCACATGTGTGCATCTGTATGGATGTGACTGAGGTGCTCGTGCACGCGACTTTGTGTGTCTGTCTACACGCGGAGGGACATGAGTATGTGGGTCTGGGGATGGGAGGTGGCAGAAAGGGCAGGCAAAGGGGCCGTCATCAGGTAAGTCTTTCCAGCCTCACTTCTAGTGGAGAATTGACTGGAGCTACAGGGAACGTCATAATTGTTAGGAAGATTCTGGATCTCCCCTTCCTTATCCTTTCCCCCGAACATTTTAGAATGGACACTCTTTCCCCCCACCATACCCTAAAGAAGATAGAACCTTCTTAGGATTCACCCGCTCTCTCGTGTGCTCATCAAACATGGTCTTGCCTTCCCTGCAAGAGGCCCCTGCACCCCTGGCTACATCCATACTTCCCTTTCCGGCTCTGCTGCAAGGAACAGCGTGCAAGGGAATTCTCTCCGGAACAAAGAAGGCCAGGAGGCCAGGTTGGGGGCGGGGGTGGCAAGGAGGGAGGCTACTGCCTCTTCTGGGCAGGGAGGAAGACAGAGCTGGGTGGGGGGAGACAAGGCCTCAACATAGGTGGGGGAGCTGCAGAGGAGGCTCCCAATTCTCAGCCCCGCGGGGAGCCTGGGAGAGGCATTCTGGTGTGGCGTGGCTGCCGGGTGAGGAGCAAGCCCCTGACGCGAGCGGTCTGCACAGGCGCACAAAGGAGAGAAAATCAGAGGAGATGAAACCATACAAATTTCGGGTAACAGAAAGAGAGGAAAGAGATGTGCGTGTGGCCTGGGTCTCGGCTCAGAAAGGTCGATTCCAAGAAGACGCTGCTCAACTCTATATTACTTTTCAGAAAGCCAGTGAACTGAAAAATAACTCTCACCTTTTTTTTTTTTTATATATATATATATTATTATTCGTTTCTTCTTCACATTGTTTCGTGCATCTAGGTTGTTCATTTCTCCCGGCCTGATTTCGTTTGGAGATTTGGCCTGGAGCCTGGAGGAGAAGAGAGTCCTTCTTTTCAGGATGCAGTTATTTCAAACCCTCACCAGCCCCTCCCAGTTCTGCCCTGTCTGCTGTTGGGGTGTGGGGCGCAGATGGGGCGGGGGGGTGGGGCGGACCCTCTCCTCTGGTTCACAGAAGGCTGCCTGCTGTTCGTGGACAGATGCCTGCGTGCACATGTGTGTGCGGGTTGGGGTGGGCGTGAGTGTTCATGGAAGGGCAAGCGTGTGAGTCTGCACGCGTGTGGGAATGCACACGTGTGGGCTTGTGAGGGGCTGCGAGGTTTACCACGAGTGCACACTTGTGGGGCCATGGGCGGGGGGCCTGTGTGTGTGTGTGTGTGTGTGTGTGTGTGTGTGTGAGTGCGGGTGTGGGCCCAGGAGCCCCTAAAGGTGGGAGTCCCTGCGAAGCTGGTTTTTCCATTTCCCTGGAGTCTGCAGTGGCAGAGTCTGGTTCCTTCACCTTTCACCAAGCTCGGCGAGCCACAGATGTTGTTTGAACCAGGGAAAATGTCAGCCCCCAGGAGGAGCCCAGCTTTAACTCAGAGTGAGCCCCTAGGACGCGAGGCAGTGTATTCTGGGTATTGTGCTTTGGATCCATTTGCATTTGCTCTTTCCAGTGACTAAGGGCTGGTGGGTGGGTGCCAAGGAAGGGGGCTTCTCCTCCATACCCAACACCCCTCCCAGCTGCCCGGCCTCCTGGTGAGGCTGGTACCAGAGGAGGCGAAGCATCCTAACCAAGCTCTGATGTCACGCCCACTCCCCCAGCAACCTAGAAGGATTCCTCCTGACCCAAAGAGCTGGATACTGGGTTTCAGGGGGGGAGGCTTCAGAGCCAAAGCTGGGTTTTCCAGTGTTCACTATGCCCCCGGTGGGCACCTCTGAAAATAGTCTCCCATGTACAAGACGGCACTCTCTGTGAGGCGGGCGGCAGAGCATCTGAGCTTTGCTGGAGACGGAAGAGCGGACGATACAAGTGTTCTTCCCTCCTTCATGCCAGCCCCACAGGTAGGGACTCCGCTGGATGGTCCCCTCCCAAGGAAGAGCCCCACAGACCGTGTAGAAAGCCCAGAGGCCCCAGGGCAGCAGCGCCTCTGGGGCCCTGATTCGTGAGGCTCGCCCGACTGTTCCACTGTTTAGGCAAATGATGAAACTTGGGCTTAGAGAGGTGAAGTTACTTATCTGGAGGCACACAGCCAATACGCAAAAGAGCTGTGTTGCTTCTCATCACGTGGGCAACTGACATGCAGGGCTCACCCCCCTGGGCCAGGCGAGCTACCAGGAGGGGACAGATCCCAAAGAGAGCGACAAGAAGAAATTCCTGAAGCTTGGGTTCTACTGGCTCACAAGCAGACTCAGGCCCTGCCCCAGGCACGACCGGTGCCTGGTGAAACGAGACCTTCGTGTAACTGCAGGAGCACTGGCATCTAGGCCGAAGCTCCCTTCTCCTTCACTACTGGATTTTTGTCATTCATCCATTTACATCTGCCGAGCCCTGCGGGAGGCAGTGGGCTGGAAAGAGAAAATGTTGTGTGGCCATGCTTGAGTCACTGAGACTCTCTGCACCTGCGCAGTGATGATAGGCAGGTGGATGCCTAACTCACGGGGCCGGTGTGACGTCTGAATACGCTGAAGGGTGTGGAGACACTTTGCCTGTTGCCTGGCACGTGGCAGTATTCAGATTGGCTCCATTTCCCTTCTGCTTCTATGGGCATGGAGTTTGCAAGCGCCCCCAAGTGCCCACAGGTGGGATCGTCCTGCGGTCACCTCTGGCTCAGCCCGGGGAAACCCCGCCCCGGTTACCCCCTCCTCCAGGGCAAGGTAGGGCGTGGCAGCTGTGAACTGGTCATTCCAGGTGATTCCCTGATCTAAGGGGGGGGTGTCCCTGGTTCCCCCTCCATCTCTGTGCTGATCCTGTTGAGTTACAGAGCAGGGGTAATTCCTGCCCTCCCTTTCCTCTTTGCTCAGGACCAGAAGCAATTGACCGGCACCAGGAAAAGGGTTGTGGTGTGCCTTGGTGAAGGTCTGGGAGAGAGGACACCCCGCAGGAACCCCGCCTTTTCCGTAGCACCCTAGACCTCGGACTCGGCCAACATGAGTCTTCCCCTTGGCAGAAATCCCCAACCTTTGTGGGTGATCATAACTGACATTCTCAAGAGCTCTGCAGTTGAAGGCATCTTCGCCACAGAGCGCGATGAGGAGTGTGGGCCTGGGCCGTGGTGCCAGGGCTGTGTCAAGCTGGTGCCCTGATACCACCCCAGGGGCACGCTGCTGGATTCAGTGAGGTGACAGGCCCATACGCGTGACCCGGGAGCCTAATTCGCCTAAAATACACATACTAGCCCGACCTGCGTGACCTTGTGCAAATTGCCTTAAAACCTCTGTGTCTCAGTTCCCTTATTTACAAAATGAGGCTGATAACAGTATCCACCTGATAGGGTTAAATGCGTATTAGATGAGGATTAATGGGGGATTAAGTGAGTTAATATTAAGAATACACTTAGAATAGTACCTGCTGCATGAGGGGTGCTCAGTGTAACATAAATATAGTCCTTACTGGGATTACTGTGTCACCACAGCTACCTTTGCAGCTAAACTATTGTCAGTCCATTTCATAGATGAAGAAACTGAGGGTCGAAAGGGCTAAGTCACTGGCCCATGACTTGAACTCTAGACTATTTTTTAAGGTTTATTTATTATTTTCAAGAGACACAGAGAGAGAGAGAGAGTGTGAGTGGGGGAGGAGCAGAGAGAGGAAGACACAGGATCTGAAGCAGGCTCCAGACTCTAAGCTGTCAGCACAGAACCTGCCATGGGACTCGAACTCATGGACTGTGAGATCATGACCTGAGCCGAAGTCAGACGCTTAACTGACTGAGCCACCCAGGCCGCCCCCTATTTTTTTTTTCAACGTTTATTTATTTCTGAGAGAGACAGCGTGAGCAGGGGAGGGTCAGAGAGAGAGGGAGACACAAGAGAGAGAGGGAGACACAATCCAAATGTGCGATCCGAATCCGGAGGTGGGGCTGGAACTCACGAACCGTGAGATCATGCCCTGGGTGAAGTCCTATGTGACCCACTGAGCCACCCAGGTGCCCCCTGTACTCCAGGCTCTCTGATGCCAAGTGACGGTGCCTTGAACTCCTGTGACCTCAGCAGCTTTGGCCACTTCTCCTCTGCGGGTAGACTGTCCAGGGGACCTGGCCCCCCTTGGCGTCCCTCTAAGCCCAGCTTCAGGCAGCCTCTCCTTCCTGCCTCCCCTAGGAGCAGGGGCAGCTTAGGCTCTCTCCTCAGGCAAGGGATCAGCCTCAGAAGAGCCCCTGCCCTTGGGTTTTCCAGAAATTCTGTTATCTGCAATCCTCCTCTGATCTCTGTCCATCGGTCCCTTCGGATCTCACTACATGTGGGCATGTGTTGGGGGCGGGGCACGTGGGCACGTGGGGTCTCTCTCCCCAAGCCCCCTCCCGGCTCCCAGCGGCAGCGAGGCCTGCAGTGCGGACCTCGATGACTCGGCGCCCCCCGCCCCGAACCACAGGCACGCACTCCCAGCACACACCGGTGCGCGCGCGCACAGCCCTACACAGAGGAAATGATCAAGTGCAAAGAATCCTCATGTGCTACTTTATATGGCAAATAATTGAGCCGTACCCTTGCGGTCTCAGTGAGGAGTTTCATCCATATTCATGGCTCTCGCGTTTCCTGTGGAAACGAACACGCAGACATGCCAGCGCAATGGTGGGAGCAAGAACTCTCCAGCAGTGATTCAGTCCCCCCACTACCCAGGCCGGGAGAGCCATCTAGGTAGCCGTCTAACCAGCCAGAGGCACCTGCTCTGCGCTGGGGACTTGTCCCTGTCCGGCTCTCCCTTTCGCTGGCTTCGCGGTCTTCTTCCTTTCCTCCTAGGCCTTTTGGGCCCCCTGCCTCCCCTTCCTTCGCTCTCGTTCCATCTGGCCCCCCCTCCGTCCAGCCACCCTTGCAGGCTCCCTTCCTGCTTTCCTGCCTTTCAGGCCTCCTGCCACTGTGGCCAAACTTACCTCCCCAGAGCCTATAGTTTCACTTTCGTCTTCTAGTTATAATGGGGTGGGGGGTGCTGGGAAGCTGGTTTGGGGAGTGCGTGTCTGTGAATACCAAGCATGTTAATAGGTTAAAGTAAATCTAAAGTAACATTTGAAAGCAGAGAGATGAAAGCAGATCACAGGCCAAAGATCAAACAATCTAGAGCCACTTCTAAGCCTTTTACAGCTGGAGATTATTAGCATTTGAAAGTGAAGAGCATTACAGGGAGAGAGGGGGGAAAAAAAAGTTGGAAGGAATTTTTGTTGTGGAGATAAAAACTGAAATAAATGACAGTGGAAAGCGAGAACTAGAAAGAGGCTGACTTATTTTAAAACCACATTAAGACAGTGGGGGAGGGGGGATACCGATGGCTATATTTTTAGCTCCTCAACCTGCATCTTGGCTCAGTGCTGAGGTCTGCAGCCCTCCCTGGCCTTTTAGGGGTAGGAAAGAAGTTTCCAGCGCCCACTGACATTCCCTTCCCTCTAGCTGAGACAGAAGGCGCTGCTTTGGGAGGGGGGTGTGGACAGGGCACCACGGGGAAGGGCTTGGAGCTGGAGCCAGACCCTTCCTTTTTGGTGCCAGGCACCCAGGGCCCCCGCCCACACCCCTCGAGGGGGCATCCAGCCGGTCTCCATATGCTCCAACCTTTGGTGCACTTGTGGAACTGAGAGATTGTCCACCTGTGAGGTGTTCTTTTCTGCCATCACAGATACGATCCTTCCCACCAAATCTGATCATCTGATTGATAACGCCCATTCAGACCCAGGTTCCTCATTTTTCAGAGGAGGAGACTGAGGACCCTCTCCCCACATCCAGTGCAATAGACATAGCTAAATAAGAGAACATATAAAACTTCCCCCCCCCCCACACACACACACTTTTAATGTAGTCAGTATTTCCTAAGAACCTAGTATGCGTTAGGCACGCTGCTAGGTGCAGGGGAAAGTGTTGAACAGAGCAGGCAGAGTCCCTATCTGTGAGGCTCTTGCAGATGTTCAATAAAAGGCTTGGGGCTGACCATGGTGGATTGACCACCTTTTTTTTTTTTAAATCACTGTTCCCTCCTGAAAGCACACTAACGTGAAATTCAAGTAAGTCACTGAAAACCCACCAAGAAAAGGCAAATAGGAGAGATGACCGAGGCACAGGACACATGTTAGCCAAAGGAAGATTGGCAGCAGACTTAATAGAACGGAGGAAATGTGATTGGCCCTGCCTGCAGGGAAATATCCCTGGCAAGGGAGATGCGGCCTCTGGAAACCGCACCCCCCATCCTGAGGGAAGCAGGGGCATCAGACATGGCAGAAGGTGAGACGGGGCTAAACAGGGGCACAGGTTAGACCTCCAGGATCCCCTCCCTTGTCTGTGCAGTCAGGGAAGCACCCCTCTCCTCAACGGGGAGGAGGGAGCCAGCAGGTGAGGGGCCGGCCATCCTCTGAAGAAACTGACCCAGAGAGCACTGGGCTCAGGGACCCATGTGCATCGACAGATGAGAGTAAAGTATTGGCACTGGGCATAAAACAGGAAGTCTTGGTTAAATTCTGCATCTTGAACCGTGAGATCCTCACTCTTCTTCAGGATATCCCTGAACTTCCATCCCTCACCCCTGCCCCAGACCAGAGGCAGGAGAATTTATCTTTGGAAAAACAGAATGAACAAAAGGGATAAAGGGCAATCCTGAGTGCCCTCCGAAGAAACAGCCAGCACCCTGTCCATTCCCTCTGTGGTGAAGCCCACCAGCGAATAGGACCCAGTTGTGCCCATAGAGCTGCCAATCGGGTGTTTTCCAGTGACTTACAATCTTAAATATGGACAACTAAGGATCACCAGACATTCTAGGAAAGCCTCCACCATGAAGACCAGACTAGTAAATAGGAAGGGGAAAAAAAAAGGAATGCTAAACAAATAAGTTCAGAAATAGAAAAAAAAAACCTTCAAAAATATATATTATCAATATTCTCAGAGAGATAAAAGCAGACTTTTCACCTGAAATAAGAGAGGGAGAGAGATGGATGTATAGATGGATAGATAGAAAATACAAGCATATATAGATACCATATATAAAAGCACAAAGAAAAATTCTTGGCTATTAAAAATGATAGCAAAATTTCAGAATTCAATAAGAGGTCTGAAAGATAAAATAGAGGACATTTCCCCCAAAGTAGAACAGAAAGAAAGAGAATAAGAGAAAGACAGATAATGGGAGGCAAAATGAGAACACTAAGGATCAGTTCAGAAGGTCCTACATTTGACCGTTGGAAATTCTGGAAAGGTTTAGAGAAAATGGACGGGATAATTATCAAAGAAATAATAGAAGAAAATTTCCCCAGACTGAGAGATGTTGGTTTCCAGATTGAGGGGTCATTAAAGGTCCAAGGCATATGATGGTGACGTTTCAGACACCAGAGATGAGAGGCTCCTAAAAGCTTCGAGAAAGGGAGCACAGGAGGCCACCCTCAAGAGATTGGAGGGCAGTCTCCCCAGGAAAAAAAAATAAAAGTAAGTTATGGATTATTTGATACACTTGCTCATGTGACAAATAATAGCAATAGAGGTTTCCCGGCTCTGTTGGATCATAAAGAAAAAATTATGAGACAGGTCTAGAAAAGCAAGTCAGAAATGAGGAAAAGCATGAAGTTGCACAAGAAAGGAAACATAATCAGCACTGAGTATAGTACTATCTCAGGAGTGAACAGTTTTTACTTACTCTTTTGTAAGAAGAGTATTGATTTAATTTTTTAAAGTGTGATATAAGTATATTATGGGAACTGAAAGTTATGAGCTAAGACTCGTACCATAATAGGAAGCCAGTAGACAAGGTCAAAAATAGTTCTGTCAGAAAAGAGAGTGAAAAAAAAAAAAAAGAAGAACAGTAGTCGCCTGCTTTATGTGGGTAGCAGTCAGTACTTACTAAGAAGGCGCATAAGGAAACTCCCCAGGGGAATGGTAGAGTTCCGATTTCGGGTCGTAGTTTGGTTTGGTTACATAGTTGTATGTCTAGGTCAGAGCTCAGGGATTGGTACACTTGAGCTCTGCATATTTCATTGCTTGTAAAATCTATTTCGGGGGCAGGGGAAAGAATCACCAGCAAATACTGAATTCTAATGATACGCTTGGTGCAGTGTTTAGGGATGAAGTGTGCTTACAGCTGCAACTCACTTGGAAATGCACAAAAAGGTAAGATGGAATGATGGATGGGTAGAAGGATGCAACATTAAAAAGTTATGTGATAGAACAAATATAACAAATTGTTCATTGTGGAGTCTAGATGGTGGGTTTATGGGTATTTGCTGTAAATTCTTTCAGCTTTGGTATGCGTCGTAACATTTCTGTAATAAAATGTTGGGGGCAAAGTAGAAGCCTGGGTATGTCATCTGGGTGAAGGGCAAGGAGAAAGAGCCAAGAGTTGAAAGTGATTCTCTCCAGAGGGTGGGAGAGAGATGTGTTCGGGGCCAGCTGCCTGCCAAGAAACATCTCTCGACATAATTTGATTTTTAAATTCTGTGTATGTATTCCCTCGGTTTAAAAAAAAAAAACTAATTTAAAAAAGGGAAAAGAAAGATGTATTTACTGATAAGTATTTTAAAATGTGAAACGCATTTGCAAAAAAAAAGTATACAATTTCATAATTTGTGGAAGACAAGACAAGATGCCAGGGCGGTGAGAAGGAAGGAGGGTGCTCCTCAGGGCTGCGAGTTGGGGAAGGCCTCGCTGAGCCCCAGGAGGTGGGGTTTCAGGTGAAGGGAAGAACATCACAAAGGCTCAAGAAGGCCAGCGATCCTTACTGTAAGGGGGGAGGAGGAGGAGGAGGAGGAAGAAGGAGAGGAGGAGGAGGAGGTGGGGGGAGGAGAAGGGAGAGGAGGAGAGGGAAGAGGAGGGGGAGGAAGGAGGGAGGGGGGAGGGGGGTCAGAGAATGAGCCGTCTCCATGTTTTCAAGCTCCAGGTAGAAAGCCCCAGGGTCACCAGCGGGACTTAAAGCAGAAGAGGGTTCATAAGCTCTTTGCTTAACTGTAACTGCTGCCTTTTTGTCTTCCAATAGTTTTGCTCTGTTTTTATAAGGTCTGCGGTTTGGAAACTGAGGGAAGGTTGGAGAGGCGGCAACAAGACCTTGGTCCCGGGCGCTTGGGGGTGAGGGCTCCCAGGGGGGAAGGTCACTCCATCTGGCCCCAGCCTCCCGCCGGCACCACCCCAGCCTTCGGGTCCCCTCCCGTGTGTGTTTAACATCAGAGGTCCCGCAGTGTGTCATCAAGCAGGGTGAGAGCTGCCTCGCACACATCCTGCCACGGGGCAGAGAGACTCACCAGATGCAGGGGTGTTAGCCGCAGATCCAGGGAAGTGTGTGCCCCTGCGCTTGAACGAGACCCGGGGCATCATCCCCAGCAGCACTGCACTTTCTCAGCCTGGAGAGGAAGGAGTTGGGGGTGGACACAGGGCATCCTAGTGTGAGGCAGAGGAATTTAAAGAGCGAAGCGCGGGGAACTTGGGGGAGACACTAGGCTTAATCGGGCTTGCAGAGCAGAATTTTTCCATCAGGAAAGTGGAGAGGACTGCGGTGTTGGGGGCCCTCCTTGGAACCAGAAAACACCGAGGATGCAGGCAGGAAGCTGCTTACGCCTGGGGAAGGGGCCCCGGAGTGTCCGAGTGGACTGCTGGCTTGTTGCAGGATCCCGGAGAGCAGATGCCCGGAGCCCAGAAGCCTGGCGTGAGAGACAGTCATGCACCTCTGGTGGGCAGGTCCCCGCCCCCGGTGACAGTGAATGGCACAGAGCAGGGACGCCCAAGGCTCTGGCACAAAGCCGGCAGCTGCCACTGCCGAGGTTTTTATGCTAATGCCACTTGTCAAGCCGTCAGTGCTCAGGGCAGCTGGGCTTGACAGGGAGGCAGCTGCGTCCCTGAGGGTTTTGCTTCCCCTGAGCCTCGCCCGGGTCCTCAGAGATGTCCAGCAAAGAGAGCTGGAGGAGGAGGAGGGGATGCTCGTGCAGAGGGGAGGGGGCGCTGGGCGCTGCAGAGGGGAGGAGGGCCACGCGGTCTCCCCAGGGCCTCATAAGAGGAACCCCCCCCCAAAGCCCACCCACTCTAAAGTGGGAGCCCGAGAGCCAGAATGGATGGCACCGCTGGGTTCGCCCAGTGGGAGGGGAGTAGAGGATTCACTCTCCAGCAGTTATTCAGCCCAAGGACCCTCCTGGAGGGCAACAAGTTGTAGAGGGAAGAGCAGAGGGCAGGGGGGATGAAGACCTGGGTCTCAGCCTGCTTCCGTCTCTCACTGTGTGATTGGGCGAGAGACGGTGCCTCTGCGGACTCCAGCTTCTTCCTCTATAAAGTGATCGCGATGGTGGTGCTTTAGAGGCACTTGACTATTTAACATGGATGCACTAAATACGCCTCACGTGCCAGGCGCCATGTTAGAAGAGATACAGGCGACTAAACACAGCCTCTGGCTTCTGAGAGACCTGCGTTCTGGGAGGGAGGAGGGGACATTCTTCATGTCTCAGGGTCCAGGACTCAGATGCAAGGTATGCAGGGCATCTTTCACAGGACGTGAGACAGAAATGTGATCCCCACCCCAGGGCGCTCCAGGAGCCTCGTCTGCAAGGTTCTTGGAAATGACTTTCAAAGCTGCTTGGCAGGTAGAATCTGTGGGGGAAACCTGCTTTCTGCCTTTTTTCCATGAGAGGTTGGGAGCATAGGTGGCTTGAATAAGCACTGAACTTGGCGTCCGGAGACCCATTCCTAGGTCTCAGGAGCTGTGTGACCGGGGGCAAGGGCCCTCCCCATCTCTGAGTTCACACTTTTTGGCTTGGTAAGATGGGATCCATCCACCTTGAGAATCCGTGGCTTGTAAACGCACAGCACGCTTGCTGACCCATTTCAGGGAGGGGGTCCTACCCACCTACGAGGCTGCCTGGTTCTAAGGGCGGAGCCAGCCAGTGGGCCCGGCAGGGGGACCCCCCGACATCCACCTGGTGGATGTGACTGTGTGCTCACTCACCAGCCCGCCCTCCACCAGTGCTCCCCGAGACACGTGGGCAGGTTTCCTGTAATTGGTTTATGGGTGGTTCTCTCAGCACTGCGTCTGGCCATAAAACATACTCACTTAATAGTCTCTGAGGAACTGCCAGGGCCTCCAGCTATAACTCGGAGCCCCCAGCCCCTCCTGCCTGGCCTGACACCTTGTTTGGTGAATCCGATTTGATTTTGATCTTAAATCTGCCCTAAATGCCTCCGAGCCGCAGCCACAGGAAGGGTGGGAGTGGGGAAGAGGAGGGTGGCTGTTGAGAATTATGACCCAGACCCATTAGGCAGGGTTGACCGCTCTGCGCAGCCCCTTCTAAATCACGCCCGCGAAGAATGTCACCGAATCCTGAGCGGGCCTCTAGCTGGCAGGCAGAGATGGTGGCTGGGAGGGCGGAAACAAGGGACTCTCTCAGCCTGGCCTACATCTCCTCCGTGCTCAGGGCCCCCCGCATCCTTCCTGGGCCTTCCCGTGGCTGCTGCGTTCCGGACACTGTCCTTCTCAGTCTGTCCAACAATTTGTTCCTCCTTTTGTAGGATTCCAAGAAGCTGATGCCCAAAAGGTAGTGTGCTTAGTGGGTGGGGACCTCGTGGTGATGGGCGCAGGAAGTACAGGGATGAGAATCCTTGCATGTGAGGGTGAGAGCCACCTGGATGCTCCTGTGAGCTCACCTCCTATTTTCCGAGGAGGGGGACGTGAATAAAGATGGGGAGTGAAGTTGCTACCAGCTTCCTCGCCCAGCGGACTGGGCCACACTAGCTGCTAGCCAGCCAAGGGCCCCGGTCACGTCTGTTTGCAGAGAGCACAGCATTCTGACTCCAGGAGCTCATTCATACTTCGTAACTCTGCTGTAACATCTCCTCCTGGCCACAGTCGACCCCTCCCTCCTCTCGTTCCTCTGAGCATTGGAGTCAGAGAAAAAAAGATAGCGTGGTGGCTGAGGGTCAAAGCTCTAAAGTCAGACTATTTGGATTTGAATCTAGATTTCACCACTCACTGTGTGACATTGGACCATTACATAACCTCTCTGTGCCTCAGTTTCCTTAACTATAAAGTGCAGGGTAACGAGACTACATGCCTCTCGGATCAATGTGAGATTTACACACAAGCAGCTCTCAGAGCACACCCTGGCACACGTCACTGCTATTCCTTTTGTTTGTCGGTATTCTGTGGGGTGGGTGGCTGGGGGCCGCGGGGCTCAGGAAGGACACTGAGTGTTCACTTTCCACTAGACCATGTCTTCTCTTTGTGCCCAGGGCCTAGGATGGATGCAGGCATGCACGAGTCAGTATCACCGAGCATGGGAATGTGGGGGACGCAAAGACCTCATGGTCCCCCAGTACTTACCTTCTAGTTGGGCAGTCGTCACAGGGAGAATGTTCCACGGGCCAGTCTGGCAGCAAGAACTTAGAGGTAGATCCCAAGTGGCCACCAGCACCAGAAGTTCTGGAAGGGAGTGACAAGTTGTCTGAGGTTAGAGAGAGCCAGATACCCCCAAATATCACTGCCCTTTAGGGAACACTAATGGGGTTGAGGCCCAACAGGATGCTATACAAGGGGGTGTACAGTCATGATTCACTGGATTTACCCTCCACTGACCCTTCTGAGCTTTGATTCATGGTTAAGATTTCCTAAGTGACTTTGGTCCCTGGGTATTAACCAAAGGATCTTTTACCGTTAGTGGCTAGGGATTTGAAAAAGTCAAAAAGCCATGATTTTCTTTTTTTTCCCTCTTAGAACTAGAGGGGCTTTAGGCATGAACAATTTCTTACCAGCGATTTGATAGAGGGGAAGCTGACGCTCAGAGAGTCGAAATGGTTTTCCTAAGTCTGCTGAGCTTATCTCCCAAATGTGTCCCTTTATTTCTTGTCACTGAATCCCCGTCCTCACCACTGGTAGAGAGGAATGGAAATCACCTTTCCAGTTTCTTGGAACCAACTGGAGCGATAACTAGATTGTCGAGCTGCCCCCTCGGCCACCCTACAGTCATCAAGTAATCTGAACCGGCCAAACCAGTCGACCCGAAGGTGAGCTGCCGTCTCCTGCCCGCCAGCCCAGCTCCCTGCTGTCTGGACACTGATCCGAGGCAGCTGAGCTGGTGTCGGGCAGAGATGTTCTGCTCTGATATGGGGAACTATCCTTTCCCCATCCCGCCACGCACATACCCATGGAGCACCTAGTGGGGGCTTCGGCCCAAACCACTTTGGTCAGCTGCTCCTCTAAGCAGAACACACCGCACGCAGCCTGAGAAGAGCCTTGAGTGCCAGGGAGGCTCCAAGTCGGTATCAAGAGGATTTTCATAAACACAACTGTCTGTGTCTGGGCAGCCATGGAAAGTTGCAATATAACCCACTGATGTCATGTGGCGGGAAACAAGATTTTGGGAGGCAGCTGCGCTGCTCTCTGCAACCTCCGTGCGGAGCAGAATCCCAGACAGGCTTGGAAAGAAAGGGAGGGAGGAAAGTCAGAGAGAATTGGGTGGTAAACCAGCTGGTTCCAGGTCTGTGAATGGTAGTGAGAAGGGGAGCTGGGGAGGGTCTGGAGTCAGGGGCGGTGGGGGCTAAGAATGTTGGTTAGGTCGCTTTGCAGGCTCTTGGTCTGTGGGCTTTCTGGGGAAGGCGAGGGCTGCCTCCGAAGGAGCTGGGGTGCGTTGACCTCCCTGCTGCCCATCACCTGGGATCCTGGACCTCAGGATCACCTGTCGTTTCTTCCCTGGGTGGGAGCAGACCTTACCCACCAGACCCTCTGGGCCTCCCGGTCTGGCAAGTCTCCAGATTTCAGATGCCTGCAAACTCCATTCCACTACCAGTTCTGGGTTCACGTCTAGGTCTATCTCAGGCTTGGGCTGCTGTGGTTTCAACACGATCCTGGTCCTGCATGGGCCAGCCTCACCCACCCCACCCAAGAGTGGGAGAGATTGGGAGAGATGGCATCCTCCTTTCTACAGGCCTCAGTGTCACCACTGACTGACATGGGTGGCCGGCACACCTGGCCGGGTCGTTCACTCTGCCTGCATGCACTTTCCTGGTTTCCTACAATGAGGTGCGGGGAGTCTGTGGCATTAGGCCCTTTAGTCAAAAAGCAGTAAGACTTGGACTTCAGCTCAGGCCAACCTCACAGTTCATGAGCTCAGGTCCCATGTCAAAGCCAAAGGATAGCTTTGGAGCCTGGAGTCGCTTCCGATTCGCGTTTCCTGCCCTCTCCTGCTCGTGCTCAGCCCGTCTGTCTCCCCGTCAAAAAATAAATAAACATTAAATTCTAAGACTATTTTATGATTGATACAATAATACAAGAAGCAGCAGAATATGGGGATTGTGCACAAAAGAATTTTGTGCTTACATATTTCTCGGGGATCTTCTTCAAATTATAAATCATTCTAATGGCAGAAAACTTGAAAACCAAGAATAAGTATCTAATAAAACAACAAACAAACACCTGTTTCTCAAATACAACCCAGATATCATTTTCGCTTATGAACTTTGAAATGTGCTATTTTAGTCTTTAGACTTACATATCCCTATATTTTTTTAGGTAAAAATATTATACTAGAATTACAATCTGCAGTCTATCCTTTCACTATTTTGTAAATATTTTTATTTATTTTTAGGAGAGAAAGAGACAGCGTGAGCAGGGAGGGGCTGAGAGAGAGAGAGATGGCAGGACTCTAGTCAGGCTCCAGGCTCTGAGCTGGTAGCTGCGACAGAGCCCGACGAGGGCTCGAACCCACGAACCATGAGATCATGACCTAAGCGAAAGTTGACGTTTCAACTTCCACTAAGCCACCCAGGCGTCTCTATCCTTTCATCATTTTGGAATACACTGTACACATTTTCTCTTATGTGATATTTTGCAACATGGCATTTTCTGTTTTATTTCAAAACATTTGGGGCGCTTTTATTTAGTCGGTTGCTGGTTGACGCTGCTAGGTCATGATCTCTGGCTGTTCGCGGTTCGGCTCGGCCGGGCTCTGTGCTGACCAGCCTGTGAGCCTGGAGCCACTTCAGTCTGTGACTCCCTCTCTTCTGATCCCTCCCGCTCACACTGTCTCTCTCTCTCTCTGGATAACAAACATTTAAAAAAAAAAAAACATTTAAAATTTTAATGTTCATTTTTTTGAGAGAGGAGTGAGAGAGGGGCAGAGAGAGACAGAGATGATCCTGCTGGCTCTGCACTTACAGTAGAGAGCCCGACGTGGGGCTCGAACCCACAAACTGTGAGATCATGACCCGAGCCGAAGTTGGACACGAACCGACTGAGCCATCCAGGCAAGCCTGCAAATTTTTGAATAAGGATTTGAGAGCAAGATACAGCACACAAATGGAGGAGGGGCAGAGAGAGGGGGACATAGAGTCCGGCAGGCTCCAGGCTCTGAGCGCTTGTCAGCACAGAGCTCATGTGAAGCTCAAACTCATGAACTACGAGATCACGACTTGAGCTGAAATCGAGCTTTAACTAACTGAGCCACCCAGGTGACCCTGCAACATGGCATTTTCTTAAGTTTGTCCTTTTTCTCAAGATTTGCATTACTGAGGAAAATTCCAGATGAAATTACAAATGTGGCCAAATAAGCATATGAAAACTGCCTCAAGAATAATCAAAGAACAGGATGAGATGTTATTTTCATGTATCCTACCAGCATAGTTGTTGTTTTTTTAAGCTGACACAATCTACTTTGTTACCTGGATGAAGAAAGGATAACTCTTTACATGGCTGGAAGATCCGGAAAGAGTTTTTATATCAAGATGTAAAATATGTATAATCATACATTCACTGAACACTCCATTTGGGTATTTACCCTGTGGAGAAACTAATTAAGCATGAAAAGATAGTAGTACAAGGATGTTTGCTACATCGTTTCTGAGAGCAAAATTTTAGCACAACCTAAATGTCCACTAACATGTGGAAATGTGCAGGATGAAATTGCCCAATGGGAAAATAGTATGCAGTCATGAAAATGATGATGTAACTCTATAGGTACTGACTTGGAAAGAGTGGTCTTGTGTATTTTGTGGTGTGGAAAGAATCAGATAACAGAACAGCATGCAACATCTGGAGCTCATTTATATAAATCTATCAGCACAAATCTGTATGTGTGTCTTAGATAACGAAATGCCTGAGACACTGTTGGCTTCAGATAAGAGGCTCAGGGCAGGAAGTGATCGGGTCTGGGGTGGGAGGGGCAAGGACTGAGGACTCATGTTGAACTGTAATCTGCTAGGGAGGCTTGGGTGGCTCCAGTTGGTTGGGAAGCGTCCAACTTCGGGCTCAGGTCATGATCCGTGGTTCGTGGGTTCACCTCCTGCATCAGGCTCCCTGTGCTGACAGCTAGCTCAGATCCTGGAGACTGCCCAGCCTCGTGTCTCCCTTTGACCCTCCGCTCATGCTGTCTCTCTCTCTCTCTCTCTCAGAAATAAATAAAACATTAAAAGCAATTATTTAATGAAACTGTACCTGCCAACCAGCCTCTAAGTTTCAGCGTGTGTGTGTGTTTTTGAAATGCAGAGTCTTTGGGATGCAGGACGACAGTGACAGAGATAATGAACACCTCCATGTATGGTTGTAAGTCATTCAAAACAGCTGTGACGTATCTTGAGAGATTCTGCATGTGTTAATGTCTTCTTTGCATTTTATATTATGCTTAAATATTTTACAGAAAATATGTTGCAATATTTGCTGTCAGGGAAGGCTCAAAAATATTGTTATATTTCTTTCTTTTGTGAATAATTCTGCTGCTGCCTGTCAGCCTCCCAGTCATCCCCTTTACCAGACTACATGACAATGCTCTAGTCCCCTTGATTCCAACAATTGAACACACCACTGTGTGCTCGGCAGGTTTCAGCCTGGTGCTACCTGTGGACACGGAAACCAGAGTAAAAAGTTCTCACACTTGATGGAGCCACAGGGCCCCCCATGGGAGCTGACACTGAAGGCTCAGTGACTGCCAGTGCTGTCTTTAGATGCTTTGCGTGTATCTTCATTTAACCTCCCTATAATCCCGTGAAGTAAGTATTGATTGTATCTACATTTTGAAGAGAGGAAACCAGGAGAGAATAGCATCCTACATTGAGATAACTGAGTGGTAGCCTGGTTCCAGAGGCATTAGCAGTAAACACCTTGTGCTATTGAAAAAAAAGGAGGCCACTTAAGGTTGAGTGCTTGTAATAGATATTTAGAATACTTTAGAGTTTGGCAAAGCAGTCATGAATTCTTTTGCTCAGACTCTTTGACCTGGGTGAATCAGGCAGGTGACCACAGCTTCCTTCGCTGCTTACCCAACCAACTTTCTGCTTTATTCACTGATTGTGGTTATACATCACCTGCGCTTAGACTTAGCATCCACTGTGAGTGACGGACTTCGCTGGTCTGGCCTCGGGCCCCACATCCACCTGGCTGGTTGGCAGGCCCAGATCATGTCCCACACCATCTCGATCCAGCAGGCCAGTACCCCAGAGCCCTCCCGCTTGGGTCTGGGCTTCTTCCCAATGCTCCCTGAGCCTCTCACCGGGGAAAGACTGGCGAAAACTGCTCTGTGATCCTTTTGCTTTATTGGTCAGCTTGCTTATGCACAAACATGTTCCAGCAAAGTTTTGTCCAAACTAAATGTTTGTCGAATGAATCCCATTTAGAATATATTAGAATAACTGTGTTAATGATTATATAGAATAGCATCAACTTGCATTGAGTGTCTGATGAGACGCCAGGTAATTTGCTTCAGAAGATCGCTTTTACTCCTGGAACACAACGGCAGGGTCCCGCTTTTCCTGATCCTGATATCACCACAATGAAGCAAACCAAGCGAGAGATGTTAGCTTGACTTGACCTAGGTCACACAGCTGATGAGCGGCAGAGCTGGCTCCTGGCCCGGCCTGCAGCCCAAACCATCACTCTGCTTTGTCTGGTCCAAGGAGTATCTGGTGAATTTTGTAAACAGTCTCTGGGAACGACCTATGAGCCTGGAATGGACAGTTCCAGGCAGGGGCAGTGGTGCTGTCTCCCCAAATTCATCCCCTGCAAGGGGAGCTCTGAGCTGCCCTGCCTCCAGCCCAGCATGCCAGAGCACACACATGCACACACACGTGTGCCTTCCTGGGTTCCAGCCCTGACATCTGTCTACACAGGACTGGAGCCAATTAGAGTAGGACAGTCAAGAGCAAGAACGCTAAATAAAAGTAGCAGCACACTCTCTGATGATCTGCAGCTTTGGTTGTAATAAACACTGCAGCTGAGTATTCCCGCAGGGACTTCCCAATGGATAGATAAGACTTGAGCACCTGGGCTGTATACTGCCTGACTGAAAACCCTATAAAATCAATCCTATTTTTACCCGTTGTGACAGGGAGTGTTCTAAGAGGCTTTCACGATCTTTAACCGGGCATAATAAACACTACACATTCAAGCAGAGAATGCCCGGACCCTGGGAGCCCCCGCGCCTCATGACCATAACGCGCTTAGAGGTTAAGGGAGACAAAGGTGACCCCCTCAGTCCCCCTGACAGCCTCCTGCCTCCCCACAGCTCCGTGAGGGCAGAGGCTGTCAGTCGCTTCAGGCTGGCTGGGGGGTAGGAGGGGCGCAGGTCCAGCTGCCCCCACAAGGCTGAGCGCAGTCTGGACAGGCCCCCGGATGCTGACTGCTGCAGGCAGCGTGACTTCTGCAGCTCTGCTCACCCCTTCATCTGGGGGTCTCTCCCTTCTCTCTGGAGGAAAGCTGGGCATAGGGGGAGGGTCTCAGCAGCCGGCGGAAGGAACAGAGAGACCTAGAGCTTGGCCTCTGTGCTGGCCCTCCGAGCACCCCCAAGGCCAGCCTGCCCAGACTTTGCACATGCATGCTCCTCCGCTCCCCTCCCTTGCTCCTCCTTCCTTGGACCCTCCATGTGCCTAGAGGCCCCGGACAGGGCCGGGCCAGAAGAGTGGAGGTTCATACAGGCAGTGGGTGGGGGAGATGGGCGGTCAGGTGGGGGCAGGGCCAGAGGTCTGGGCCGGGGGATGAGGAGAGACACAGTGGATGAGGAGTGTCCACGCCACTGAAACCTTAGTCCTCTTTCTAATCCACCCCTGAGTCTTCAAGGCCACAGAGCGTTTATGGGAGCTGGGCAGGGTCTCGGCACTGGCTCTGAGCAGCTCAGAGGCCTCCTCTCTCATGCACAAGCCCATTCAGCAAGCAGCAGGGGAAGCGCCTGGCAGCCTGGGCCCGAGCCTCCCAGCGCACTCCCTCAGGCAACAGCGAGTCAGAGCCCGGAGTTTGGCTCTGCCTTCAGAAAACACCCCTGACTGGCCTGAGATGTTTAATTCGACCAACTGGCTGCTCCAGCCCCCAGGGGTCAGTTCAGCGGGGCCCAGGGGCCGCCATGGTGGTGTCCAGCTCCCCCGTGGCCCGTGGGGGCCCCAGAGAGTCATGTGAAGCTTGGGGTGCAGAGATGTGCCTTCCCTGTTCCAATAGAACTTAGTTTAATGTTTTCATTTTTCCAGCAAACAGACTTAAGGAAAATGACAATGTAGAAGAGTAGGGAGGCCATGGCCATGACCTGCATCTGCTACTGGTGACATTTGAGCGCACTGCCTTCCGACATTTTTCTCCGTAAAGGTGTTGAATTCAGGTTTGGCCTTGGACTTGCACCAGAGACCTGCACCTGCTCTTTTGCCGACGAGAGGCTCCCTGCACAGGGGACAAAGGGGATCTGGAGCATGGTTTACTGGGTGATCTGGACTCCTTCCTAACTCTTGTGCCTTCATTTTCTCAATTATAAAAAGGAGATAGTAATATGGAGCGCCTGGGTGGCTCAGTCGGTTAAATGACCGAATTCAGCTCAGGTCATGATCTCACGGTTCATGGGTTCGAGCCCCGCGTCAGGCTCTGTACTGACAGCTTGGAGCCTGGAGCCTGCTTCAGATTCTGTCTCTCTCTCTGTCTCTCTCTCTCTCTGCCCCACCCCCTCTTGTGCTCTGTCTCTCAGAGATAAATAAATGTTAAAAATTTTTAAAATAAAAAAAAAGGAAGGAGGACTTTCCTGGGTCTGGCCAATTAGGTTAAGGCATCATTTAAGCTTGCCCAGGGTCATGATCTGGGTTGGTGGGTTGAGCCCCGTCAAGGCTCTGTGCTGACCCAAGCTGAGGCACAGGCTGACAGTCTGTGACTCACTCTCTCTGACCCTCCACCAGCGTCTCTCTCTCTCTCTCTCTAGAAATAAAAAAAAAAAAAAAAAAAATTTAAAAAAAATTAAAAAATAAAATAAAATAAAATAAAATAAAATAAAGGATATAGTAACAGAACTAACTTTACAGGGTGGTGATAGGGATGAAATGTTTTTATAGATGCAAAGTACTTAGAAAAGTGCCTGGTGTGTAATAAACATGAAATAAATGTGATGGTATCACTGATAGCATTACTGTTATTATCACTATTATTATTATTTTTATTACTTTTAGCATGATCTTCCCTGCAAGGAAAGGCGACTGGGGACACATAGTCCTCTCCCCCCAGAAGTCTGGCCACCAAGGATGTCTAAGCACCCAGCTGGGTAACAAGTGGGCAGGATGGTGCCCAAGAGAGGGGACCGAAAGTCAAATATCGCCAATCCAGGGCTCTGTCTTTGCTGCAGGGGTGAAACGGGAAGGTGCAGAGCTACCACCTGTCATGTGAGTTCAAGTTGCCCGTGTAGCTCTGACCAGTACCTTTGGCAGGCGGCTACTCCCTCTCTCCCTTGCCCCTATGGGGGCCGCTGATCCAACCCCTCGCTATTTGCCCCCTGCCTCCAAGAGAGTGAGAACCTCATATCGCACACCCTGGCTGGTGCACCCAGCTGCCTCTTTGCCTGCCCTCATCTCGGCCTTGAACCTTTCTGACTTAGACCATCCTCATTCAACGACACCCCTGGAAAGAACCCTGGGGATCCTCGAATGGCTCATGACAATAACACCTCATATTTATTCAGTGCTTACTATGTCCTCTGCTAAAAGTTTTCCATATATTATCTCATTTAAGCCTTACGGTGAGACTACGATGTGAGAACTATCATTGTCTCCACTTTATAGATGAAGCTGTGACTCAGAGAGATTGAGTTGTCTGTCTGCAGATTGATGCTCTGCTCTATCTGTCAGCAGGGTGACTTGAACTTAACCATGGAGACACGGCTTTGTTCTGGGGAAACATCACTATGGACCTGTTCGTTTTCTATAGCTACTCTTCCAAAGAGACTCCGGGTGCCATTGTTAACCTGAATGCTGATGAGGAAAGTGTTTATTTTGATCATGAAAGCTGGGTGTATGGCTTATTGGTGACATGAAAATACAAGGCAAATGAATAGGAGAAATCGAGACGTAGAATGGGGAAGTCTTTTTCCATGGGCACACTGCTAGGAAGCCGCAGAGCTAGAACCAGAGTCCAAGACTCCCCAGTCTCCAGTTCTTACCGGCTTACGCTGCTTATCATCTGTCCCCTTCCAGACGGCCTTTGGCCGAGGCCAGAGACGGAGTCCCACATCTCTGGTACACCCTGCATGTCACCCAGAGCAGGCCCAGGTACACAGGAGGTGCTCACTCAGGCCCTGACACCAGGCTGATGTTAATTTTTTGCAGATGACTCAGCACCACACACTGAAACGTGGTTCCAACCTTTGCCTGATTACCGGCTATGGCTCGTTCATCCATGAATGGAAACGAGCTCATGGAAGAGGCTGCTAATGTTACTGATGGAAGCCTGGCCTAATTCTCCTACTGCCAGTCATGACTGCCTGGGTCCATCCCCCCGCTATCTGCTTGGCCAAGTCCACCACTCTTCACCCCCGGTCCCCTAAGAACACAGCACAAGGGCGTTGGGTGGTTCAGTCTGTTAAGCATCAGACTTGGGCTCAGGTCAGGGCATGAGTTCGAGCCCCGCATCAGGCTCTGTGCTGACAGCTCAGAGCCTGGAGCCTGCTTCGGATTCTGTGTCTCCTTCTCTCTCTGCCCCTCCCCTGCTCATGCTCTGCCTGTCTGTCTCTCTCTCTCAAAAAATTAATAAACATTTTAAAAAATTAGAAAGGCCTTTCTTAAAACACACACGCGCACACACTCACACACACAGCCCAGACCCAGCCCAGGACGGGGTCCCTTGAGAAGCTAATGCCGAATGAAAGACCCCGAGAGAGGCGGAGCTGACTGGAGTCTTTGCAGCGCTGAGGCCTGGTGTCATAGGCGGCCTGCCTAATTTCTCTCCTTCACAGGTTGGTGACTTCCCGCTGCCCACAGTGGCTGTCCCCGTGCCCCTCAGGCTGGAGGCAGGCAGTGTGGGCCAGCCTCCTCCAGCAGCGGCAAGTCTGGTGTGGTAACTGCGCATCTTTTATTGAGTTAGCGGGTTAATGGGCATGTAAAACACACATGACTTAGCCTGTTGGCTGCCGCCGCGGCCACCCTGCTCTCCCGCCTCGGGCTCATCGGCTTGCTCTCTATCCCCCCTCTCCCTCTCCCTGCAGTGGTGGAGTTTTTTGTTTGTTTTTCTGCTGTTTTGTTTTGTTCTGTTTTTGGTCAAAGTCTCTCTCTTCCCAACCTGTATCTCCGCGCCCTCCCCAAACAGCTGAAGGGTCCCTAGGAGCATTATTATCTGTTTATTTTTAATCGTTTTCCTGGGCAGTCGGTTCCTGAGAAGACTGAGTGAACCTTGAAGGCTTAGATGCCTCCGCCAGGTTAATGTTTTGTCATCTGTCCCTTCCAAGGATGCTCAGGTTCAAGGGCAGCAGCAGCCCAGAGAGAGCTTAAGGAAGGAAGAGGCGCACGGCTTAGAGCACTTGCCAGCTGCCCAGCCCCAGGGTCGGTGCGTACACGGGCTCCCGCTGCCCCACCAGGGCGGGCACGACATCAGCGTCATCCCTGGCAGGCAGCGACCGCGTACACCTCCACCTGCCCACACCCCTTGAACCCCACGCCCGCGTGCGCACACCCTGCAGTCCACATCCGCGGCCCAGACCCCGCCGTGCATTCTCAGACAATCCACATTCCAGACGGATCCTCCTGAGGATTTACACTTAAAAGAGTGCACGCGCACCCTGCAAGGTGCGTTCTCCAGTCTGCACATACACTCCTCATACACACATACTCTCAACGGCTTAGGTCTTCACGCACATGACCGGGTGGGCACACCCCTAACCGTTCACCTGTGTAGACACCACATCATCAACAGGCCATTAATTCATGTATATCCCCACTTAGATGCACCTTTAGTACTGACATTAATCACAGGAACCCTCAAAACTGTTTCTGCATGCATGCCCCCCAACCACTTACATACACTACCGGGAGCTGAACCCTGTGTGCACACTTCTGATGTGCCTATACCTCTAACAAGCCACATCTCACATACCCACCCCAGATCACCCAGCCTCAACCACCCACATCTGCAACCTAACCTTCTGCGTACATATCCATGGTACACAGGCCGTGTCTGCTTGTGCACAGCCTGCATACACACCTCCTGGGAATATCTCCACACCTTTGTGTCTGCCACCTCCTCGCATAAACCGGTACTCCCACCAGCCTATCTGCAAGTCAACCTTTAGCGTATATTTCAAATATATTTGTAAACACCTCACGTACACGTGCATACTTTGTCCCATTTCCTTTATACCCCATGCACATAAACTCTTAAGCACTACTAGTATGTTTATTCTGTGTAAACATCCCATAATATTTTACTGTCTGCATGTTCCCATCACATGTCCCCATATAAGACCCCAATTCTGTCCATGCTCATACTCTGACATCTTCCTGTCTGCATGCACGTCTCAAATGCACACTTCTGAATGCCCTATTCCACACGTGCATGCATGTGCCACTGTGATAATTCCGTATCTGCTGACGCAGTGCCCAGGACAGACATCCACCCAAGTCTACCATTGCCACATGCAAAGGCAGCCACGTTCAACTCCCTCAAACACTCCATGCCTGTATCAAATGCCCACCGTCAATTCAATTTAATTAAGACTAAATGAAACAATTGGGCCCAGAGAAGACTCTGTGTTCAGTGCTGGAAATAGGGAGATGGGAAAATAGGGAGAGAAAAAGACAGTATTAAGGAGGGCACTTGTTGGGATGAGCACGGGTGTTATATGTAAGCGATGAATCACTTAATTCTACTCCTGAACCCATTATTGCACTATCTGTTAACTAACTTGGATTTAAATAAAATTTAAAAGAGAAAGAAAGAAAGAAAGAAAGAAAGAAAGAAAGAAAGAAAGAAAGAAAGAGTGGCCTTACCTTCAAGGAGCTCCCTGTCTAGGAAGAGAAATGGACAAGAAAGCAGTTACAACAAAGGCTGGTTAGTTCAGTCACAGAAATAGGTGTGCACACAAGCACACACCCTAAAGAATTCCAGATTCACAGGAAAATTCTACATGGACATAGATGCACAAATGAGTACACCATACGCATTGCCAGTCTACCTAAACCCCACGATTTTAACCATGATCGGTTACTTCAACTAGGCATAGGGGCTTAAAAAGGCACCCATCAAGCTCCTCCGTCATGCTAAAGCTGCCTGTTAGGACAAGAATGTTCCCTCACTAGCACCATCACTGCTTGGACTGAATCTCTTCTCTTGGGCTGCTCCCTGAGTACCTAGTCCAGCACTGACAGAGCCTTGGGTACAGGGAGTGGTCTCTCTAACAATGGCCCAACTTCCTTGTCAGCCTGACAAACCACAGGCTTTGCAGTCACCCTCCCCTGCTTTGCCTTCTACAGAGGCTGCTGCGGCCGGGACAAGCCCAAGGATCTTTCCTGCTCTCTCCTCCTAGCTTGGCTGGTGGGCTCTAGCAGCTCTCTGATGTGCTTATCCTTATAGTTAATCCAATTCCATTCTGAATTCCTAGGATTTTAGTGTCTAGAGCAGAGGTAGGAGAAACTATGCCTCACAGGCCAAATATGGCCCGACATCTGTTCTTGTAAATAAAGTTTTATCGAAGCGCAGTCACGGCCATTTGTTTAAGTATTGTCTATGGTTGCTTAGGGGCTGTAACAACCAAGTTCAGTAGTTACAACCGGGACTATGGCGGGTCGAACCTAAAATATTTACCATCTGGCCCTTCACAGAAGATGTTGGTCAACTTGGCATCAAGTATGGATGTAGTAGTCTTACTCTGGTCTTCTTTGGTTAACACGGCACATTTTAAGAGGTAAATGGAGAAACTGCAGAGTGCAGAGGGAGAGGACCAGAAAGGAAAGGGATCCAAATTACTTTTTAATTCATCCCACAGATAACAAGTGAGTGCCTCCTGCCGACAGCAGTGAACAGAACACAGCTCCTGTCGTCCTGAACTAAACAAGGCTACTGGGGTATATCAAACCTTGTACAAGGACTGCGCAGTGAGCGCTGTGAGAGGGAAAAGCGGGGGTGGGGGGGGTGGGGGGGAGGGTGTTGAGGCCAGGAAAGCAAATCTAGAAGTCCTTTGATGGTGACCTCAGATATGTGACGGAATGATGTGGCAGAGGGGTTGGACAAGCTCTCTGGCCTTTCCCAAGTAGGGGCTGGGACCAGAACAGCACAGGAAATACAGGAAGATTCGGTCTTAGTGAGTCAAGGAGGTCTTAGCCCTCAGCACTGCCCTACAATGTGCTCTGCACCACAAAAGCTTGTGCACACTGGGGCGCCTGGGTGGCTCAGGCAGTTAAGCGTCTGACTTCGGCTCATGTCATGATCTCACAGTTCGTGGGTTCAAGCCCCACGTCAGGCTCTGTGCTGATAGCTCAGAGCCTAGAGCCTGTTTCTGATTCTGGGTCTCCCCCTCTCTCTGACCCTCCCCTGCTCTCCCTCTCTCTCTCTCTCTCTCTCAGAAATAAAACATTAAAAAACCTTTAAAAAAAAAGTTTGTGCACGCCATATCATTAATGGAGAATCATTTGGGAGATGGGTGGAGGGGACTGATGCTTGGGATTGGCCTACATGACTTGGGTGCCCGAGGGCATGGCTCACTACAGCTTCTCAAGATGATGCACCAAGCTAAGCTTTGCCAACATCCCCTCTCCCTTCCCCGCCTCCCCTGCTGCCGTTATGCAGACATAAGGGATGGCAGCCTCTCCCAACCTGGCCTTGGGTGGGCCATGAACAGCTCCTGTCACAGTATGCTGTGAGGGTGTCCACCACCCCTGTGGTCATCATGGGCTCCTACTTAAATTAGTGCACAAGAAGTGTCCATGCCAACTGGCTTCTTGGGAGATCCTGAGAGCCTCCTCCTCCCTTCTCACACTGGACCCCAACCTTTCTCTGCTTGCTCTCGCCTCTCAAGCTCCAAACTTTGCTATCTCTCCTCGGAGTCTCTCCTCTTCAGCCGCTCTGGTGGTGTCCAAGCAGCCATCCCCGATCCTCTCTTGCAGAAAGTTCAAAGGAGGCTGTCAAAGTTTGGCCTCATCCTTAACCCAGGATTCTGGGTGCCCACTCCTTGTTCCTTCCATCCCACAAGGGGCTTACTTACTTCACAGATAAGAGCAAGAGGGATGAGAAGCTGGCAGCAAGGAGGGAGGCTCAGGAGAAAGAAAGGAAGCAAGCAAAATGTAAGGCAAGATAAAAGGGCAAGTGGGGAAAGCCTTAGGAACTCTGGTTTTAAGAGGTCTGATCATTAAATGACAAGTGTTTGGTCGGGGAGCCCACCTTTCAAAACCCCTGCCGACGGTGAAGCTATGAAAACCTGAATAGCAAACATTTACTCGGCATTAACACGGAACAGATCCCATCAAGCAACCTTGGGGCTGTTTCTGGAGTCTTACCTTAATATCTTGTGTGGCACTGGGGCCCAGGCGGGTACTAGACCTGGCATAATATGCTAAACAGATCTAATGGTGTGCTTTATTTCCCCCCTCAGCAGAACTCTTAATTACGTGTCTTGCAAATGCACAGAGAAAATGGATTAGCCAGAGCAGCTGTTTGCTGCTGGAGCGGCACCCGCCCCAGAAGGCTTCGCAAGGAGCCGGAGAGGCGGCCCCACAGGCTGGGCCAGGGAGCTGGCAGGAGTCTGGGAAGAGCAGGCGAGAGGCCGCTGCAGGATCTGGATCTATGGCCATGATGTCTGTTCCTTGGGGCCCTGATGGCAGAGGTGGGGCATGGGTTAGGGGGTGAGTGGTAGTGGGGGCCAGGCCAGTCCTTGACTGTATGGGCTGAGGCCGTTTCACTGCTCACTGCTAAGGCCTTCGTCCTAGCGGACCCTCCGTCCTACCGGAGCCATGCCTGAACCCCCCGCTGGTGCTAAGTGTCAATAGGTCCTGTAGCAGGGTGACTCACTACTGCCCTCCTTGGAAGTCGCAGGAATCACATGTCAATTTAGCTGTCACTTAGGGTCTGTGGAAGGAGTCTAGTAAGGGACATGGTAGGACCTCTTCCCTGGGTAAGGACGAGTCAGAAAGTTAAGGGCTTGGGGCTTTAACTGGGGAAGGCAGACCAATGGAAAGCGAGGTGTAAGGGCAGAAACCCGCTTTGAACAGAAACATCCTACATACAGACAGATGTGACATGAACGGGACATCGGCCAGTAACAGAAGTATCACGGAGAGACCTGTCCCCTGAACCTGTCTGAGGTGCTGCTGTGCATGTGTGTGCACATGAGTGTGTGTGTGAGGAGAACTCTCTGCCTAAGACGCAAGGGTCCTTGTCTGCGATGCCGTTGGTACTGCCATCTTGAGCAAGAGAACGTCCACAGGGCTGACTGTGGTGGGATTCGTACCCAGGACCTGGGTTTGAGTCCCATCCTCCCACTTACCAGCAACTATTATAACTATTCTGGGCCCAGTTTTTCCAACTAGCTTGGCCTATGAAAAATCAGCTTTGAACTTATCAGTAACAGTGCCTGAATCTGAATGTGCTGAGGGACCTGTGTACTTACAGGGGACCTCTCTCTCCCGAGGGTGTAGGAGGGGTGTGCACTGCATCAGTGAAATTACTTTACAAACTGGAAAGTGCGGTAACAGTAACAGTAGCGTTTACTGAGCACTTACTATGTCCAAGCACTATTCTAAATGATTTACATCCTTTGTCTCGTCCAGTGCTCACAATAAGCCAACAAGTAGGTCCTATTTGTATCCCGATTATTCAGGTGAGGACATCAAGGCACAAAGAGAATGTATCGATTCTCAAGGGTTGTATCACTAATAAGTGGGTAGAGTCGGGATTCAAATCCCGGCATCTTAACCTATCTGCTATGCACCTGTTATCAGTTATTGTTTCATATAAGACATCATTCTTACCCTTATATTAAAAAAAATGGAAGGTATTATGCTGAGTGAAATAAGTAAGCCAGAGAAAGACAGATGTCCAATGTTTTAACTCATGTGGATCTTGGGAAACTTAACAGAAGTCCATGGGGGAAGGGAAAAATAAAAAAATAGTTACAAACAGCGAGGGAGGGAGGCAAACCACAAGAGACTCTTAAATATAGAGAACAAACTGAGGGTGAATGGGGGGATGGAGGAGAGGGGGAAATGGGTGATGGGCATTGAGGAGGGCACTTGTTAAGATGAGCACTGAGTGTTGTATGGAAGCCAATTTGACAATAAATTACATTTCTTTTTAAAGAAAGACCATCACTCAGTATTGGCTGGGCTTAGCCCAGGCCGAGAGGAAGCAGGTCCATGCACCATCCAGCGGTATGTGGTGGGACACTGACAGCGAAGGGAAGCCTTCATGTTCCAGCTATGTAAGCAGCGGGTGTAAGGGCACATGCTGCATTTAAAAATTTTTAATTTATTTTTAAGAGAGAGAGAGCATGAACAGGGGAGGGTCAGAGAAGAAGGAGACACAGAATCTGAAGCAGGCTCAGGCTCTGAGCTGTCAGCACAGAGCCTGACGCGGGGCTCGAACCCACAAACCGTGAGATCATGACCTGAGCCGAAAGTCGGACGCTTAACCAACTGAGCCACCCAGGCACCTCACATGCTGCGTTTAAAAGTCAGAGGAGGGCGCCTGGGTGGCTTAGTGGTTAAGCTTCCGTTGCTTAGGTCATGATCTTGTGGGTTGTGCAGCTTGCTGACTGCCTGCTCAAGCCTGGAGCCTCTTTCGGTCTGTGACTCCCTCTCTCTCTGACCCTCCCCTGCTCACGCTGTCTCTCTCTCTCTCTCCTAGAAATAAATAAAACATAAAAAAAATTTTTTTAAAAAATAAATAAATAAAAGTCAGAAGGAGGCTACAGCATAGGGCCAGGGCCGCAATCTGGCCTGAGGAGGAGGAAGTGGGGCACCATAGCAGGGTCCCTGAAGCTCTGAGAGCAAAGCACTGCTACTCCAGCTGCTAATGATCCTCCTAACGTTGACTCCACTCCATTCAATGAGATGCATCTTTACGGAGCACCTACCTTGCACCAGGCATGGGGACGTGATGACTGAAAAGCATGGTCCTTGTCCTTCTGCAGCTTGTAGTCTACCAAGGAAGGCTGACATCGAGCGCGTACAGCACAAGGCTTCGGTGTGTGTTAGTTAGGGCAGTGCTACTGCTACAATGAACAGACCCCATAGGGGCTAGAACTCAGAACTCCATTGTCCACTCAGGCCGCAGGACAAAACCAATACTCCTGGTTGGTGAAAGATGCTCGCCTCTCCTCTCCTCTTCATTTCTCTTACAGACAGGATGACAGCAGCCCTGCCATCTTGAACAGGCATCCCCCAAGGCCCTCCCGGGGGCACCCCCATCATCAGCCAAAGGGAAAAGAGCAAGGGGTGTGTGGGAAGTTTTCGTGGGCCAGGCTTGGGAGTAGCACAGATCACTTCTCCTCACATGCAATGACCGGACCTCAATACGGGCCACACCTGACTGCAAGGGAAGAGCAGAGTCCTCAGAGGCTATGGATTTGGTGAGGAGCCAGCCGATGGTCATAGGGGGCAATGGAGGATCCCGGCCCGCCGCCGTGTTCTCTCTGCTTGCAATGCCTCTCCTGGCCCAACGTCCCCTCCTCTCTACATGGCCCACTCGGTGACTTCATGAACAATGGCAGATGCCAATTGTAACGTTCTTTTTAATTCTTGTACACATAAGCCCCTTCTATTCTCAAAAGCCCTATAAACATAATTGTCGCTAATAACATGACTTGCACTAGTGATACTGCAAGGGAAGGGAGGAGGCCTTTGATCACATGTGGGCCTATCTGGACAGGCAGCAAATAATAGCAGAAAGCAAGACATCAGGAGGCGACTCCAGCATCGAGCAGAGACAGGAAATCAGAACCACGAGGAACCAGCAGATCGTGAGAGGTCCCCTAGAGAATTCTCAGAACCACTGGGCAGAGTGACTCTCCAGAGGTGTGCGGGATGTTGACTCTGATTATTTTATTCAGAAATTAAGCAGCAGTGAGGTCTATTAATAAAATCTGGAGGAAACCCGGAGAAAGGAATGAAGGACAGGAGGCAGTGCTTCACAAACGCTCATCAGATCAGAGACTGACAGAGCGACGTAGCGCTCCACCCCAGGTGTCTGCTTCTCGGCCATCCCTGTTAGTAGCAATCGTTACGCCCAAGTGACAGACAGGACAATCGTTTCAAAGAAAGCGTCACCAGCCATGAACAGGGGAGCAGGATGCAAACTCAGGCACGGCCTTAACCACCGTACTCCACTGCCTGAGAAAGAAGGAGAGCAGGAGAACAGAATTTACTAGAAGTTTGGGATGGAGGTGGGCGGGCAGGAGATGCAATTGAGAAGAGGATGCAAGGCTGCCAAAGGCCAGACTTCGTGGAGACAAAGCAGCAGGCCAAGGAGGGCAAGGGGCCCCCTGGCTCCTGAGGGGGGGGGAGGCTGGGGATCCCAGGGTGCAGCCTTCCCTAGGGGAACGAGGAGAAGCCTGCTCATGCAGACGGTGGTTGCTCCTCTCTGCTGGGGCAGAAGGAAGGGCGTTCTTGGCAATGCTCGACTTGCCAAGCCTCAGGGGAGAAAAGCCAGGGAGCCGGTGAGAGCGGCCCCCTAAGGTGCCTCGGGCGTGATGCGGCGCTTTCCAGCAGGGAGCGAAACCAGGAGGAAGGGAATCAAGACCAGATGGAGTCAGTGTTCCAGCAAGTGCACGTGGTTTGAGGAATGAAGGAGAAACGTGGATTGAGGCCAAATCCCTGATTCTCAGGGTTCCACAAACCTGCAGTCCCCCGGGGAATCAGGCAGGCGCAGGATGTCGGGGCTGGAAGGCATCTCAGAGATCAGTCCTGCCCGGCTGCTCCTTCTACAGCGGGGGAAACTGAGACCTGAAGAGGGCAGGTCAGCACACGGGTGGGGGCCGTTGTCCCGGAGCCCCGCCCCCTCACCATCACCGAGACCGAGAAGTCATGGAGGCAGCAGGTGCAGGGAGGGCCGCCTTCTCACTCTCCCCTCTGCACCAACTCTGTGAGACCACGAACCAGAAGGTGCTAAAGCCCTGAGGGCTGGGGGGTGCAGGTGTTTTGTGCAGACGTCTCTTCATCCTTCCCCCGCCCACTCCTTCCACAGAAGGCCCCTACTCTGGGGTCTCTAGGTGCTTCAGCAGCTGTGTGACCTCGGCAAGACACTTTGCCTCTCTGACTCAATGGATGCTACAGGGCAAGAAAATCGTTGAGTCCCGTGCTTTTCCAGCTGAGGCTTTGGACCATTTGCCAAAGCTTCTCACTGTGCCCCTAAGGGCTACAATGTCAAGATAAAGGCTGAGGTTGGGAGAAGACCACCAAGATTGTCACAGAGGATAAGCAGACCCTCTCCTAACACGGGTGTTGGGGGAGGGGAAGGGCAACCAAAGGCCCCCAAATCATGGGTCTAAATCCTTAACAGGTACAATTAATATAACAAACTGGTAAAACATGCTTACCGCCCCCTACTTTGACAAATACGTCTTCATGATGACAAAAGTGAAAAATACAAACGTAAAAACCCCAGATTTCTTCTTACATGACTGAAAGTTGGCAACTCTTAAAGACAGATGAATTTAATCATTATTGCACATGTTTGGGTGCTGACAGTGTTTGGATGAGTAATAAAACAAAGATAAAATAATTCAAAAACTATTGTGTATTTACTCCAAAATTATTTTTCTTGCCTTTATTTAAGGAGTCCCTAATTATGTTGTCATAATCAAGACGTTTACATAATTTGTGTTCTGTTGAGATTAATGCCAACTTAGACATCTCTTGAGGTATTGTAGTTCTTAGATAGTTTTTTTGGTTCATTTCAATTTGAAGAAACTTCTCTGTGGAGGCAGGATACATTAGAAATGACAATACAATTCTTTTTTTTTTTTTTTAAATGTTTTATTTATTTCTAGGGGAGATAGAGAGAGAGACAGCGTGAGCAGGGGAGGGTCAGAGAGAGAGGGAGTCACAGACTGAAACAGGCTCCAGGCTCCGAGCTGGCCGTCAGCACAAAGCCCAACGCGGGGCTCAAACCCACGAACCGCGAGATCATGACCTGAGTGAAAGTCGGATGCTTAACCAACTAAGCCACCCAGGTGCCCCAGAAATGACAATACAATTCTTAAAGCCCACATCTATGTATTCAGAAATAAGCAGCGAATTTTACTTATTTTCAAACAGCATAATATGGTCACATATAATAGATTATCACTTCGGGAAATAATATGAAACAGTTGATGTTCATCCTGTTTCTCACAGGATAGAGTAACGTAGGGGTTCTGTGTGACACTTTCTGCGTGTTACCTCTAGACTTACACATAGACAAATTTAAGAGAAATGGGAGTTGTTCAGTCCTGCAAAGCATTTCTGATTTTCTACGTGCAATTGTTGCAAACACCGCACTAATTAATGAACACCACCATGAACGTGAATTCGAACACAAAGAAAACAAGAAAATGGATACTCGGCACTGCGGACACTTCATTATGAAAGAATCTATTTCGCTGTGCTTTCTGAGAAGAAGGATTTGACAAGTTAATTAATTGGTCTTCTATCTAAGCACTTCCACCGCGTAAATCCTGGTTTGCCCACCACCCACCCCGCAGCACTGTCTCCCTGATGTGGGCAGCAGCGCAGCCCACCACCTTCCTAGCAACCCAACTCAGCCACCTTTCGTTTCGAGAACAGAGGGCAAAACGACCAGAAGAAGGACCTCCCTGGGACATGATCCCTGAGAGTCCTGAGAGCGGATGTTTAGGGTTATGGGTCCCTCCAAACCAAACCAGGATGTGGTTCTCTTACTATTTCTTTGTGCCCAGCTGCCCAGCTCACTGTTAGTCCGGCCGCCTCACACACTGGGCCGGTGGGAGATCTCAGGCCTCAGCCTTCCGTGGAGTCTGCCCCTGCCTCCCAAGCTGTCCCCCTCCCCCACCCCCACCCCGGGGCTCCCACGGTGGTTTGGACTCCCTGTGGGCCTTACTGCGGTACCCTTAGCTGTTTGCAGCTGCCTTCTCCGGCATGACTGTGAGCACCCAACAGGCAAGGAGTGGGCTCAGGCATCGCTGTACCCCCAGGAAGCACCCCTGGGCCTGGCACCTCCCAGGCACACACCACCAGCTTGTTGAAGGAAGGAAATGAGACGGATGAACTTAATTAGGGAATAACGAATGAGTCAGTTATTGAGTAAAGGAAGGAACTAATCAGCAAGTGAGTGACCAAAGGAAGGAGTGAATTACTGCTGGCCTGGCCTTGGCCCGCTTCCTGTTCTCCAGCCTCCCCGGGGAGCTCCCCGCAAGCCCATCGGCCACCGGCCCTGGCCCTCAGCTCATCAGATTCCAGGAGAGCAGCCAGCCCTGCTCAGTAATGGTAATGGAACTGTTAGCTCAGGAGGCAACAGCCTCACCGTGTAAAATCACTGTCTATTCTAGTCAAATTAACTAGGTAATACCCTGCATTAGTGTAAAATTCTCCATCAAACCATGAAGACTGTCATTTAAAACATTCAAGGCCCGAGCAGGGGAGGAGAGGGCAGAGAAAGCAAGAACCCGCACTCTTTCCTGAAAAGCAGCGTTTGAAAGGCCTCGCGGCCTCCCCAAGCAGGGAGGAGTCCCACCTGGGATTGTTCGGAGCCCACGCCTCATGCTGCTGGCTGAGCCTCCACTCCCCGGGCTTCTGAGTGACTCCTCTGGTCTTACTTCTTGGGCTCACTGCCCCTACACCAAGCCCTTCCTCTGGGGGCTCAGCTGGATGATGCCGAGGCTGTCAGAGGGAAAGACAAGACGAAATCTCCCCAGCACAAACATGCCAAGCCTTCTGCTGGCGCCCCCTGCTCTACCGGGAAGCCTCCGTGAACCAACTGGAGAGCATGATTCCTTAGTTGAATCCCAAAGGTCCAGCCACCCTGTGCTCCCAGTGGTGCCTAGGGGTCCCCCTAGCGGCCCCATGATGGAACTGAACAGTGACCACACCTGAGCCGGCTAGATATGAAGGGGAGCATCATTAACATTTATTGGGCACCTTCGCAGCCAGGTGCGAGGCAGTGGAGAAGAGAGCTTCTCTGGGGGTCACAGACCTAGATCTGAGGTAGCCTGGAGCCTAGGAGATGGGACTCTGCTTCCTTTACCTTTCTGGCACCCGCAATTAGCACCCAAGTGGGGCTTGGCAAATGCCACTACAGACACTTGCATTCGAGAGTAAAAAGTAAAGTAACGGAGCCAGTGATAGGAAGTCCCATGCATACACCCATCAAACTGGCAGCCACTCATCCCAGCCCCTCGGGGCTTGGTCCTGAAGCCCCCCGCAGAAGGGGGAGACAAAGAGGCGGCTTCCCAGGGGACTGTTCCACGCTGAGGAGGCACGCTGGCGGCTGTGCCCTGGGGACCCAGCTCTCTGCATAAATGCACAGAGAGACAAATAGATCTTATTAAGCATACAACTTTCAGGGGCCTCATTTGGAAAAAACACTGATGCTAAACGGCTGTTGGCCATTGACAAGCCACGGCACCAGAGCAGACAACTCTGGGTTACCCAGCTTGTGTCCCCCCTGCGCCTCCCATGCCCTGCACAGGCACACACACGCACCCCAGAGCCCCTCTGCTCTAGCCCTGTGCCTGAGCTGATTCCGCATTCCGGGCCGCGGACTCGCTTGGCAGAGACCCGATGCCAGCACATCCCTCCCTGTCCCCTGGGGACCTGAGGCCCGGCTGTAGCAGCCACGCAGCCTCGGGACCCTGCAGCCCCACCAGCCCCCACCCACAGAGCCCGTGAGCACAGCCCCCCATCTCCCCGTCCCCTCTCTCACCCCATCCTCCCTTCTTACTGCTTATGCTTGTGTAGGCAGGAGGCGAAGCAACGCGAATACATTAACATTTCCTTAATTCTATCTGCGTCTCCAAAACTCTGAGTCACAACTGGGTGGGTTTTCGTGCCTCGTGAACTGTCAGCCTCATTCAGAAATGCCATTTTCTACTTTGCTCCTGGATCAGCAAGAGGACAAGGGGTGGGGCCCGTGGGGTGGGCGGTGGCACACCCCGCCCGTGCGGATCCTTGCCCAGCAATGATGAGGTCAGGGCACCGGGAGCTCCAGAGAGAAGGCCGTGCAGGATTCTACCAAGAACCCTAAGGGCAGTACCTCGCCTTTGCAGAGCAGTTTTTTATTTACATTTTACAAAAGCGCGCTTGCCTACGTTATTTCGTCGTTTGCACACCCATTGCACATATGTGGACACTGAGGCACGGAGCTTTGAAATGCTTGGCCTGGATATCACACAGCTAGTAATGACAGAGTCAAGACTCATACCTTACCTTCTGTCTCCAAGCCCACGCACCCGCTAGGGAAAGCGCAGCCAAAGTCACGTACCCCCTGGGGCTGGGGAGTTAAGGTTTATTTGACTCTGTAGCAGCAGTCTGGCTCCAGAAACCTCAGACATACCTTCTGGGCTGAAAGCGTTTTCAAAGAAATGGGTCTGGGTGTCTGAGGCACGGCACACATTCTCCAGGTGTCCACATCCCCCCCACCCCCTACCGTGTGACACTGACCCGTTCACGCATGCTCTTTCCCTGCCTGGCTCTAGAATTCCTCCCTCTCATGAGCTTTCTGCCACTTAAGGACAGTCCCGCAGTTACCTAGAGAAGGGGGGTCACCCATGGAGTGTGGCCTCCAAGATGTTAGATAGCCTCCAGCGCTCAGAAATGCCTGGCTGCTAACACGTATTAAATTCTATGTTCAAGGCAGTCTGTTGGGCACTGAGTGGACAGGAAGATGATTAAGTGTGGCCCTTTCCCTCCAGCGATGTAGTTGGTCACAGAAAACAGACACAATAATTATATCGCGAGCCAGTGGTGTGGGTACAAAGAGGCCGTGGAAGGATGACAGTGTAGGGGACCAGGCAACGATGATCAAGTGGGATGAGCAGGAAGGAAGGGAAGGCGCTCAAACCAAACGACTTTCTCCTCTGATGCATCGGAGGCATCGCGACTCCTGATGGCTTAGGACCCTGCTCCAGCCGCTCAGCCGCACCCCACCTGGATGCGCCTGGGCTCCTGGTGTCTGGGTTTGGGGCCTTGCCTCGCCAGCAGTGCAAGCATCTGACTGCAGTGGCTGTCCTCTCTGGCTTAGCATCAGGGTTTTTCCACGAGGCAGCCATGCTTGAACACAAGGAAGGCAGGCACTTTGGTACCAAGCGCTGGAAAAGGAGGAAGAGCCCAAGCCGGTGTGGCCAGAACGATGGAAACTCATGGGGCCCGTGGGGTTTTCAGAAACCCAAGAGAGCAGAGAAAGCACAGGCCTTTCTCGAGCCTACACTGATATCCAGTGTCCCCAACCCAGTATGTGGAATTTCCAAAATGAGGCTATTTCTAGAGGAGCATGCCTCTACCAGTTGAGAGGGATTTTAGAAGCAATGCATTCAAGCAATAAAAAAAATTAGACTTTGCAAAGCATTTGCTTGATTAATTCAGACTGTGTTCATGTGTATCCACAGAGTAATACTCACTCATTTGTTCATTGGCCATTCATTCATTTCACAGATACTAATACTCATTCACTTATTCATTGGCCATTCATTCATTTCACAGATACTAATACTCATTCATGTATTTATTGGCCATTCATTCATTTCACAGATACTAAGCCCTGATTATAGAAGCTAGGCCTTGTAGCTTCCATTCTTACTTATTGCACCACTGAGTTTACTCTTGAATAGTAAAGGAAAAGGTAGTGACTGCCCGGGTTCTGTGTATAACTTGGGCATACCAAATCTGTGCATATGATGGTGAAACACAGCTGAGAAACCTAGTTCTAAAGGTTGGCTAGACACTTGCTTCCCCAGCCCACATTGACCCTTGGCTATGGGCCTACAGCCCCCTTGATGAAGGTCCAGGCCCAGAACCTGCTGCATAATTGATATGAACAAACTCATGGTCATTCAAAGCATGCTCCCTCCACGGACCCCCTGGGGGTTCATAACTTTGTCTTCAAAAACTTCACATGCACACACACCACCTCATCAGCACCTCACATTCCAGAGCCCCAACGCTGTTTCCCGATCCTGTTCTGTGTCCCCAGACAGGCAATGCTCTCCTTCCCACTTATACCCATCACATCCTCTTCTCATCTAGAAAGGAGCTGATGGACTAAATTCCCCTAGTAGACGAGTGCCATCACAGCCCAGAGTGTCTTAACTGGGGCCCCTTCTGGTGAAATGCCAGGCTTAGATCTACCAAGACGCTATTTGACCACTTTAGAAAGTGGGGAGGAAATAGAGAGCTCCTCTGGTTTTACAGCTTCAGGAGGCCTAAGGACACCCAACTGGTTCACGATTGTGCCCGTTTATTACTTCGTAGCAAATCACCCCAAAACTTAGTGCCTAAAAGCAATAATCATTTATTTAGCTCACAATTCTGCGGACTGGAAGTTTAGGCTGGGCTCAGCTGGCGGGACCTCTTGCAGGTCAGCGAGGCGGCTCTGCTTCTGAGGATTGACTGTCAACGGGGCAATTGGAGACCACGGGGCCACGTGTCTCTCACCATGTCGTCCAGCTGGCTGGGCTGGGCGACAGCAGAGTTCCATGAGACTGAACAGAGGCAGGCAAGCCTTTCGAGGACTAGGCTTGGAACCGCATGTCAACACTCTGGCTGCATGCTGTTGGCCTAAGCAAGTCATAGGACAGCCCAGACTCAAGGGGGAAGGCAACAGACCCCACCTCTTAATGAGAAGAGCTGCGTTGGCACATGGCAAAGGGGGGTGGGGGGGAGGACACACAGAGAGGCGTGAAGCACTGTGATCACTTTATGCCATCTTGAGCCAGGATGGGAATCCAAGGCTCCTGACCCTGTGCTGAAGGCAGAGCACCCACTTCTGATTCAGTCCACCCAAATCTTGCCCACTGTCCGTTCGAGTCTCCTCCTCTGCAATTCAGAAACATCTGTGCTAGAAGGGAAAAAGAGTCAGCATGGGACAGTGGGTCAAGTGCTTCTGTGTCTTTGAACAGAGAGTCAGGAGAAAGAAGAGGAACCCGGCTTCTGTCTATCTATACTAGCATTTCCCCCAGTACACCCCTCACCTCTGACGCCCACCGCCTCTAGGACAGAGGCCAGAATTCCTCCCCCGTCCCCTCCTCAAAGTCTTGGATTCCAGATTTCATTTTTTTTTTCTTTGCAACTATCCCGCTTTACCGTTAAGCTCCCTACCGCTCCACAGCCCAGGAAGGGGAGATAACAGCCAAGTTTCCAACATTGAACAAGCTAGCCCCTGGAGCCACTCTTGAAACACCACCAATGTGCTATGCCAACTTCTTTTCTGGGGGAGAACAAAAGCTATTTTTCCTCTCTTTTCTTCCCCTGATGGAGAGAACCAAGACCCCTTTTTGAATTCAACTTTCTCTTCTCTGGCATAATAAAAAAAAAATTTTTTTTTTTTTGAAAACAAATCTGTCAAAATTCCCACCCTGCCTTCCCAGTTACATTTTTTAATTCAGTTGGCTCCATGCGGGGGAGTCTTCTATTAATAGGTATACCAGGAGGCTTAGCAACTCAGGCAGAAAAGCACCTATAAGAAGGCTGCAGAGGGCTGACGCCGGAACAGTGAGCAGGAATCAAACCGGGCTTAATTAGGAAAACATGACTTCCCTATTAACGTCCCTGTCCGTGTGACGCTGCCGCTAGGAAAAAAAAATGCCAAGAAGCTTATTTGTTTTGCAATTACGGATGAAATAAAAAATTACTTGGTCTAATTGGACCTCTTTTACTAAAAGAAGCGTGTAAAATAACCCCAGTTTCATTAGCAACTCAAAATGCAGGGCTCTGTGTGCTACATATGTTTAAGTGAAATGTGGAGGGTCAATTTGCTATGTAAATTTCCACAAATTTGGCTAAACTAAAACGATTAACCTAATGTGTATGCAAATTAACTTAATTGATAACGACTTTTCTCCAGGAACCTTAAAAGGGGGGGGGAGAATATATTCCAATTGTAACAGTTCTCCAAAGTGCCCTGTCACCCAGTAACGAAATGATATCTTGACAAATTAAAGAAAATATAATGAAATCAGATTAATTAATGCCAAGACCAATTAGCACATGCAAAGAAACAAATCTCACTAACAGACAAATCCAGCAATAATTTGAATGAGATTTTTGAAAGCTTTCCCTATTTGTCAATGTGTGTGTGTGTGTGTATGTGTGTGTGTGTGTGAGTTTAATTCCATCTTTGAAATGTTCTCTTTCGTTTAGGATATAAGAGCTGGAAGGGACCACACAGTCTGAAACCTCTACTTTAACTGGTTAGGAAACTGAGCCTCAAAGAGGGGAATTTATTTGTGGAAGGTGTCCTGGGCACATTGGCACTGGAGCCTGCAGAAAGCACCCTGTCTGCCAGCAACACCCTCTGACGTAAGAAGGCATTCCGTTGTCCCTGTGTGGGAGGGCCCTGCTCTGCAGAAAAACACCCACACTCTCATTCTTCCCAGGAGACAGTTGCTTACCCAAATTGGAGGCAGAGAGAACATTCTAGAAGGCCCCTTCAGCTCTGGGACTACCTGATCCTGCCATCTACATTGGAGCGTTTGCCATATTAGAATGCAGTCTATGTTAGAACATACCTGTGTATTCAGAATTAAGGGAACTTTCACCTTGGGTCACCAGTTCTTGACTCAGGCCACCCTTTTGGCACCAAGGGCAATCATCAGAACAAGCTGCAGAGATGAACCCCAGTCCACACTGGGCTTACCCTGAAGCCATATGCAGGTCACAGTCAACTGCCAGGGCTGATCATTTGGCCATGAAAGTTTCAGCCCACCTGTCTCCTTTCCCCACTCCCCTCAGCTAAGGACTTTGAACTCTAGGTTGGGTTTTTATTTTTATTTATATTTTCTTGGTATTCCAGATGATTGTTGCTGAAGGACTGAAGTCTGAATTGCTTCCACTGGGATCCTCAGACAATGGCAGAGTGGAAAGAGAGGTAGCTCTGGATAGAGCTGGGGCACCGGGGAGCACACAATCCCCAACCAAGCAGCCAGACGCAGTGAGCACAACATAAACAGAACCCACTGGGCTCCTTCCATGGGCTCCCGCCTGGGGCAGCCTCCTTTGGTCCGCCTGGGGCAGCCTCCTTTGGTGAGCTCCCAGCCTTTGGGTTCAGCTCTTGACTGGGCTTAGGCAAGGCTATGTGGCATGGCAGGCTGGAATAATACAAGCAGGACCAGAGACACTGGCTGGGACGTCAACAGACCCATCACCTGGCCACTGACCTTGGCCAATACATTTCCTCTCCCTGGCTGTCCATTTCCTTCCCTGGAAAACAAGGGAACAGGGATGGAGTAAGTAATCTCTTCTGGCTCTGACCCCAAGCCACAGCTTTCTGGGCACAGTTTTAGGCTCCAGAATCATCAACCACAGAGGTTTGTTAAGAAGGTTTATGGGTATATATACATAAAGGGCTTCACACGGACAAATGGTAAGTGATCAATAAATATTAGCTTATATGATTTGCGTCCTGCCCCGTGGTCCTTCACCCCTGCTCGAACACTCTAGTTGTATGGATTGCTAAAACAGTTTAACAACCAGATGGGGGTGGGCTCTGCTTTGTAAGGTTTGCCAATCACCTAGGTAACTATGGCTAACCCCACTGATTTCAAGCTGTCAATATGACCTAAAAGAGTCCATACAATTCCTCAAAATTGAGCAGTTAGCTTTTGCAAGCCAGTAGGGGACAGCATCAGAGAAACGCAATGCCACACACTGTCAAGTACCTGACTGTTGCCCATGTTGCACACTTGGAGACTAGATGTTAATTAAATAGAATGCACTTGTGGATCCTGTCTCACACGGCACGTTTGCAGCCAACACCGATTCCCTCCCTACCTATGCATCCCCACCCCCTCCCCGCAACCCTCCAAGCTCAGCAATCTGCGTGTACTTTGGAAACATAAACTCACATTATCATTAATCTAAGCCAAGCATCATTGAGAAAGTAAATCTGCTGAAAAGAAACATTTATTCATGTTTAAATTTTGATGATGTATATATTAATCACTGTTGGGGATTATCCACTCCATGTGCTTTTGGGTGACTTAGTCTCTCTGTCCCATGTTTTTGACCCCAGTCTCAATTCTGACGGCCATGGCCTATCTTGTTGAGATTGTTTCACCTAGATGGTGGAGTTGACATTCTTCCTGCTCCCAGGAAGTTGGTTATTTACTGGCTGAAAATGGAGAATTAAAAGAAGAAAAATAAAGCACCTTTCCCAGCGGGGGCCATAAAAGGCTCATGAAGTCATAAAGACAATTACTGGCAGGCCTATATGGAATACCCTCTGTGAATCATCTGTCTTCTGCTGGCAATAAAGGCACAGAGCAAATTAACCATGAGGGAGGCCCGCTCACTTACCCTGTAATTAGACGGAATTGCAAGATGCTTCCTCTCAAACTTCATGTGGGAGGGTCCCAGCCAGGCCAGGCTTGGGCTCCTCCTTTGGCTCCTGGGGACCGGCCCCAGGCCTGGAGCTAGGAGGCGGGGATAGGGTCACCGGCTGCCATCAGAGGTGCCTCGCCTCGAGGCCCTTACGGTCTATTTAGGGAGGTCGGCAGCATGTAAAGAGTCAGAAGGGACCGTGAGCTTTTCAGACGGGTCCTTCACCACTTGCTGGCACAAGTTCTACCTTCTATTCTCAAGTTCAACGCCAACCCTCTGGCCTTCATACCTTTCACAGGTGCTGTTCCCCTCTGCCTGGGATGTCTATAACCCCACAAGGTCTTGGCTTCCAGAGACACGGAGCAAGTAGCAAGCTCTCCGTGAAGCCTCCCCTGGCAAGTCTCTAGGCACGGTAGCCAGTTCTCTCGCCGCCCACCTCAGTTATTCTGTCCTTATCACACAGTTATAAATACTCGTCTTGGAGCCGTTCCGCTCGCCCAGGTCGTGACGCTGAGGCAAGGCAAAAGGCTGGCGAGTGTCTTGGAAGCCTGTTTGTCATCCTACCCGAGTCCCAGCTTCCAGCACCATGAACTTCCCCAAGTAAGCGCTCAACAAATGTTAGTTAAAAGAATAAAGTACAAAAAAGAGAGAGAGAGAGAGAGAGAGGGAGGGAGGGAGGGAGGAAGAAAAAGTAATACAAGCGAAGCCTTGGCCTATTTAGAAGAGGGGTGAGAGCTCCGTGTAGTTCTACAGCCACGTCCAGGTCACGGGGAGGACAGCGGGCTTACTGGCCCGGCCCCCGCGTCTGGCTGGGGCAGTCTCCATCCCTCCCTCCTCTCTGGGTTCTGAGGTTCTTCCTCCTCACTTGGGACCCCGCTTCCTGCAGTCAACACCTCAATTCTGGCTTTGTGTTTAGAAGAGGGAAACAGGAGGGAGCAGAGCCCGGCACGCGCATCAGCACCGGCCCACAGGCCCCGCGCTGAACGTGACCCTGCTGGAAGTAAGATCCACTGCCAGATCAAAATGAAAGATAAGGTGGTGCTGATGCTGTGTCGTCCTGCGCCCAGTGCACAGGCAGCAGGGGCCTTCTTCCTGCAACGCTGGTGAGCGAGCAACGGGTAAAGGACCATGGGAAAGACGAGGGAGTCTGCAGGCTGACGGGCAGAGTCTGAGTACGTGGGCCTCTTGAGGCAGCGAGGACGCACGGAAGAGCCTCATCAGATGCCAAATGCCCAGATCAGCCGTTCCACTGTGGCGGGTACTTGCCCCTTTGGAAGTGCTGTTACCAGAGTTCTCCCCAAGCTTCCTATAGGGCCAGTAGATATGAGAAAGGCCTTTCAAGTCACACAACGAATACTTATTCATTGAGAGCCTACCCTGTGCCAGGCACTGCCCCTGATCCTAGACATCCTACAGGAAGATAGATACTCCTAACCTTGGTGGAGCTTCACTCCTGAAGTGGCAATGGCGGGGGCGGGGGTGAATACACGAGTCATCAATGCCAACTGCTTGTCACAAGAGTGTACACCTGGGGTCTTGTTCCAACCTGAGAGGTCAGGGAGGGCCCCCGAGGAAGTTACGTTTCACACTGAGACCAACAGGCTGAGCAGCAGCTGCTGTGGCGAGAACAGCAAGAATGTTCCAGGGAGAGAAGGCTGGCAATGCCAAGGGCTCTGTGGCAGCAGGAAGCACCAAAGGAGCCAAAGATGGGGCGCCTGGGGGGCTCAGTCAGTTGAGCGTCTGACTTTGGCTCAGGTCACGATCTCCCAGTTTGTGGGTTCAAGCCTGGCATCAGGCTCTGTGCTGACAGCTTGGAGCCTAGAGCCTGCCTTGGATTCTATATGGGTGTGTCTCTCTCTGTCCCTCCCCAGATTGCTCTCTCTCTCTCTCTCTCTCTCTCTCTCTCCCTCCCTCTCAAAAATACGTAAGCTTTAAAAAAATACATATTTTTAAAAGGAACCAGCCTGGCCACAAGGTGGGCTGGAGGTGAGACCAGTAGCTGCTGAAACCTGGTTGCTATCACATCACGTGTAGACCAGGCTGAGGATGCGAACTTCCCGAGGTGACAAGTCAAGTGCACTCAGCGGGTGCCACTGACTCAGCAAGCCTGGCACCCTGGCACAGGGCCGCAACCCCCAAGCCCGCTGTGCCCGACAGAAAGTGCTATTTCAAGTTCACACAGAGGGTCCTCCTGGTACCTGATGAACGTGACTTCCAGGCACCTCTGAACTCCCCTCAGCCCTAGACCTCAGTAAGTCCTTGAAAGAAGCGGGCCATCGTATTACAGTTGGGGGGATGGAGGGCGGAGGATGGGGTGTCGGGGACATGGACCCAAAGCCAGAACAGCCTTCCGTATTGTTAATTTCCTATCTGGACCACCAAGCAGTCTCACCTCCCATAGCCTCCTCACCCCTCCTGAGCCGGGCGAAGGGAGGGAGCCCGGGGAGGCCTCCTGATCTGAGAAGGACCGGCCATGACTGCCGCAGATATAGGGCCCCCCTGGGCAGACAGCCTCTGTGGGTCCAAGCTTGCTGGCGCTCTGCTCTGCACTGTCAGCTTCTATCAGAGGATGCCCAGGGACACAGAGCCCCCAAGGAGAAGGCATTGTTTGCACAAAGCGTCTGTCTTTGCCTGAGGCCAGCATCTCAGCTGGACTCAGTTCCCAGCCGGCTTGGCTGGTGGCAGGTGGCGCTGGGACCAAAACGGGCGCTCTGTCAGACCCCATCCATCAGGGCGTCATGGGGGGCACCGCAGGCGCCGGTGGCCCAGGGCTCCGCCTCCAGCCCCAGTGCCTGGGGAAGAAAGGCGGCTGCTTCTCTTCCCGGTTCTGTGGGCCTGCGGTGGCCACAACCCAGTGCCAGGCTGCCCACCCCCATCCATCTCACATCCCTAGCAGCGCACTCCTGAGCTCTAACTTCCTACCCCACCTTGGCAGGCGGAGCATGTCACCACCATCCCCCAGATTTGTTTACAGTAATATAATGTAACACAGTTTCCATGGATAGACTCTAACTGCGGGCCTGGTACCAGGCAGAAAAGCTAGGGATGCAGCGCTGAGCACGCGGGCAGCCTTGCTCGGGTGACATTGTTTAAAAACGGCGTGGCCTTTGGCAACAACGTAACATGTGGTGCCTCGGTTTCCTAATCTGCCAAAAAGGAGGCAGAGAGGCAGTGACGTCATTTGCAAGGGATTGTCAGGAGGAATAAATGAGACAAGCATGGAAGTAATACGGCACCTGGTACAGAGTAAATCCTCCATGTTAACTATTATTATTATTAGCTGCTATTTATGGGGCATCCCTGGAGTGGCGGGCACTGTGCCGCAGGACTTGCAAACATGCCATTTGCCCTTCATCACAACTGTATGGGGTGTGCGGTATTAAACCGTTTCAGGGGTACCTGGGTGGCTCAGTAGGTTGAGCATCCAACTTTGGCTCAGGTGGTGATCTCACTGTTCGTGAGTTCAAGCCCCACGTGGGGCTCACTGCTGTCAGCACAAAGCCCACTTTGGATCCTCTGTTCCCTTCTCTCTCTGCCCCTCCCCCCTCTAAAAAATAAACATTTAAAAAAATAAATTGAACTGTTTCACACAGATGGATATGGAAGCAGGGTGAGTAGATTCTAATCCCAGATCTGTGTGACTCCAAACTACTGATCTGTCCTGCCCACTAGGTCAGGGACCCCACATGCCACTTACGCTTTCTGCTCTTCACTCAAGTTCCTGAGGAGGAGAGAGCCCTCAGGCGCGGGAAAGATGAGACCTGTGAGCCTCAAACTTCCCAATTAGTATCTAGGGCAAGAGCTGTTGCTTCGAAATGTTTTGGGTCAACAGTGGGAAGCTTGCCGTGTCTACCCTAAATGAAGGGAGAGGTGAGGGAATGTCTGATTGGGAGAGGAAACTGGGATTCAGAGGCAGAAGTCTTGACCCACCACCTGTTGGCTGGGTGACCTTGAGCACTGTATGAAACACCCCTGACACTCACTTCCCCATCTGTAAAGTGGGCTAACAACTTCCTTCAAAGAGATGCTCTGAGGAGACGATTAGATACTGTGTATGGAAGTGACTTTTCTCCACCTTAACATGATACCCAACCGTAACGAATTGTCACCGAGGGACACTAATTTAGGAGAAATAAATTAAATTGTAAGAGGACCTTGGTTTAATTTAACACACGAGTACGAGTGCCTGCTATATCAAAGGCACATATTCAAACTCAAAGATGAGACCAGGAAAGGAATGCAATGCCTTAGAGGGGTGCTATGGTGCTCATGGACCAGGTTCAGGGTGGAGGCAGAATTACCCGGAGAGGCATTTTCACGGAGCTTTCCAGAAGAGGATGAGGAGGATGCTGGTCAGGGGAGGGTGCTCCAGCTGCAGACTGATCAAAGGCACCGACGTGGCTGGACCACAGTCACACACGCAAGGGTACAGGGGAGAGTCAGCGAACCTGGCACCATTATTATCCCCATTCAACAGATGGAGACGCTGAGGCACAGGGTGGTTTTAGAAGTCACACAGCAAGTATGTGGGGGGTCTGGTTCCAGAGTCCATGCTCTTAACTATATACGGCCTGATGTCAGACTGTGGCCGTGGGAAGATGAACAAGAGGGCCCCGCACACAACCCGCACCTCACTGGATGAGAAGATAAAGGGGGAGGAGTTAGGAGGCTTGGGGGAGTCAGGAAGCTCAGTGAGTGGCCCACTGACAAGACCAGTAATCAGAAGACCACTAAATGTGTCTGAGGCCTTTTCTACCCTGTCTGTCAGAGTCCCCTCCCCAGGCACACGGGTAGCGCCCCAGGCTCTGTGGGCTCCCGGGGCCAGAGCAGCTGGCACAGGGCTCACGTGGGTAGATGACCTCATTACTTCAATGGCCTGGTAAGCACCCCAGCTGCTGCTAGTTTCTCTGGACCCCGGGCCACAAGGTCAGGAATCCAGATGCTCCCCTCGCTCTTGACCCTTTACGATGGCAGCCTCCCGGGACCCCTGGGCTACTCCATCTCATTCGTGCTGTGCAGGTGGGACCAGGTGCAGCCCTGCAGCGTCCCTGTGCACCTGACCCCGGATGTGCCAGCCGGACTCCTGCCACGTCCCCCCCAGAGGACGCAGCAGCCTGGCCTTCTTGTTTACTGGTGGTGGGGGCGGGGGGCACAGAAAGAGGGGCAGAATGGGAAGAATTCAGGCTCTGAAGGCAGAGCAGCAAAAATGTGATTCCTGGCTGTGACCCTCACAAGCTGTGTAAGCAGGAGAAAACCCCTGATCTCTGTGGGCCTCAGTTTCCTAGTCTGTAAAACAGGGACAAATAATACCTACCACCCAGAATAGAGAAGTACAAGGGTCCAGACTCTCCCAAAGGGTCCTCTGTGAATGCCGGGCCTCCTTCCTGACCACTCTTCCAGACCAGCGTTAAAAAACCCACTCGGCGGCATTTACTCTTTCTGGCGAGCGTCTGCCCAGGTAAAGACAGGGAGCCCCAAGCCTCGCCCCCAAGGCACAGAGCAGTGGAGAGGCCCCTTAGCTATTCGGGAAGAGAAGTCCATCCTGCCCCTAGAGCAGCCCTGTGGTGTGGATATGACCCAGGCCCGCAGCCTGGGTGCGTACGAAGGAGAGAGGACATCTGTATGGGACACAGCAAGAGGAAGGAAGCGGACACACTTGGGGGCGGCACGTCTTAGAGAGGTGACTACACGCTCACCCGCGGTAACTGAGACAAGGGCAGAGCCTCCGCGCGCACGGAGCCAGCTTCGTCCAACACCCTGGTCGGGAGGAAGCCTGCCTGCGGTGGGCGCCTACTGTGTGCAAGCCTCCTGGCAGATGTTGGCTCACGGGACCCTCCCAGGGATTCCCTGCAGGCGGGTGAGGAAACCGAGGCCAGAATGGTTATGTAATGTGCCTGGTGCCACACAGCATCGCAGATTTCAAAAGAGCAGGTGGTGTTTGAGTTGGGCCTGGAAAGATGGGTATGGTTTCTACAAACAGAACGCTGGCCTGGAAGGTCTGCAGAGCAGGGGGAGCACACAGGCAGAGGGCGTAAGATAAGCCACTCGGGGAGGGTTCTGTCACTCAGAACGGGGGCTTGCCAGGGGCGCCAGTCTAGTGGGGAACCTGCATGCACTGATGCTCTTGGGGTCTAAGAAACTTGCTCAAGGTCACGCAGCTAATGAGCACTAGAGGAAAGTCAAATCTATCTCCTTTGACTCTTCTACTAAACCAAGATGTGACCCTTACGCTTCCTGAAGAAACGAGACATCAGTCAGGTGGGAAAGGCAAAAAAGAGCTAGGAATTCCAAGTTCAGAGAAGACACTGAGGTGTGAGATGGTAAGAACTGTCACCAGACCCGGTGACCAAAGTCTCCCGGTTCTTCCCCGGAGGACGGGAGGAGGGGCGGCAGGCCTGCCCTCCCCTCCCTGACCCCGCAGCCCCACAGTGCCCCAGCTTCTAGCACCTTCCATACAAACCTCCAAGCCCCTTCCTCCTCTGCCCTCCCTCACTGGCTAACCCCTCCCCCTCCTCTTTTCTCATTTACAAAAGGCAGCAAATACCAACTGCATGGCGAGATTGTCTCAGAGTCCGTGAGATGATTCATCCTCGGAGCCCGTGGAAACTGTGTGCATTGAGCCCTGCTGCGTGCCAGGCAGGGGGCCAAGTGCGGGGGAGCCTGCGGGCGGCTGCCCCGAACCCTCGCCTTCGGGGATCAGGTGGTCCAGGGGAGAACAGGGGACACAGCCCACCCAAGCTCGCCGACACTGCCCCAGCGGCGGGGGAGTCAGGGAAGGCGTCCTGCAGAAAAAGCCAAGGAAGCTGCGACTCGAAGGACCAGCGGCAGCAGCCAGGGGTGTTCCAGGCAGGAGCAGCACCTGCAAAGGCTGGCAGGCAAGGGCGAGCACGACATTTGGAGCAAGTGTCTGTGGTTCAGTGTGGGTGAAGCACAGAGTCACAGGGGCTGGGGTTGGGGTGGCCAGAAACGAGGCCAAAGGGGAAAGCTGGGGAGTGGGGGGTGGGGGCTGCATCTGAACGGCTTGAAGACAGGGGTCCTTCACCTTTTCATGCACCATGGACCCCCGGGCAGTCTGGTGAAGCCTCTGGACCTCTTCCCAGAATAATGTCTTTTAAATTCATAAAATAAAACACATAGAATTACATAGGAAATAAATTAGATTGAAGTGCAGTTATAAAAATATTTTTTAAAAACTAATTTGTGATATCGTAATATATGAGCTTTTTATTAATGCAGTAAATAATGAGTTCGAGTGGTAAGTCTAATTACATAATTTTGAAGTAGTGCCAGGAGAAAACAATATTTCAAGATTAAGTGTAATAACTGTAATGTGATGTAAAAATATCTGTGATTTCCATTGGTGACAAAGTCACAGGTACTGCCAAAGTGACTGTGGATTCCATGCTATGGGTGGTGCCTGCATTTGTAATCAAAGGAAATGCTAAACTCCACTTAGAGGTTAGTAAAACTGAAGACTATTTATCCCTCATCTGTGTTCATGATTCCTGGCTGGAAAGGCTTGTTAAGGAACGTTCCCTGGGTCCTCAAGTCTTGAAAAGTCCTCGCCATGACCACAGCCCCTTTCTGGTCTTCATCTCCCACCGCTTGCTTGCTAGATCCTGTTCAACCGCATGATCAGCCTTCCTGCCACTCCCTGAACATACCAAGCATGCAGCTGCCTCAGGGCCTTTGCACATGCTTGTCACCCTGCTGGGATTGCTATACTGGCAACTACATACGTGGCTCTCACCCTCCCTTCTTTTAAGCCTCTGCTCAGTCACCTGATTATCAGAGAGGCCTTCCCTGGCCACCCAATGAAAATAGCAGCACCCCATTTCCTTCAGGATTCACATCCTCATTCTCAAGTATACTTACACTGTCTGATGCCCATATGCCTTTGTTTCTTGGGTTCCACAATAGTACAGACTTTGTTCTATTTAATACCAGCTCTCCAGCACTTGGAGCAGTTCACTCTAGGAAACTGCCAATCTCCACCCCCTTCTACTCATCCAAACCCGTTAAGACCCATACAACACCCACCCACCCCATGCAGCCCTCACCACTACCCCAGCCCGCTCTGGATACCCCTGCTCAAGGAGACCAGCTATTGAGGGTGTAAAGCATGCCTTGCCTCTCTGTATTGCCTCACTGTGCCTGGGTGGAGAGCAGGCAGCCCCTAAATCAGGGAGCCAAAAATCTCCCAAAACACGTGTCCACTCATAATCCTCAGAATCTCTGGATGTGACCTTATTTGGAAAAAGGCTCTTTGCGGAGGTAAAGTTAAGAATCCGGAGATAAGGAGATCATCCTGGATTATGAGAGTGGTTCCCTAAATGCCATCACAAGTGTCCTTACAAGAATGAGGCAAAGGGAGACAACACAGGCACCGGGAACGGGGATGTGAAGACAGAGGCAGACTGAAACGGCGTGATCACCAGCCCGGGAATGATAGAGCAGCCACCAGAAGCTAGGAGAGGCAAGAACAGAGATTCTCTCCTTGAGCCCCAGAGGAAGCACAGATTTCCTTTTGGAGTTCTGGCCTCCGAAGCTGTGACAGAATAGATTCCTGTTGTATTGAAGCCATCCGCTTTGTGGCAATTTGCTATAGAAGCCACAGGAGACTGATGCCTCATCTGCCGGCCTGCCATAGAGAAACACACACCTAAAACCAGATCTTCCCTTTAAGTTGCGTCCAAGAGGAACGAAAAATTCAACCTTTTATGTGACATCTCCTAATTTCTAAATATGGCTGGGTGCTTGGTTGCAAGCATGGAAGCCAACTTTGGCCAACGTGAGTAGACGATACTTTACGAGAAGCAGCTTGATGAGCTCACGGAATTGAGGGGAAGCTAAGAAACAAGAGTGGAAAATAGGATCCTAGGGAGACAAAGCCTGCCATTTCCAGACCACTGGACACCGATGCCACTGGCTACTGGCGGCCACATCACTGGCTGCCACTGGATTCCAACATGGAAGTCATGTGGAAAGCATGTGGCAAGTGCCCTCTTCACCAATGCAAGGGGCACACCACGGGATGCTCTGCAATAAATGTTCGAGTGTTGGGCATTCGCTGCTTGGGACCCAGAGTGAGGGGTACGTTTTAGATTGCAGACCAGCCAGAAACACACCACGAACTAGCAATAGTATTTACCTGACCGTGGGCCCTCCATGCTGACAGCTTTCTCTCCTCTTCTCTTATTTCTTCTCGTTTCTGTCCATTTTCTCTCACTCCATTCTATCTTATCATACCTTCCTTATCCCCCTCCATCTGCATGCCTAGAGTGATGTTTATTTATGAAAATAAGAGAAAATATCCCCCATGCATTGGAAGACTCAGAAAATATACTACTTAAGAACTTACTTAGAGATAGATTTTCCCCAAAATCAAAATGTAAGAATAGGCAGCTTGGGATCCCTTCTAAACTGATGTTGAGACCCATTGAGGGGTCATAAATCACAGTTTTAAAAACACCGCACTGAAGCAATTGATTCTATTTTTAAAAAGAAGCAACCCACAAGTATTTAGGATAAACAAACACTGTTTTTGAGCTAGTCCATGGCCTGCCAGTTTATGACCTCTTCATTAAAATCTTGATGTATTGATCAATGGACTGACTGATTCAACCGTAGTAAGGGAAGATGCAGGAAAGAGTCGCCTGGCTTAGATTTTTCACCACGACAGCATTAACTCTGCATGCAGTACAGGGCCTGGCGCACAGTGGGTGCACAGTAACATTTAAGAGCAGCTGAAAACAGATGGCTTTCTTCAGCTGCCTTGTCCTGTTGCAAGTCTCCTGGCGACTAGGTGTGGGCCGTAGAAAGGGACCCACATCCACAGGTGGTCAGGAAACAGGTGCACCCGCCAAGCCGCGCCCCGCCCGCCAAGCCCCGCCCCTGCCTGCCCGCCCTCCCAGGCTCCATTTATCACCATCCTCGCAAACACCAGCCAGGGAATGCTTTGTTTTCCCATCACCCGGCATTGTCCTCCCCGCTCCCTCTTCTCTCATCTCTCATTTGGCAGTGCTATTTGTTAAACTGCAAAACCACACAAAAAAACAGCTCTACGGGTGGAAGGCGGGGAAAAGCGAGGGAAGGGAGAGGGGGAGAGGGAGAGAGACGCTTTTCAACTTTGCTCTAGTGTCTTCGTTAATTGAACTCATCAGCTAAAATCATTTGTGGAACTTTAAAAAAAAGAGAGAGAGAGAGAAGGAACTGATCATATGCAAGAGAAATAACTCAGATGTGAAAATCCTCCAGCCTGGGAGATTGCAGTATTTATTCACCCAAATGTCCTGCTGTGTCTCTGAAATGCGGTGATTTAATGAGGTGCTGCAAAGGTATTTGTTATTAAGAAATTCTGTCTCTGCTTATTCTCTGTGTGATTAGGACGGAGCCTGGCGGAAGCTCCTAACCGGCGCGCTATGAAAGATTCAGGAGGCTGTTGCTCTCCTCATTGCTCCTCTCTTACAAGTGCCTTTAGAAATGGTTCCAAAATTAAATATTGTACAAGCCGATCAGCCTTGTTTAACGCAGATGCTGAGTGAGATTTAAAAAGAAATTAGAAAAGCATTTGTGTTAACAGATGTTCTTCCTTTTCTCTCTTGGAGCCGAGAGGCTTCGGGCTGGGTCCCTCCCGAGCCACTCAGAGCCAAGAGGGATAAGCCCCAAGCTGGGGGCCCGGCAGGCCTGGAGGGGACACTTGGGTCCCTGGTCCTCCCGTTAGTGAGGACCCGGGGGCCTTGCAGGAAGGAGCAAAGCCAGCTGCCAGCCAGGCAGGCGTCCCCCCAAAGCTCCTGGACCTTGCCGGAGCCTCTCCCAAGGAAGGGCTGTCAGCAGGCGCTCGCTGCAGATCTGCAGCCACACAAACACCATTCCCCGGAGCATCGGGGAAATCAGCAAAGGAGCAAAATCTGCCTCCAAACCCATGCGGCCATGGGCCCTGATGCTGATGACATCCTCCTAAGGCCCTCCATCCGGGTAAGACCCTCCATCTGGGTAAGACCAGCTCTGATCTAGCCCCCCACTAAGTTAGACCCCCTGCTTCCTTTCTGTTGTGGCATTTCCTTCCTCAGCAACAGTACAGGTGGACCTATGTGAGTTCTGACTCCTGTCTCAAATCTCTCTTGAGTAGACTTTCTGCCCTGTCCTTAGTTAAAGCAAATGGAGGCCATCGCTTGTGTACGTTGCCTTTTTTAATGTTGATTTATTTTTGAGACAGAGAGAGAGACAGAGTGCAAGTGGGGGAGGGGCAGAGGGAGGAGACACAGAATCCGAAACAGACTCCAGGCTCTGAGCTGTCAGAGCCTGATGCGGGGCTTGAACTCACAAACCATAAGATAATGATCTGAGCTGAAGCCGGACGCTTAACCGACTGAGCCACCCAGGCGCCCCGCCATCCCTTGTATAAATAAAACTCAGTTAACTGTCCCACCTGATAACAGCCAGATATGACGACCAGACTGTGATGCTTTTTGCAATTTAGTTTTATTTATTGTGGTTTTTGGAGAAACACAAGGCACGGAGAGACGGCGCCTTGATCGCGATCCCACAGAGCATCAGGGACAGAATCAGACAAGAACCTGTGTCCCAAAGTTCCAGCTGAGTGTTTCTCCCTTTGGTGAGCCTCCCGCACCATCTACAAATGTGCACTTAGTGCCTGCTGCATGCCGGGGGTCTGGGCAAGGCGCTGAGGGTATGTGGGAGCAAGCCAGGCCCTCAGGGAAGCCCCCCCATTTGTCAGAAGAAACAGACATTGAGCAAATTATTGCAGACGTCCTGACAAAAGGATTTCCGAGAAGCAGTATGAGGCTCGTGGGAGTGTCTAAGAAGAGAAACGGGACAAGCCTGGACTCCGCTGTCTCCAAAGGAAGACAAAGAACAAGCAATGCTTTCACCGCGACCAAGAAACCGACTAGAGGCCGGCAGCGCTGCTGGCTGCCCCTGCGACCCCGGGGCCTCCTTCGGCAGGTGCAGCTCAGCTCCTGCAGAAGCACCTTCCTTAGCCCTCCCTGCCAGCGCCGCCCTATCACTCGCGGAGCACCGCCCGGGTCCCCATCCCCGCCACCACACAGGGATGGAGAGTGGTAACCGCCGCGCCCACCATTACCACCGTGACTGGCCGTTTCTTCTCTGAGGCCCCAGCCCCGCGTGCCCGCCTCAGAAGCCAGAAGAAAGACAAGCTAAAACGGGGGGCAACTTCCTAATTAACACTCTTGGCAACAGCCAGACCTCCCCCTGCACACAAATGAAGAAAGTCGCCCACGGCCCCAAAGAGTCTTTTTCTCATTGTTTGCCACGTAGAGGCTTCGACGGAGACTGAGCTCCCGGCAGAGGGAGGTGGCATGCCGAATGAACGTGGCCCTGGACCCGGCTGGGAGGGGTGCGGGCCACGGCGCCCATAACCAGCTGCGGGCCAGCCCGGGAAAGCTCCCCACTGCTCTGGGTCTCTGTATCCTCATCTGCAAAATGAGGACTGAGTCCAGGGCAACCGGGAACCTGGCGGCTCAGATCTCTGACCAGGCTCCCTCTGTCAGGAGGCTCCACTGCAGAGCTGAGCCGATTATACCTCCTCCTGGCACCTACACCAAGGCCTCACTCACCTCCTTCCTTAGCTCTAAAGTGTCCCCTTGTCTGGAGCGCCCGGGCGGCTCTGTCGGTTAAGCATCCGACTTCAGCTCAGGTATTGATCTCATGGTTTGTGTGTTCGAGCCCTGCGTCCAGCTCTAGGCTTATAGCACGGAACCTGCTTGGGATTCTCTCCCTCTGCTCCTCCCCGACTCATTTTCTCTCTCTCTCTCTGTCAAATAAATTAAAAAAAAAAAAATGTAAAGTAGAATGTCCTCTTGCACATCAGCATCACAGAGGGAGCTTTAACCAGACAGGTTCCTCAGCGCCACTACTAGAGGTTCTGGCTCAACTGGTCCTGGTGAGACTGAGTTGTGCTGGGTCCCTTTCGGGTATTTTAATGGCCACATGGGGCCAAGAAAAGTACCCGACAGGTTAGGACTAGAACTGCTCCCTGGAGGCAGAGGAGACCCTTCTGGGCTCTTGTTTGGGTCCTACTATTGAGCCTTCCCAATTCCAGCAGTGGTGCCCAGGCAGGGAGGTTCTAGCTGGCAGTGTGACTTTCAGGCTCTGCCCGTGACCTTCACCTGGCCTAGGCTGGCTCTTCTTTCCATCCCTCTCTCCTCCAAGGACCCTTGCCATGGGGTCTTCCACAATCCTCCCCCCGGCCAGACCCATCGGCCTTTCCACAGCGACCAGCACATACGTGTGCGTGTGCCCCTCAGTGCCTGTGTCTTGCCTTTCAGTGAGTTGTTGACACACATTCCCCTGTGGTCTGCAAATTCTTGAGGAGACGCCGGTGCCTGACTCACCTCCGCATCCCCCTTGCACCAAGGACTTACACGGTGCTGTGAATAGAAGAGAAGTTCAGAGTCTTTACTTGGGGAAACAACGTCACACACACCAAATGGCTGGAGAACAATATAAAATCTATCTATTTCAGAGAGAGAACAGGTGCAGGGAAAAAAGCCGTGGCCAGGAGTTGGAGGGCTGGGATCCTACTGCCACCTCTGTGAATTTGGGGCAAACCTGTAACGTCTCTGAGCCTGGGGGCTTTTGTCTCATAAGATGGTTTTGGACTCAACCATCCCTAGGCTGCTTCGCACCCCATTTCTCTCATTCAGAGCCCCTAACCGCCTCTAGGCGTCCGAAGCAGCAGCCCCAGCTCCTTGTTACTCGAAGAATCGGCGCACGAGCAAAATCAGTGTTTCGCACCCTTTCAGCCCGAGCCGTCCCAGGATGTGTGGAAGGGGAGCTTCCCCTGCCCTTCTGAAAACACGGGGACAGAGAGTGACGCCTATCAGTCACGTCGCCCTCTGGCAATCTCACCTCTACCCCTCATGTCCTCACGTTTTACAAAATCCAGGATGGCACAAAAGCTAGCCCAGCGTGGTCTTCGCTTTGGACCAAAAATAGAGGAGCACCAATAAATAAATAAATAAATAAACAAACAAATAAATAAATAAATAAAGAGCTGTGTGAGGTGGCATGGCATTCAAAAGTCCCATGATGCAAACTCCTTGCAGAGCCAGACTCGTATCTGAAGGAGGAAGGGAAAAACAAACTTGTTTTTCTGCGAGCAAGATCTACCGGTGGAGCTTCCCTTCCTGCTGCGAATTTCCCAGGAGACAGATGGGGAGGATGGTGTCCGCAGCCAGTTTAGAGACTAAGGAGCTGTTCAGAAGGTGCCGCTGGCATCCCAGTGGCCGCTCCCTCCTGTCTTCTTAGGAACAATACCCGGGTCCTGACTTTTCACTAGGCACCCAGCTGAAAGATGACAGTCTCCACCCTCCAATTTATCTAGTATGGCAAGAGACTAAATCCCAGCCAGTGAGACAGAAGTATTGTGTGAAACTTCCAGAAAGTCTTCTGGAAGGGAAGAGCCCCCTCCTTCCAGCTGCTAGATGCAATGGCTGGAGCTCCAGAAGCCATTTTGGACCATGAGGTGAACTTGGGAAGAAAGCTACATGTGGCAGAGTGATGAGATAGAGAGGGCCTTGGTCCCTAACACTGTGGGGCTTCAATACCTTCTTCTGCTTTCTTTTACATCTGTTTTGCTTGGTTCCGATTTATTTTACAACAGGGAGTAAAGGCCACTATTTTGGGGGTATTTGTTACAACCAAACCTAGTCCTACTTGATACCGCAGATGAAGCAGATAGAACACTGGATGGGGAATTAAGATACAGTTTCTCGTCCTTGGCCTACCACTAGGCTGTGACCTTGGGCCAGTTCCGAAATTCTCTGGGCCTAAGTTTCACGATCCATAAAATGGGTGTGTGAGGGAAAGGGAATAAATTGCATAGTCACAAAGGTCCATTCAATTTCCTACAGTTCAAAACCATAATGAGGGGCGCCTGGGTGGCTCAGTCAGTTAAGCGCTTGACTTTGGCTCAGGTCATGATCTCATGGTTTGTGAGCTCAAGCCCCACATTGGGATCTTTGCTGTCAGTGCAGAGCCTGCTTCAGATCCTCTGTCCCCGTCTCTTTCTGCCCCTCCCCTGCCTACTCTCTCTCAAAAATAAATAAACATTAAAAAAAAAACAACACCCTACAATGAGATATCATCTCACACCTGTCAGAATGGCTAAACTCAACAACACAAGAAACAACAGGTCTTGGCAAGGATGGAACCTTCATGCACCGTTAGTGGGAATGCAAACTGGTGAAGACACTCTGGAAAACAGTATGGGGGCTTCTCAAAAAAGTTGCAGATAGAACTGACCTATGATCTAGTGATTGCACGGCTACATATTTACCCAAAGAGTGCAAAAATTCCCAAAGAGTACAAAAATACTATGATCTAGTAATTGCACGACTACCTATTTACCCAAAGAGTATAAAAATACTACATATTTACCCAAAGAGTACAAAAGTACTATCAAAAGGATACACGGAGCCCTATATTCCCACAGCAGCTTTATTCACAATGCGAAACTTATGGAAGCAGCCCAAGTGAACCTCAATTGATGAATGGATAAAGAAGAGATGGGGTCTATCTATATATATGTGTGTTTGTGTGTGTATAATGGAATATTACCCAGCCATAAGAAAGAATGAAATCTTGCCATGTGCAATGACATGGATGGAGCTGGAGAGTATAATGCCAAGCAAAATAAGTCAGTCAGAGAAAGGCAAATACTCTATGCTTTCACTCATATGTGGAATTTAAGAAACAAAACAAATGAGCAAAGGGAAAAAAGGAGAGAGAAGCAAACCAAGAAGCAGGCTCGGAACGCTGGAGAGCACACCGACGGCTGCCAGAACCATCGGTGGGGGGATGGGTGAAATCGGTGACGGGGTCAGGACCGTACCTGTGATGAGCACAGGGTGTTATATGCACTGAATCACTATACTGTGCACCTGAAACTAATATTACAGTGTATGTTAACTAACTGGAATTTCAATAAAAACTTTTAAAAGTCCATTCAACTTCCAAGCCAGATGCTTCTGGTACTACTTCAAGATGGCCCTGTGCCTTAGGAATGAGCAGTTGGAGAACCCAGCAAGAGAGTCCGCAGTGTCCCCCAGAGGGCATCTTTACTCAGCAAGGGTGCCATGAACACCAGAGGAAGGGGTCACAGGACGGGGCACTCAGGACACCCAAGGCCACAAACTGAAATTCAGTCAACCCAACTTCAAACCGCAGTGCCACGCTTTCCGACCGTGAGACCTTGGACGAGTCTCCCATCCTCACCCTTAATACTGGAAAACGGTATCAAAACATTGCAGGGATGTGGGGAACATTCACGGAGGTATAAACGCCACGCTCTCCAAGGTAACAAAGTGGCCCAGGAAATCTCTGAGGATTGGGCCAAAGCAAACTGGATGCCTGGAGATAAGTCCAGATGCCCTGGGCAGCTGTCTTCCGTCCTCACAGGCGACCAGGATGAGAGTCCTCCCACCGCTGGGTCCACACTAAACCGTGTGAGCGGATGGAGACACACCTCTGAACTCACTTCTCTCCATCATGGAAAAGAAGTGGGGGTGGGGAGGGCGGGATCACAAAAATAGAAAGAAGGATAAAACCGAGGAGCTGAGATTTGGGTTGGTGAGCACTTTGGCGAGAAAACAAATATCTTTATTGGCTCCGGACAGGCTGTCAATCAGCCACGAAATTACCGGTTTCTCTCTCCTCCCAGAAGGGCCTCCGTGGAGGCACACAAAAGCTGCCGAAGGAACTTCGAGGCCCGGAGAATAAAAGCCCCTCTCTGCCGCGCGCACGGGCTGATTTGCAATGCATTGCTTCGGCATAATTTCCCAACTCCGCAGCCACACAAAGGCGTTTCTGTCCCTATCTGCGAGTTTAATAATTTCTATTTCCTACACCTTGCATTCATAATGCATCCTCCAACACGGGCTTGGGCTGGGCGCCGGCTCAGGCCTTCGGGCACGTCCACTGCCCTCTCCAGGGCCCTGGGCTGGAAAACCATTTATTAGACAATTTAGCATCTTCTGAGGATGCAGCAAACAGAAGGCCGGCCACCCGACCTCCTTGAAATGTACCTCTTGTACTCACCTTGCCCTTCATGACCCTTTACCCCATCTCATTAGCATATTTATTCCACACAGCACCTACTAATCGTAGACATTGTCCCGGGCACTCTACAACTTGCTTTCATATCGCCAGCAACACAGTGCTGAGGGGCAGAGAGAGAGCGAGAAAGAGAGAGAGTGGGGATTCAATAGGAAAAGTGCACTTGACCGTATAACTCTGTGAGGGCTGGCACCATAGCCATTTAGATTCACTCTTGATATCTCTAGCACCTAACAATATCTGCACATAATAAGTGCTCAATTATAGTTGATGAATATTGAGTGGGAAAAAAATGGATATCAAGGCCTATAAGTAAATGAAAAGAGAGTTTATTTGTTGGGTATTATTTTGTTTGGCAGGGGGGAGGATGAGGAGGGAAGCAGGAGGAAGGCACATGTCACAGGAGACTCGGAAGCCAAGCTGGCTGTGTTGGGGACCCTGGAGCGGTGCCGACGTGTGACTGTACAGAAAGGGGCAGAGAATGCAGAAGAAACTTCCGGCCGGGAAGAGGGCCCCTGCGGAGGCTTGAGGGTTCAGGGGCTGTGGCGGCTCCGGGACGGGACAGGGGCGGGCGAGGCAGCTGGACAAGTGAGTTGGCCCTTATGACCCAAGGACTCCGGGGCAGGCCAGGCCAGGCCAGGACTGGGGATGCTAGCAGACGGACCTAAGCCTGTGTCCCTGCTTCGTGGCTTACCGGCTGTGTGACCTTGGTCAAGACATCTCACCTTGTTGAGCCTCGGTTTCCTCTTCTGTCAAATGCAGCCACTAGAAGCACTCACCTTCCGGCACCAGAGCGAGGATGATAAGGGGCAGGGACGCACCAAGGGCACAAAGCCCAGCCGATTTGTTCGATCTTGGGTGGAAGCCACGTCTGCTTTTCCTAGGGGGTCCTGCCAGTGCTGACTCTGGCAGCTCGGAGACCATCGTGGACTCCCAGGGGCCCTCTCGCCTGTGGCTTTAGCCGCCTCCCCCATCCCCACCCGTGCCCCATCCGCACCCCTGCAGGAAGGGCTGACCGAGCCAAGTGAGAGGTGCCCGGCACAAAGGGCTGTGAGCAAACCATGTGCAGGCTGATGCCGGTCAGACAAGAGTCAGGTGAAGGATAGAAAGAAGCCGTCTGGAATGGTTGCAGGGACGGCGCGTGATGTAGACATTGCCCTTAGCAGGCAGTGCATGCGTCCTCTCTCTCACACACATATTCTTCCTCCAGTCAATGAGGATGGGGATCCCCTCTTCCTCCCCCTTCCTCTTCCCTCCACCAGCCCATCAAAGACGGCTTCTCTCTAATTCCAGTCGGTACTTCTTATCATTCTTTGCACCTTCCCACTGCCCAGGGTACAGACCCCAGTGCAGAGCGCAGGGTGTGGTTTGAAGGGGCAGCGCCAGAAAGGACCCTCATCCCGACCCTCATTTTACAGAGGAGGAAACCGGGGCCCAGAAAGGTCACAAGACCTGCCCCAAGTCACACACTGAGGCAGTGGTGGAGACAGTGGGACCTCACTATACATATGCTGGTTGATTATTTCTGCCCTGTCAGTTGGGAAGACTCTGGCCGTGAGTAATAAAATGCCCAACCCAACCCACAAGTGCTTACGCATTGAGAATATTCATCATCTGACATAACAAGGAGGCCTGGTAATTCAGTTGACTGGCATCAAGAACCAGTCCCCGCCTCCCCCATTCTGCCATGCTCAGCCTAGTGGCAATTGTTCTTCAGCTGTGTCCTCATGGTCATAAAGTGGCTGCAGCAGCTCCTAGCATCAGGTACCCACACAATAATGCCTCTCAAAAAAAAAAAAAACAAAACAAAACAGAATGTCCCTCTTTTGTGCTCATGTTAGGGCGAGAAACCCAAGAATCCCTGCAGGCTGCAATGTGTCTTACTGGTTAGAATTATAAGAATAGCTCAAGTGTGATTGATTGTATGGCTTGCCTGCATGAGACACCCTCGGGTTTGGGAGAAGCCGGCTTTCCCTGAGGTGCATGGGTGCAAGAGCTTGAGACAAAGTAAAGGTTCTGCCAGCAAAGAAGAAGGTGGAGACTGACTGCGGTGTGGGCTGTCAATAGCTGGACACGCTGCCTCAGTGTGAGGCTGAACCTCGGCTCCCGGGGACGAGGAAGAGATGGCTTTCCCTGGGATGCAAGAGTCTGCAAGCGTCTCTTACAGCTTAATTCTCTGGTTTGCTTCTCTTTGCCAGGCACCCAGGCACAAAGCTAATTAATACCCAGGATCGGGTCCTCACTGGCCCCATCTCACTGAACTAGCAGCTTATCCTGGGGGCCTCAGTTCACTCAGCCACATGAGAGCAGGTGCTTTCCCAGTCACTTCTGCACCCCAAAACTCAGCATCATGCCCCAACACATAGTAGGTGCTCAATAAATTTTGCTGAGCAAATGAATACAATCAGTAAGCCTGGGGTAAGTATCCCTATTTTATGGGTCTTTAATTGAAATCCAGTGTAATTAATGGGGGAGGAAACATGTTGTTAGAAGTGCAAGGAGGTAATAATATTTTCATTATTCCCCTCTCTTCTCTTTCCTCTCCACCTCAAAATATCTGACTCCCTACACAAAGTCTACCCGCAAGGAAGCCAGGAGGTAAGTGGAGAAGAGAACATCAGGTCCCAAGTCCTAGATCAAGGTCTGTATTAGTCAGCTCAGGCTGTCATAACAAAGTACTACAGAAGAAGAAGAAGGTGGCTTAAGAAACAGAAGTTTGTTTTCTTACAGTTCTGGATGCTGGAAGTCCAAGATCAAGGTGCTATCAGGGTTAGTTGCTGGGGACAGCTCTCTTCCTGGCTTGCAAATGGCTGCCATCTCGCATGCCATCACATAGCTCCTCTCTGGGTGGATGTGGAGGGACAAAGATCTCTGGTCTCTCTTCCTCTTCTTATAAGGATACCAGTCTTATCGGATTAGAGCCCTGCCCTTATGATGTCATTTAGCATTAATTACATCCCTAAAGGTCGTGTCTCCAAATAACACTGGGGGTTAGGACTTCAACATATGAATTTGGTGAAAGGGGACACAACTCAGTCCGTAAGGTCTGGGGAAGGTTCTGGAATTGACCCTCTGGTTTGAAGATCTTAAACATAGCCTGCCCTCTGTGACATTTTTGCAGCAGAATGTCAGAGAGACCGTGGCATCGGCCTCAGGTACAGTCTCAGATCTTATCAACTGACCCTGCCACTATTGGTATTGCTCTGGCCTCAACCATCCCTAGCTCCATGTATGGGCATTCATTATTGGCTTTTTCTCTGCCCAAGCCACATGCACAAAGATCTAGCAACCCATCCGGATTCCAATTTCTGGTTTGCTAACCTTGGCTTCCAGCTGAAGCTACAGGACCCGCCCACCCCTTCGATTTGAGACTCATTTATCAGGATCAATGAGACTGTGCTCCAGCTATCATGAATTCCAAACTCTCAGTCACTTATGACAACTAATTCACTTCTCACTCATCTACATACACAGCGCTGTGGGACATGGGCTATGCTCCACGCTGTCATTCAGGGACCAGGCTGCTGGTTCCACCAGATTGTGACATCACCATCTCAGAGCTTTTTAAAGACAGACAGACAGACATGGAGAAAAATACATGCCACCTCTTAAATGATCACACATTAATTCTGGCTACACTCTACTATCCACAACTAGCCACACAATACTGGTTAACTCTTCCATGGGAACAGGAAAGGGAAGAGATTTGGAAATATTGGTGCACGCTAGTAACGTTTAGCAAACTCATGCCTCCAGGTAAGTGACACTTCTAATAGCCATGACCCCGCCCCCACAGCCAGGAGACACCCCCCCCCACACACACACACATTTTCTTCTTCTCTCACTTCCCCATAGGGAATAGAATATATACTTGTACTTTCTCAATATACACACCCAATAACAGGCAAAGAGCCAACTGTTACTTCTGGGCCAATAACTTTGCTATTTTTCTACTAAGTTTCCCAGCAATGCAAAGGGGCGGCTTTCCGACTCTTGTCTGCCCAGAAACTGAAAGTGTCTTGGCCCGCCTGCGCACACAACAGCTCTGTCCTCTCTTACGGCAAGGTGTGCAGGACCCACATCCTCGCCAGGCCGTCACTGCCCCCACCCCGATGACCGCCTAAGCTGGGGAGGACTTAATGCCCCCCGCGTTTCTCCTCTTCTTCCAGGGCCCAGTCCCACGCCAAGATAAATAATTCAAGCCAGGACGCGCTGCCACGCTGCTGCCACGCTGGGGATTTAGTGCATACATCGCTCACGCTCCTCTCGCCGCCACAAGAAAAATTACAAATTGATCCAAAGGACCTGACTCTCTCCCCATACTTCTCCTGGGCTGCTGCTGCTGCTGCTCTCTATAAGTAATGGCTGAGCTGGTGACAGCAGGATTTAAGCTAGGGGACAGAGGGTAGTAAGCCGAGAGTATAAGAAGAGTGGACTGTGGGAGGAGGAGGGGCTGCAGAGCTAGGCCTTGACCATGACACAGAAGGTTGGGCGTCTCAGCCAAGAGTCCCCATATAGCAATAAGGCAGGCACCTTCCAGCTCAGTGTCACCTTGTCTTCTGTTTCCTTTAGAGCAAGGACCAAAAACACTAATGTGAACCACCAGTTCTTAAGCCTTTGTTGTACGCTAAGCACTATGCGAAGTGCTTTATATGCAACAATTCACTGGAGTTTATTAGAACTGGGCTCAGCCTGGAGTGACAGTTAACCCAAAGTAAGGGTGGTTTAAGTAAGACAGATGTTTGTTTTCCGCTTCCGAGTCCAGCTGTCCAGGGCTGGTATGCACATCACCGTGTTCAGAACCCAGGCTCCGTCTATCTTGTTGCTCTGCCTGCGTGGCCTCCACTTCCAAAGTCACTTTATGTTCCAGGATGACTGCTCCTGATCTACCCACTAAGCCTGGATTCCTGACAACAGGATAGAAGGGGAAGAGGAGAACCTGCTGCCTCCCTTTAAGGGCACTTCCTGGAAACTGCCCGAACTGGCATTCCATTGGCCTGACCTCATCATGGGACCACATGAGCAAAGGAGCCTGGGAAATGTAGTCTTGATTCTGGGCAGCCACACGTTCAACTGACACTTGGAAGTTTTATGGCTGTAGAAGGAGAGAAAAACAATTGAGGGACCACTAGTGGTATCAGCCACTTCACTCATTTGACCACTTTGTGAGCTAGCGCCGTTACTAAACAAATACCTTTTACAGGTGATGTAACAGGCAGACAAAATGTCGGCATGAAGTTCCCTGATCCAAAACATTCTTATCTTTCGAGTTCCTTACTACATGCTAAAGATATTCCGCCTTGTACTCATATCAAGTGTTTGTCTCTCAGGCTACACAAGAGGCAAGGAACTCCCAGAAGGCAGTGCTACATGTTTAAGCTGCCTCTCACTCCATGGTGCCTGATACCATGCCTGGCATGGAGGGGACATCTAGCAAAGAAACGTTTATCATATTAGATAGAATCTAATCTTTTCCTTTGCTGTGTCATCCTCACCCTCATTATCAAAAACCTATTAATTGCCTGTTACACCCACTTAGCACTCTTAACTCAAGATAAACAGACATGGCATCCACTGCCCAGGAATTTATCGTCTAAATTTGGGAGAATTTAATGTGCAAAGACAACACCCACGTCTTTCCCCGGAGGAGAGAGACCCTTCTCTCTTGTTGGAGGAGGCCTCTGCAGGCTTTCTAGCCAGGAGGCTACAAAGTCCTGCCTCCCTGGGGAGGAGGAGTGAGGCTGCACCCGAGAATATAAAACCACCGCTCAGCATCCTCTGCAACCCCACCACCTCCGTGAGCTGACGAGGCTGAGCAGTTCAAGCAGAGTTCAGCTCAAGTGACTTCCTCATCACCCCACTCTTAGCCCATTCTCTGCGGCATTTGCAATTTCTCTGCTCCGGGGGTCAAGTCTCCAGTGTGCCCTCCCTGAGTAATTGTGAAATTATTATGGTTGGTGATTTTAATTTAAATTGGATGGAGAAATGTCATACTGCGGTCGACTCATTTGCTATGGATTTTCACTTAACCAAATTGATTAGTCAACCAACTAGACTTAACTTGAGAGTTGTAATCATTCATTATTAGATCTCATTTTTCCCAACGCACCCAGATGATGTCAAGAAATTAAAACTGCAGCAAAAAACTTCAGCAGTGTCTTCTCATCAAGGCATGGGGTCTGCCTGGGCCCCAGAGATGGAACAGGCTGAGGAAGTCAAGTCTGGGGGGTGGGGGGCACAAGGGCCAACTTCCTTGGTGCTGCCCTAGAAGAATGGCCAAAAGGAATGAGGCAGAAGATCTAGGGCGGAAACCAAGCCAGTGAAACAGGGTTTTCCCTCCTCCCCTTCCGAGGTGCCAAACCTCTGCTCACCCTTCAGGGGCCATCTCAAATGCTGCCTCTATGAAGTCTTCCATGACTTCCCAGCTTCTCTACTCCCATAGTATATCCTTATTGTAGGAATTCATACATTTTCAGTTAATTATTGTTATGCCTTTTCTAAACTAAAGCTGTTTAAGGTCAAGGTCAGGTTTTATTCAATGTTGTAGCCTGACTCCGATCACCATCTTAGCACACACGGGGCACTTGGTAAATGTTTCTCTATGGATTGAATGAGTGAAAAAGGGCCTAAAGATAATAATGTGGTTAAGCACGGAGACGGGTCCTACGGGCAAAGCAAAGTTCACGACCACAGAGTCTCGCAACTATACAAAAGTGAGGGAGGGAGGTCGGCCCCTGCGGATATGAATCAACCCCAGATTTTACAGCAGACGTTATGCTGAGTATGACTCACCTGGATGCTCTGACTGCCAGTAAAGTTAATGTGATCATCAATTGCTTCGATAACACTAATGGATACATCCAGAAAAAAAAAAATTGACTGTCAATCTGCTTCTGGGCAGACTAACCCTAGAACATCACTGAGAAGGACACTGCAGACTGACATCTGGAAAAAGTGGTCCCCTATGGTCAGGGTTGCCTTATGGGTATGTTAGTCCCTCAGAAGGGTCCTAATGTCATCTTGAAATTCCTAGTAATTTTTGAACAAAGGGACCCCCATTTTCATGTAGTACTGGGGGCTCACACACATTATGTAGCTGGTCCTGCATCTGGTGAAGGGAAACTGTGCCATATTAGAAACAGCGGAGGAACCCAGGCTGTTTTGCCTGGAGACAGGAAGCTTCGATGGGGACACTGCAACTATTTTCAAATGTCTAAAGACATTCATGCAGGAAAAGAATAAGATGGCCGTGTGCTACCCCAGAGGACACCATGTGCTACAACCAGAGCCACCACATTGAGGCTCATTGAGGTTTGGTGTTGGTGTTGGCAGGCTAGGGGGCGGGGGGCACTTGGCATTGACTGGAACTATTTGAAAAAGACACATGGGAGATGATGTGCAGTCCATGGTCAGAGGCATTTAAGCCAATACCATATTTGGCAAGGGATGTTGCAGAAGTAAAAGGATAAAGCGTCAGACGGGGGTTGGACTGAAGGATTCTAAAAACCCCCTCCATCGCTCTCATCCTCTGCTTCCCAGGCTAGGCGATCCCCTTTCCAAAGCAGAGTGGGTAGGGCAAGTGGAAGAGAGTGAAGAGGTGGAGTAGAAGAAAGTGAAGGGAGAGAGAGTCTACCGTCTGGGGGTAAGTAGATATGGACCTATGGCCCTTGATTTATAACACCTGCTGCCAGAGGTGAAAGCAGTTGGCTTCACAACTGACCATCCACTAAGCTCTTCTCTTAGCAGTCTTCCCTTCCATCCCCTTGGAGAAAGTTTAGCTTCTATGGGCAGTGGCACCTGGGCAACTAACTGGTTGGCACTTCCTACCCCACCCAACACACAGCCGCCAAATAGATGTAATCACCCACCCAAGGTATCTCTGGGGGCTAAGGAGGAGCTAGGGATGGCTAAAGAGGAGTTAAGTCCATGATCAACCCTCAAATTTGCCCCAAGTGGCTCTGATCCAGAAAGATCCAGGGAGTCTCCGCATATGAAAAATAAGTTCCGGGCCAATTGCTTCCTTCCTGGCTCCTGGAATCATTTTTCCAGCCATGCTGTCTGCACACCCCATGGGAGCTATTCATTAATGAGGGTGAGAAATGCCTAAATTACACCTCTGGTTCATGTCCAGCTCATTCAGAAGGTAAGAACGTGAGATAACTCACTCCTGCATGGTTTCCGCGATTAGCGTCGACTCATTTCCCCTCCGACACAGAGAGGCCATTGACCAAGAGACCAAAGACTGCACACGCACCCTCATTTCTGCATCCCACACCTGACCCCAGGGCCCCTCCTCTTCATCACTATTTTTCTGTATCAACGGGACCTTTGTTTCACCTTCCCTCCGCTCCTACCTGGGCACCTGTCTCTGTCTGCATATGAGATCAGCAACGTTGGACCCTTGCAACGTTCCTTTCCCTGGAGAGCAGTAGCTTCCTGCTCACACTGGCTGCAAGGGCTTGGCAGGGCTACCGTCCCTCTCCCCCCACCCCACCCCCCCCACCCCCGCCCACCCGCCACCACCTCCAACTTCAGATGGGCTCTGAAAACTGCCACCGTTTTGGGGAGAGCAGAAGGCAGGAAGGAAGGGGTGCTAACATCTCCAAAAAAGCTTTTAACAGAGACCATCATTTCCCTCCAAGAATCAATGCATTTTAATTCATACGAAGATATTTGTCTGCTGCTCCGTTCCTCCGAGGCGTGGAGACACGTTTAACAAAACAAGTCAGCCTCGCGTGCAGACAAACGCGCCAGCTTCTCCCTGAAATTACTGGAAGTTCATTTTCAAAAGCCGTCCTGTTTTCTGGGAATCAATGCATATCAACTAAAATCAATAGCTTCTCCGTGCGGATGGGCTGAGACACCAAACTGATGTAGCGTTCCAGTGCGTTTGTATCCAAATCTAGACGTTCTCAACAAGTCAATGAATTTAAGCGCCTGCCAGTGTCTTTTCACTTAAAACTAATCTGTTTGCTGATCGGACTGCACATTTCCAGAGTGCGTAGTAATATACTCTGGGTGTTTACCAGACCCAATGTACATTAACTCAAATAAAAATATTTCCACTTAACTTAAAATTGAGTTTGTCCCAACTTCGGCAATGCTCATGGGAATTAGCTCTAGCCAATCAGCCTACTAACCCAGCTCTCCCAGAGCGCAAGGCCCCATCCCCTTTATCTGGCCCCAAGGGTGTGGTCTCTCTGGGGCTAATATATTCTGGAACAAAGTGCTTCTGGCTTCTGGAGACCATAACTGCAGGATTGGAAGGGACACCCGAGGGATTTGTTTGTCGGCTCCTCTGCCTTCAAACTGTAGATCGCCTCCCCCGCCAGCCATTCTACAGAAGGGGACCCCTCTGCAGTTCCTAGAATCACCCAGGAGAGCCTTTCTGTGGTCACTCATTCCTGAATGGCAAAACGTTCAGCCGAGGACCATTCTCTAATGAGCCACTTACAGAATACCTACCATATTCAAGGCTCCATGGAGATTCAAAGCAGTAAAAAAAACAAAGCCTGGATTAGGAGAAAATGGTCTAACGATGGAGGGGTTCTAATCTACGTTCAGATGGTCAGTCAGCAAACGTTACTTGAGCAACTCCTTGTCCAGATTCTGTGCTGAGCACAGGGAGACAGTGATGGACGTACCAGACCCCCGACGAACACCTGCACCTTGGCTTACAATAATTGATTTAATTCCCACAAGTCTGTGGGGGAATTGCTGGAGCTCCCATTTTGCAAGGGAAGAGAAACTGAGGTTCACAGCGTCCTGACCAGCTCTGTGAGACGACTGCTAAGGGCACGCATCCGATGAGAGCAAATTAGCAGCTGCCAGAGCCACCATTCAAGCCCAGGAGTGGCAGACGCCCGGCCTGTGCCTTCCCCACTGTACCACCTGCCCCTCACATGCAAGTGAATTAATAACTCAAGCCATTATGTGTTCGCAGGAGAAAATGAGACCCAGAGAGGCAGCGGGTGTCTGGAGTCAGAGGAGAGAGAGCGCCCCAAGGGCTCGGGTCTTAATCAAAGAAGGCTTCTCAGAGGAGGCAGCTCTGGAACCAAGTGAGGGAAGTACTAAGGGAGGGAAAGGGCCCAGACAAGAGGCACAGCTGGAGCCAAAGCACAGAAGCAGAAGTAAATGCTGTTCTAGAGGGGAGTGAAGAGACCGGGCAGGGCTCAAACAGCAGCTCTGTGTAGAGGAGCTCCAGGACACACACCTGGATCGGGAGCATGAAACCAGGTTCTAGAAGACCAGGAATGTCACACACGCCATGGGTGTGTCCCAGGTTCCAAAGCTGTGGCTGGCCCTGAAGAGGCAGAGGGGCAAGAATCCACGGCCAGCTGCCCGAAAACCCAGCCTGGTCCTCCCCTGCTCCCACAGACCCCTCGTCCCTGCCTCTCCCTGATGCTGGCGGCCCGGGGATGCTGCCGGGAGGGGCTGGTCCCCGGCTCCGCGAAGCTTCAGGCATCACCATGGAGACGCTCCAGGCCTCCCGCCACACAAAAGGAGCTGTGAGTTCCCCAGCTCACCTGGGACTCCGAGCTAACTAGGAGGTGGCAAAAGTGTTTCATTTTCTCTCCTTGTTCTCTCTCGAAAAGAAAGAGGCAATTTACACAGACAAACAAACCCCACCCTGCCCTGGAAGGGAGTTGCTGAGCCCGTCCTTCCGTGGTTGACTGGCTTCCTCCTAAGAGAAGAAAGGAGAAGCCTGGGCCTGGAGGTCTCCAATCGGATGTTCTAGGAGAGAAAGGGGGATGCGAGGGCCCAACGGGAAACCTAGGCTCGTCCCCTTCTCCTACCCAGATGGAGAGGCGGCTCAGAGTCATGTGTATGAATGCAAGTTAGCCTCTTTGGGCTCATTCGCTTTGGAGTTCTGAAATGCAAACCATCTTTATAACGGTCTCCAAGACGATTTCTATCGGGGTAAATAATGCAAAGTGGATATACCAGGAGGCTTTCAGCACCATCCCCACTCAACAGGTGCCTCGTGGGTTCAGCCTCCCCAGCAGCTAGTGCCCACTGAGCAGCCCAGGGAATCCCGACCGTGTATAAAAGGGCCAGGAAATTCTCTGAATGGTGGAGGGGGAAACAGGGGAGAAGGGATGGGGGTGCCAGGAGACCCTGAAACAGACAGCGCTGAGATCCGGAATGGAAGGCAGTTGCTTCTGAGCAGGGGAGGAAGGAGACCGGGAGCGGCTCCAGCCAGCAAGCAATCTTCACACATGCATTGTCGTTCTCTTCTGCAAAGGGGTGAGAAGAGGGGAGGGGGAGAGGTGGCACCAAGAGGGAGCCTGCAGGAGAGGTGAGAAATCCAGCATCTTCAGACCTGCCCACACTGCTGGCTCCTCGGCTGTGTGCAACACCTCATCTCACAGTCATTAGCCCACAGGAAGGATGGAGGCCGGACACCCCGAAGGGCGGGAAAACGAAGAGGGCTGCGCACAGATGTCCGTGCACTTGAACATCTTGGGAGAGATGGGGCCCAGGCTGGAGCCGTCCAGTCTCCAGATTGCAGAGTCCCAGCAGCGGCCATGCACCAGCACCACTGTCCCTCCAGACCAGGAACCCCCGGTGGGCAAAGTCTCCCTGTCCAGTCTCAACTCCCTTCCTCTCTCCTTGCCTTCTCCTACAGCAAAAAGGCACAAAACGTCCCCTCCTGGCGGGCCCAGCCCCCTCTAGCTCCTGAGCAAAGAGCAGTAAACAAGGGGGCGGGAGATAGAGGAAGGGGACACTTGCTACTAACAGTGTCAGTCAGACCCTGACACTTCTCTACTCAGAAATTACAATGGCTCCCATCTCACTCATGATAAAAGCCCTACATCAATGCCCTAGAAAAATCTACAAACACACCCCTCCAACCTGTTACCTTCCTGTAATCCCTGGGTACATTGTCTCTTACTCGCTCTGATCTAGCCGTAGGATCTCATTTTTACTCCTTACATATATCAGTGTTTGGGGGCCTCAGGGCCCTTGTACTTGCTATGTCCTCTGGGCAGAATGCTTTCCTCGGATGTCTCTGTACCTCATTCCCTCGGGCCTTTCAACATTACGTTCTCCTGGTTACCCCATGTAAAACTGCAGCCTCTCCAACACTCCCTGCCCCTCTCCCCTGCTTCACGTTGTCTTAGTTTTACCACCACCTCTATTTACTCATTCATGTAGTTTAGTGTCTGTGTCCCTCACTGGAGTGCACATACCATGAAGGCTGGGGGTGGGGGGTGACCTGTTTTGTCCTCAGCTCCTAGAAGCATCTTGGCAGATGGGAGGTCCTAAATAACTACTCACTGAATGAAAGAAACACCCCTAAGCCCGCCCCCGCCCCCCGTCGCACTTCCCCTGCAGTGCCTGCAGCAATACCCCTTGTCAGAACCTCTGAAGACACCAACCTTCTGGGAAAATGACTTGTCCTTTGGATCCGGAGTGAGAATGACAGGAGAGAGGTGACATGGAGAGCAGATGGGGACGCTTTCCTGCCATGTCCAGAGAAGACAGAAGAGGGGGCGGGGGGGAGACACTTCTTGGGTGGGCATCCCACAGGACTCCCGGATGCACCACCATGTGCAAGGAGCAAGTTCATCCCACTCACTAGTCTCCTCTTCAGTAAGGACACACGCACACACACACCCCTCTGTTTCCTTTCAAAGTCAAGGAGGTTTGAGGAACAGAGCTCTAGCATCAGCAGATGGGGGCTCTAGCCCCTGAGCCATGGCTCCCGGGCCCTGCAATTTTCAATGCCAACAAGCATCTCCTTCAGCTCTGGGAGCCTGGTTTTCTGGGGCCAGAAGTGCCTCCTCATCCTACTTGCCCCTCAAGAGCGGTGTAAAGGCTCTCAGGTGCTTCTGGGCGTGGCCACCTCTGTAAATATTTTCCTGCTGAAAAGCATCCTTAATGCCTATGCAGCTCATGCTGATTTCTACCTACAGCTGCTGAGGGTGGGCCCAGGAGACTGGAAACGCAAGAGCAAACCCCCCAGATAGCAGGCCATTAGGCAAAGCACCACACTGTTCTGGCTGAATTGACTTCCCGCTGGAGCAAAATCCTCTTGCAGGTTTGGATTAATAATGAGCACCACAGACTCCAGCCAGTGTCTCCCAGGCCTGGGTGCGATCCCGGGCCACTCCTGCTTCTCCTGAGATGGCGGGGCCAGGGATGAGGGCACGCGGTTTTCTGGCAAGTCAGTTGGGTGCCCAGGATGTTGTAAAGGTGGCCTGGGTGTGGGAAGGCGCAGGACCGAGGCAGCCTGGCCGCAGTGGGCACTCTCGGCCCAGCGGGGCTGGCCGGGCATTGTTTATAACTGAGCTTATCGTGTGCAGCGCTCTCTGTCGCTGTCGGTTAGAGCCGATTGATGTCGCTGAGCCTTCTGGAAGAAGGAGAAGGGCGGGAGGAAGGAGGCAGAGGCAGGAGAAACAAGGAGTTTCATAGCAGGACTTCAAAAAAGCCAAGTGTTTGAAAAGATCTTTGCTAAGGTTCTGACCTACTTTGCATGCGGATAAGCCATCTCTTTCACTTTAAAAGAATAAAGTCCAGCACAAAGTGGCCGCAGCTCTATTCAGGAGAACCGGGGCTGCACTGCAGAAAGGGGCTTTAGTGCTGTAATCAGAGACCATTTAGGAGCCATGATTTGGGTAATTATATAAGATTTCAGCCTCTCTTCTTCCAGGGTCACGCACAGCTCTGGCTGATGGGCTGCCAAAGTATGACAGCCAAGGCTGAAGCGGGGAGGGCGAGGTGCCTGGCAAAGCAGAGCTGCAGGGGGCGGACCTTTGCACCCCAGGACACCTGGTCGCACCCTTGGCTCTGACACTCCCCAGCTGTGTAACCTTGGCTTTGTGACCTAGACTCTCAGAGACCTGCCCCTCTTGTCATGTTTACACCTCGGACGATGAGCCAGGTTATAACAGCCGCAAGTGAACCCTCCTCGGCCAGTGCCTGGCACACAGTAGGCGCCCAGCAGTGGTGACTCTCTCCTCCTCCTCCCCGTTTTCTAGAACGAATTTGGAGGAGTCTTCCCCTCCTGCTCACAGATTCCTTGGATTGATCAATGCCAAGTGGGGTCTCTAGCACCCAGTGATTAAAACATAAGCAGAATCAGGCCCTATCAAGTAAGGAGCAGAGTCAAGATGCTGGGTCTGAAGACGTCCCCAGCAATCTGAAATTGGAGCAAAGGGGACTCTCAAAGGAGAAGGACAGGAGGACAAGGAAGTGGGGGGAGGAACAAGGGACCTTGTGCAGAAAGCAGATGGTGCTCCCTCACCCCACCCCCCTGCCCATGGCTTCATACCCCCACTGGTCTAAAGAACACCACACTCTGAACTGGGTGCCCAAGAGACAGAAGAAAGTATGGGACAGTTACAGTGTTCAAGTCAGACGAGATGAGGTGGGGTAGAGGTTAGAAAAGATTTAAGAAGGAAAAACTGCAAAGTTAAGTGTTTATTGTCATTAAGATAATGAATAGTATTCATAATTTTTCTTACAGAATCAGAACAAGCCCTGGAGGCTGGCAGCATTGGGGCATAATACCATACCCATTTCACAGATACGACAACTGAAGTTTAGAGAGCAATTCAAAAAAATTGCACAGTTAGTCCGTGAGGTCTGTGTCTGAATCAGGAGTCTGGGTTCTCAGTTACTTTTTATTGCCTCCAAAGCCTTTGAACGTATTCAATAAACATGCATCGAGCACCCACAGTGGGTACCAGGCTCTGTTCCAGGCACTAATGGTGCAGCCATAACCACAAAGAAGGCTCCGCCCTCACGGCACCACATGGGTCAGCATTCTGTGCGAGTCTGGTCTACACCACAACCCTCCCCTCCCCCAGCATGGCATGGAACTACTTCAGGGATGTGCTCAGGGGATCCAAATAAACCCTTTTGATCTCAGTCAAATTCAAGCATCGAAAGGTAGGTCAATCTCTTTTGAAAACCTAATCATTTTATGAATTCCAAACAAAGACAAAACTAATTGTGGATTATCCTTTGTCCTTAGGCTGCCCTCTCAAAAGTTCCTCCAGCAAAGAAGCGACTTCGAGCTCCGTGGTGCCGCCTCCTGGTCCCTTGATGGGAACACTCTTGATGGTTCTGGCGGCGGCCATGACAAACCCCAGACAAACCCCAATATCTAAGTTCAAGGCAGAGAAGCAAGGATCTCACAAGCTAAGAAATACACCTGCCTTTTAATCCAGAGTTCCATTTAAAGGATTACACTATAAGATCCTTACTTATCCTGCAAAAAGACACACGCATAAGGATGTTTAATTCGGCGGTGTTTATAATAATAAAAAGTAAAAATATAAATATCCATGAACAAGGCAACCATGAAATCACCATGGTACAGACACACAATGGGATAGTACCTAGCCACTAAAAAGAATGAAGTGGAAAAATAGACTGCCATGAAAGATCTCCAAGACATAGTCAGTAAAAAAGTAAGCCACAAAACGATATACTTGGTGTATTTTTTTAAAATCTGTGTTTGTGTTGGGGGATATGCAATTTCAAATAAAATAACGTATGTAAAAAAAAAATTGGCAGTGTCTGGCATAGAGTAAGCTCTAGATGTATTTAACTATTATTTCCAAATATATTTTGTAAAGTTGGGTGCACACACTACCACATATACACACTTACACACTCTCACATAGTCACACTTGCACAGTGTGCGTGCTTGCATGCTCACACATTCACACTCACACTTCCATACACACGTGCTCTTACACACATGTACTCTTACACTCACACATTCATGTATATACACACATGCACATGTACACATACACTCATACGTATGTACACATGCGCATACATACAAACTCTCACACATTCGCACGTGCACTTATACACTCACACGTAGATGTTTATACACACTTATATGGTCCCATACACATTTACATACTCACATACACATTCACACTTACACATATATGCACACTTATACTCTCACACAGTTATACACATGCTCACACATAAACATACATACTCTTACATGCACACACATACACACACACACACACATATACATGCCACAGGGAAAGGGCAGGCTGGACCCCTGGCCCAGGAGAGAGGGGAGGGGGCTGGGGTGGGGGGAACACAGAGGAGAGGAACTTAAAGGGAAAACGCCACAGGCCTCCGAGGTGGATGACAGCTGGGAGACCAGGAGAGGGAGCCGCAGAGGATGACAGCAAGGCTGAGGGAGGCAGAAGGTGTGGCGACCCTCACAGAAATAGGGCCGTGGGGGAAGGGGCTGGGGCTGGGCAGGAGACGGTGGGACACCCTGTTTCAGACGCTGGCTCTGAGATACACAGGAGTGTTCAAGTGGAAACGCCTGTTGGGTGGTTAGAAGCAGGTGGGGGCCCAAACAGGCTCTCCCCCGGCTGTGTCTACCGCACACCTCAGTGGGAATTTGGGGATGTCCTGGTGACGTCATCCTGAAGGTGACCCCAGGGTGGTCAGGGCGTGGGCCGGGCCCCGAGGACAGCTGTCTAGGGCTGTCAAGTGTGCAGGAGCTGCCGGGAGGGAACGAGGGGATGGGGAAGGGAGCCGTGGGTGAAAGCGAGGAACTCTCCGGGGACCTATGCGAGAGCCATCATCAGGGGGGCTGCGGAGCACCTCATCTGCAGAGGACCAGAGGGGAATGATTGGGGGCGGAAATTCGGGTTTAGGGGATGGAGACAGAGGGAGGTGGGCAGTCAGATGCTGGCTAGAAAAGGTCTCTAGACAGGTCACCATTGGGTCCTTTGCCCCAGTGGTTTCCTGGATGCCATTTCACGCTGGGCACCGGCCGGGTAGGGGAACCCAGGGATGAATCAGGCCCCGCCAGAGGGAAGAGGAGCGGGTGACCCTGCAGTGACAGCACAGTGAGGCGGGAACACAATGCGCTCCCGAGGCGGGGGATGTGTGCACTTCTGGGGAGACCATACGCGCTGGGTAGGCTGCCGGAGGTCGGGGTCACAGGGGCACCCGGGGACCTCAGATCCCAGGATGCGGCGGCCTCTCCCAGCCAGAATCCGGCCCTTCCTCCATCTTCATCAGAGCCTCCAGTCAGTTAATACAGACACAGCCTCCGCAGACTTTCTAGAACCCAGTCAGGGGGCAGAGAGTGTGGCCAGCACGGCTCGTCTTCTGTCTCCTTCCTTCTTGGCAGTTGCTCCGGGCTCAGCGAACGCTGTCAGTGTGATGTCCCACCCACCCCCTCCGCCCCCAACACACAGACACACACGCACACTCGCAGTCACACAGCTGAGCCACTTCTGCCTTCTGCCAAGGTCACACAGCAAGTCACTCTCTGAGTCGGTGAGGAACCTCTGAAGGGCCTTGGAGCAAATATTCCCAGATGGGTGGGGACGAAGGGACCGTCCCCCAGGGAAGCCCTCTGCCCAGAGCCCCACCCCCCATTCCCGAAAGGCACCTTCCCTTCCCCTGCCTCTCCCAAAATCAATCCCGACATCTCTTTAAATCGAAGTCAGCCACAATGAAAGGGTGGTGCGGAATTTTGTTTACCAATCCTGGCATCTAATTAAAATTAGCTGATGGTTCTTCTGGTTGGTTTTTTGTTCCGACTATTTTTAAGCCAGAGCTGCTAGATCAGTGCAGCCACTAGTAAGCTGTCAAATCAAATTTTCAAAAGCAAATTGCTTTTATAATTAATTTAATTATTATTACGGCTCCCAGTTTTGTGTTGCCTTAATGAACACAATCAGGTCTCACCCGCGGCTGCCCCCCCACCCCCACAAGCACTTCGCACCCCCTTGCTTCCTGGAACTCACCTCCCGCCTCTCCCATCCAAGTTGGGCAGATGGAAAGGAGAGAAGAAAGGCAGACACGTCCCCAGTCTCCCTCCCCAATCCCCCCAATAGCCACCTCCTCACTCACGCCCTCACCCTCAGAGTGAGTAATTAAAGTTCTGCTCCCTGTTATGGAATAAATGGTACATGTTTTAATTACCCCTGAGCCTACCCAGGCGTCCTCACACCCCCGCCCAAGTCTGTGATTCCATGTGGGGGGAGGGGCAGTGGAGAGAGAGAGTGCCTTGTGTGGCAGTGACAGCAGTCTGTCACCCGGGGTCTGGAATTCACTGGGGAGCTGTCAGTTACTAAGGAAACTAGGAGGGAGAGAGGAAGAGAGAGAGGCGGTCGGATCCAATTTTGGGTGACATGGGTGAGGCATGAAGACTTGGGCCTCCTTTGTGCCTCTAGCCTAAGTGGAGGGGTCTGTCGGGGCGGGCAGGGGGCATGTCACCGGAGAGTCATCGCCCGGAGGCCACAGCCCTCTCAGGAACCTGAGACAGGTCACGGGGATGGAGATGCAGAAGGAGGGACAGCCAGTGGCCACGCACGCCCATGCACACGCACACATATTTGCATGTATCTATGTATTTATCCCTTTTGGTCTTTTGGGTGTTTTCCCTTTTTTCTTTTGTTTTCCTCCATCCTTGGTTTGCAATGTATCTCATCTCCAACCTTCTCCTTTTTTTCAGTTCTTGTGTCCTGTGCCGCCTTCTTTTCTCTGCTCTCCTTCCTCCTGTCTTTCCCTGCATCCCCCTCAAACCCAGTATCTTTTCCCTGCTGGCCGCAGGCCACCTGCCTCCCGGCGCCCTGTCTCTCTACCTCTGCTTCCTCCCCCTGGTCTCTCTCAGGCTCTGGCTCAGACTCGGCCCTGTGAACCGTAAGAGTGAGAGACCCGGGCCCCCAGAGCACGTGTGCCCCACCAGGACTGGCTCCCCATGCAGGCGCAGTTCACACTTTCTCTCCTGAGAAGACAATGCCCGTAGAGGAAGGGTCCAGGGGAGATCTGACATGCGGCACCGCGGATGCTGGTGGGGATGGGGCGGGGGGCTGCGGGGAGGGAGCCCACGGCATGTACAATCCCGCCGTTTCTGAAACAGGGAGAGAGACCAGGATGCGGGGTAAGGGCTGGAGGCAGGGCCCGGCACTGGCGCAAGCACGGGGGAGCACGGACAAGCTGAGGAAAGTCCAGGGTTTGTTTCTGGGCCTTTTGACTTGAATGGTGGGCATGAAGATGCCTCTGATGGAATGGTGTGAGGCTGCAGCTGAGCGGGGCCGGGGCCGCGCTGGCGGCAGCGCAGAGCAATCGGACGCCACTCTGGAGTTCCGGAAGGACTCCAGGTCCTGTGCTGTCTGAGACAAAGCCGTGCCAGGCGAGGCTGGGGGCTCCCACTTCCCTCCCGGGACCTGGGCCCTGACCCGTCTTTCCAGTAAGCGCAGGCTGCCTTCCCTTTCTCTGCTGCCGGGACCACCTCTCCCTTGCATCCCTCACTCTCATCTCCTCCCCTTGGCGCGCCCTACGCCAGGGCTTGAATCTTTTCCTGTTCTCTCCGGTGGCAAGAGGGCCTGGGCCCAAGTGTGCTCTGACCCCTGGCTCCTAGGACCCGCCGCACCCCAGGGTGAGCCCAGGGTGCTGGAGTGCCAAGGGTCTGCGCCACGCTGGGCAGAGGTGGAGGACCACTCCGCCCAGAGCAGGGACAGTCTAAGTAGTGGGATGGGGAGGCTCCTTTCTCTCCAGATCCAGGGTCCCTGGATTGCCTCCGAAGATAGCAGGTGCATTTCTGTCCACCCTAGCCACCCATCCACCCTCAACAGGTCACAGATCTACAGGGAGGCAACTCAGCCTCCCTACTCCAGGGGGCGCTCTCTGGCCCGCTACCCGACATCAGCCTGCAGGCTCTCTCAAGGAGACCACGGTGCCCTTGGAGCCAGGATCTCAGCGGGAGCCCAGTGACAACTTGAGAGGCCTCAGCCCTGCTTCCGAAGCCGCCCACGCTGGCCTCACCACCCCCGGCTGCGGGCTGATCTGGCATCCTCTGACACCTCCGGCCGTTGCCAGGCAAATGCTCCGGCCAAGGCATCTGTGTAGAGCAAGCCTGCCACCTGGTGGTGAGGCCACCCAACTACAGGCCAGGGCTCTTGGGGGGGCTTCCTGCCCACTCTGGGCCCGCCAGCCTGGTGCCCACCGGCACCCCCAGCGCCAACCGCTGAAGCCTGCGCTGTTCCCTTCTGCAAGAGTTGAGGGGGGCAGAAACGCAAGAGGCGGGGGTGAGGTTGGGTTCTAGGGCCGAGGCAGGGGCCCGTGGGCAAGGCCTGCTCGTAGAGGCTCGTGAGAGAAGGCTCCAAGGCCAGTTCGCGGGTCTCTTCCCTGGCCGGCGGCGCGGACGCAGCAGCGCGGGGCGGCGGAGAGCCCGCACGCCGGGATTCCGCTCCCGACTCCACCCCCGGCCACCACTCGGACAGACGATGGCTCTTTCCGTGGCCCCAAAGCCCCTGCTGCAGCAGCAGGGGCGACAGACGCGACTGAATGCAGTCCCTGCGCTCAAGAAGCTCACCAGCTAGAGCCAAGATCAACCGAGAGGCGAAGGCGGACAACGGCTCTGGAAGGTTCTGGAAGCCAGAAGCTATCAGGGCAGGAGGGGCGTCTGGGGTCAGCTAGTCTAACAGAGGCTACGTGAGAAGTTCCAGGAGCCCTGCCTTTGCACACGAAAATGTTCATACTAAAAATTACCTTTTACAACCGCCTTGGTATAAAGATGAATATATTCATGCTCAAGATTAAAGCATTTTCTTCAACCTCGAAGTTCATTGTTTCTCTTCTGACTTTAGGAGAATTTAAAACACCACGTGCCTAATGGATATGTCAGCTCTGAGTTCAGCCTCCTCATCTGGCAGATGAGAGGCTGAAGTCCAGGAGAGGAAGGGGCCTGCTCCCCCTCACACAACAGAGCCAGAGGCCCAGCTGGGGCCACAAGAAACTCATCCGGCTCCCAGGTTAAGGCTCTCTCCGTTACCCACTCAACCATTCTCAAGAGAGAAAAGTCCCCGCCGACACAGGCCAACGAAAGGCCCCTCGCCCAGCAGCGCAAGGCCCCCCGCATTGCCCACCGCATGGCAACCCCCGCCGGGCTCTGTTCCGCTCCTCCCCATCCCATCCTCCCAGAGGACAGCCCTCCCTCCCCCAGTCCTGGCCCTGCAGCCAAAGAGACACAACCACAGCAGCTCTTTGGCCTGCTGTCTTATTAATTCCTAATTTCCAATTTGCAAGAAGAGAGAGCCTTAAACCTCCATCTCACCAGCCCAGCAATCACACAGATGATCCAAGTATCTCTGGACAGCCTTTAATTTATTTCCCAGCGCACGCGGGCACTGCTGAGAGACTTGATGGCACCAGCTTAAACATAATAAATTACTCAAGTACCAGAGATTAGTTAATAAAGCTCCAGGCTCCCTCCCAGCCCCTGCTGACTTGGTCCGCGACACCAAAGATTCCCTTGAAGATGCCCGATGCGGGGGAGTGGGGCTCAGTGGTAAGCGTCCCTGGGTCTGAGCCAGCTGTCTAGCCTTCCTCGGGACCCTTGATGTCAGGCACGGGTTTTGATTTGAGCAGAGAGGCGGGGTCCCCAGAAAGCTCCAGGGTAAACTCAGTTCTTTCTGCTCCAGGTCTCAGCTTATCAATGGGGGTCATAATCCAGTGGTAGCAAGTCAGATTCTTACTTGGGCACAGCTCAGAAGACCAGAGCTCAGAGGCGTGCCCAAGAATGGAGTGAGGCCAGTTAGCTTTCCAGCCAGGCAGAGGGAATGTAGATGCTTTTCCTGAAGACACAACGGGTCAGAGATGGGCTTTAAGCACCTGAAGGCCCACCCCTTCCCCTCAACTAATAACCTGCCAGTCTGGATTCTTCACTGGTCTCACATCCATTCCATATGTCACTGTCTTACAGCCCTGCCTTGCCCACACAAGCACAGTCCACGCCCACCTCCATCAGATGATCTTCACGAACCCCACCTGTAACCAAATCACTCCCCTGACCACAAACTTGTGATGCTCTTCCATTGCCTGTCTGATAAAGTGTGGCTCCATAACCTGGAATTCACCATCTCCCTCTACCAGTGATGAATCCAGGGAGCTGGAGAAGAGACAGAAAGAGATGCTGAAGAGAGAGAGTGCAGCTTGCCTTCCAGCGAGCCTCAAAATGGGAGCTTCTCATCTGCCCGGCTGGCTCAGCAAAATGCTGCCGGAGACAAAGATGGACAAGGAAAGGTCAGAAGTGGGCCCAAGCCCCTGACCCTGGGGAAAGGGCCTGGGGTAAAGGGCAGGATGTATAAGAATTGCTAAGCGTTGGCCAGAACCCTGTGCTATCCTGGGGCCTCCATCCTCCTTAAGAGTCTCTCTGACTGGCCTCAGCTCAGGCACCCCAAACCTCATGATCCCAAGAAAGATAAACCAAGTAGCCATAACCTCTTCTCCTCTCTTTTGTAACACCTGATACCAAAGCCAGAGCTCCTGGCTCCCAGGCCCCGACCACTCCAAGCCCCCACGTGAGTCCCCGTTAATCTCAGGTCAGCCCTGTGAGCAGGGAGCTGGCCTTCTCGCCCGGCCCCGGGGGAACTGAAGTGCTCCAGAGGCTACAGCAATCGTGATCCACAGTCACCTTTGTTCCCAGGCACTAGTGTTGCTCATTGTAGCAGCAATAAAAACCTCTTCGGTGTCTCTAATTCTTTCCTTCCATAATGCTCAAAATACTGCCTACACATGCTCTTGTTTATGCAGAGAGAGCCTCCCTTCACACAATAGAGGGTGGCTGAATATGGTATAAATTGAATCACATTATGAACGCACTAGGGAAATCCTAACATGAATCTTTTTATAAAGTGAATAATCATCCCCTAATTTATCATTAGTGTAAACCCAGGTGTTCAAATAACAAGTTTGTTTAATGTGAGTAAAACCTGTGTGTGTGTATACATGTGTACACACACACACACACACACGCACACACACACACACACACATTCTCTCTCCAGGGCAGTGGAAGCCACAAAGCCCAGCATAGTGTCTAACATAAATTAGCATTAATAAAAACTTTCTCAGGCTCCTGGGGGGTTCAGTGGGTTAAGTGTGTGACTCTTGATTTCGACTCAGGTCATGATCTCACGGTTCATGGGATCGAGCCCCATGTCGGGCTCTGTGTTGACAGCGCGGAGTCTGCTCGGGATTCTCTCTCTCCTTTTCTCTCTGCCCCTCCCCTGCTTGTGCTCACCCTCTCTCAAAATAAATCAGTAAAAATTTAATAAAAAATCAAATAAAAGAAATAAAAATTTTCTGATAGTGATTCTGGTGAACCAAAGCACCATGGGTTATGTAAGAGTAATGCTTCTACTTACAGGAAAGAGAGACCAAGGGCTAGAAGGGACCGGTAGCTTTGCTGCTGTCATCCATCTCCATTGAGAAGATCCTTTCCAGGTCTTTGTAAGACCTTCAGGGTCTCAAGGAGACAGTGCAGAAGGTGGGGAAAGGGTGGGCTAACTGGGGAACAGGGCTGGATCCTGGGGGACGCTGCGTTTCACAGCAGTTCCGACAGGCTCGGGGGTGGGGTGGGGGTGAGTCATAGGATGGAAAAGTAGATGGGATGCTAAGAATTCGCGCCTACACTCTTCTGCCGGGGGGTGAGGTCCCAAGGCGGAGGCTCCCCTGAGACCTGACAAGAGGGTCCCGGGGTTCAGAGGCAGCCTGAGGGGACACAGCCTTCTCTGACTTCCTTCTCAAGTCCTTCCTTATACGAGCCTGGATGCCATACTCTACCTGCCCTTTCCAGGCACACATCTAGCAGAGGCTGGGAGCAGCCCCTCTGTGGAGAGGCCTCCAGAGGCCTCATCCCAGGCACTAAAGCTTGGACAGGTCCAAAAACCCACAGTCCAGAGTGTTTTCTTTAGAACTTCCTACTATTTAACCCCATTCCTCTGGGTCCTGAAAAGGCCCTTGGCCTCCCAGAGCTGGGGCCCTTTTAATCCCCACCACCCCCAGAAAACCTGGGAAAACCCAGAAAAACCCAAAAACCAAAAAAAACAATAACCAAAAACTCCCCCCAGAAATCCCGCCAATACAAACAACCCATACTTGCATGGGATTTAAACCTGATAAGGCACCATCCTGCACCATCTCTGTGGTCCTCGCCACAACACAGAGAGGCAGAAACGATTTGGCTCCGTTTTGCCAGCAAGGAAACGGATGCTCAGAGAGGTTGAGACTCTTTCCCAAATCACACCAGCCCTTCAAAGTGGAAGCCCACCACTCCTGTGACTTCCCTGGGCTGCAAGGCTTTCTGTAAAGGACTCAGCCCAGATAATCTCTAAGGTCCCTTTCAGCATATCCTTCCATGCTATAGGGAGGAAAGCCGTGGCTCAGAAATTAGCAACTCATCCGGAGAGAAGGCTTGGGAGCAGGGAGTTTAGAGCCAGGTATGGAAAACAGGGGCAGACCTCCTTGATGGAAGAGAAGAAAAGAAGCCTTTGCCGTGTCTCCATCAAAGGGGTATCCACCCGCTTTCTCCATGCTCTAAGGAAACAAGAGAAAAAGGACAAATGATGGTCGTTGGGAGATGGAAATGCCACCTTCATTGCTGCAAAGACCACAGTGGTGGACGTGGCCGAGTGAGAGGACAAATGGACCCTGGACCCCCGAGCCCGGGGCCTCTGACCACACAGCACATGCTGGAAGGCTCTGCACATGGAGGTGACAGTGGAGGGCTGCCCAAGGGTGACGGGTATCACAGGTGGGCAGGAGGCAGCTTGGGCTCTTGCCATCAATCTGACCTTGAACCTCAAGTGATCCTCTTGAGATCACTGAGTGGATAGGTCTGTTCCCTTCCCTGCGGCAGAGAGAGGAGAGAGAGCAAAGCCAGGAGCTGCTCTCACCGGGATGGCTCCACCTGGGAAAAGTGGCTGAGCAGGAAGCCTGTGCTCCAACGTTGGGGGCCTCCTCGCAGCGCCCACCCTCACCTCCAGAGTTCTCAGAGGCAGAGGACAGGGCCTCTCTGCCTGCCTCATCAGACCACTTTCATCTCCCCGTACACTGCCCCAGATTTGGAAGATGCGGATGTTGGGGGCAAGGGTCTCCTTCTTTGTCTGGGGGTGGGAGGGTGTGCATGGGGGGGATTGTGGAAACCTTCTTTCCCAACAGGTGAACAAGGGCTTACAGGGGTTAGAAAAGACCTAGGAAACCTGGTGTGTGGGGTGATAGTATATTTTCTAAGTGGATCTAGGTCCATGCCGGAGCGCTAGTCCCCTCGCTGCTCACTATCCCCTCACTGCTCGCTGCTATCACCCCCTGTGTAATTCTAGTAGTAATAGTACTAGGTGTGGCAGGTGTATCACAATGCTGTGAACGTTGTACAAGAGAATGCAGAATTCCCAACTTGGATAGTACAATGCCAGTCACCGGTTTGTGGCAAGCAGCCTTGTTACTCTTAGTGGTAAACTAGATATATCCACTAGAGTGGACTCAAAATCATCCTTTTAACACGTCATTTGCCCGTCAGTGTCCTTCCCTGGATAAGACCAGGTAGTAACATAGCTGGTGCCACACAGCCAGTCACCTCGATCCCATTTATCTGTGTAAATTTAAAAGCCATCTATCTTGAAAAGGAAAGGTAAAGAATCATGGGACTAATATATGCAAAATATCCTTGCAAACAAAAATGAGAATTTACATGCTAGATATCATTTATTGCCATTATGATTATTACGGAGACGGGGAGGAAAGGGCCTTGACTTTCAGCCGGGAGCTTGCATGAGGTAGAAGACCTCCCCCAGACCACTGCCATCCACATCTGCCTCGAAAAATCCCTAAATTCGTCGTGCACACTCCAGTAGTTGATGGTACAGTTCCTCTCGCTCGTGACCACTCTCTGGTTTAGATGTAGCCCAGACATTGGCTGAGGCCTATCCACTCCCCAAATATAGGCATAACTTGACCAAGGTGGCCAATTCGCAGCCTGTGGGAATCCAGAACCACCTCCAATTTCCATGAGTCCCCCACAGCCACTTAGTTTCTGGTCCCTGATGTCTTTCCTCCTCCTTCCAAAGCACTACCTCCACTCTCCTTTGCCCCGCCGGGGGCATAAAGCTTAGGGCCTCCATGGAAGGTCCACAAAAAAACCCATGCGCACCAAGAATTTCCTGAGTTTATAAATGCTCCTGGGATCATGCAGCATCCAGGAGAGGGGCCATGGTGGACACAGGTCTTCCCAGATTCTGCTGGCCCTCTCTCCCTGACTGCTTCTTTGTCCTCGTGAGAAACCGGTCCATCTTCTCTTAGGACCGCACAGAACCTTAGAATCTCAGCTCTCCTGGGCCTTCCAAAAACTAAATTAACTAAAATCAACTACCTAAAATGCAATCTCCTTAAGTGATACTGCTGTGAATGACGTAGCGTCACCACCAAAGTGTAAGCACCGTGAGGTCAGGCACTGGGCTTTGAGATCCACCATAACTAGCCCAGAGCTCAGTTCAATAAATACCACCACTACCGTTGATTCTCATTATTCACAGGAGTTGTGCTCTGTGAAGTCACTTCGAACACTGAATGAGCAATTAGCAAGCCTTGGTCTCTAGCGGGAATACACGGTTAAGTTTTATGAGTCGCTGGTCACGACCTTTTCCTCAACTGACCAATATAGAACCTCGTTTTATGTGAGTTGCTGTTTAAAGACAACTTCTTTAATGCATACTGTTGATTCATTAACATTGAATTCACAGCCACTAGGGCCACAACTCATGCCTGAACATGGCTTAAATAACACGTGTAGTTTTCTCCATAAGGCACCTCACAGGCTTCTTGCTTCGGAACAGTAGACAGCAATGTAGCACTATGCTCAGGGCCATTTGAGGCAGCAAAATCACCAACAAAAAGCACAGAAAAAGGCAGGAAGGAATGGCATGAGCTAGGCCACGGGAAGGACACTTGTTTATAGTGTGAGAGCCGAAACAAAAGGCTGACTGTCGTCTTGTTCAACCTCAGCTGGCAATGTGTGCATCAAGTAACTCGAATTTTTCACGACTCTGCACGTGTCTGTGAATAACCATGAAAGCGCTGCGGGCATCAGCTTAGGGGTCACAGATTTTAGCAAGCAGGCAAACTGACGAACACACAATCCACAAATAATGAAGAGTGACGGCACATGCATATTATGGAGTATTACTTAGCAACAAAAAGGAACTGGAGGGATCTCGTAGGTGTTATGCTGAGCAGAAGAAGGCAGTCTCAAAAGGTTACACGCCGTATTATTTCGTTCATGTGACATTCTTGAAAGGACAAAACTACAGGGATGGAGAACAGATGGATGGATGCCAGGGGATAGAGCTCTAATCAATACCATAGAAACGAGGAACCAGAGAGGCAATACGCCTGGCTCCCATCTGGACGGTCTTGCTCCATGGAATAGGGCTTCGGAGCTCCACTGGAGAGCCTTCTGGTTTCCCAGTGACCTTGTCAGAGGTTGAAGGCCACCACCTGTGTGCTTGAGTCAAGGCTTCATCCCTGTGCAAGTGGTTCCCACAGCCCGCTGGACACCTCAAGAGGGCAGCCCCCACGGTCCAGAGGCTTCCTCGCCACTTTCTATTTCTTGGCTCCTCTGTGAGAGGACCCCACTCCTACTGGGTCCCCAGGGCATTGGTTTTATATCCATATCCAGAGATTCCCCCTCAGAAGTTAGTGTTGCCCCTAGCAACGAGCTTTCTCTCCAAACTGCTTTGAATACTGACTGCCTTCGGAAGACTGCTCTTCAGAACTGATTTCTAAAAGATCTCCTATCACTATGTGAACAAAACATTTTTAAATGGAAAATTTAAGAAGCTTTTAAAACAAAGATTCAAACTATCTTCATCATATTCTGACTATGTGTTTGCTGAGTGGCTTGAGGGGGACTTTCTATGCCTCCCAAAGGAAGAAAGAGGAAATGATGGAGGTAGATCATGAAATGTTACCTGTTCCAAAAGACCGTTGAGAGGTAAAACAGAGATAATATGATACCTCGGTAAAATCCTCTAGAACCTGGGGATTTGGCACCGAGTAGGTGCTTAATTAGTGTCCAGGGAAATCAGGACAAATCCCCAAGTATAAAGGAGTTGTATGTTACCTTTATTAAAACACACACACATGTTTATTGAACATCATTTATATGGCAGGCTACTGGTACCCAGCAACAAGCCTGCCACATAGATGCTGTGCAACAAATAAATCAGATATGGCCCACAGTCTGGGGGGAACCATCTGGTGGATAGAAAGGTATGAATAAAGAGTTGTACTATTAGGCAGAGACACTGATGCTAGAATAAAGAATAAGGAGCATGCTCTGGGGAAGTGGGTAAGGGGGAGTGCATTCATCGGGGTTCTTTAGTTGCAAGTGACAGAATCCCAAATCAAACGAACAGAAATGGAACAGTCGATGCATTGGTCCATGTAATAATTTGCAAGGGGCTGGGTGTATCAGAGACTCAAATGGAGGTTGATAGGAAATTCTGTTCTTCTGCAATCCTGTGCCCTTCTCTACCGTCCAGAAAGAGTTTGGGAATGAATTTGGCTGGAATATCCCAGCTCTGCTATTTACTGGCCTGAGCTTTTTGGAGCTTCAGCTTTTCTTCATTTGTAAAATGCTAATAATACTACCTACCTTACAGATGGTAGCGAAGGCTAAAGGGGGAAAATTATAAATGTAATCATTGTTCTATGAATCCTGTACCCCCATTTCAGCTCAACCACCTTCTCTTCTATTCCTCAAGCATCCATCCATGCACACACCCATCCACGCATCCACACAAAATGCATTAAGCACCTGCTCTGTTCCAGACAATATGCAACCCATTCAAAATATTAATATTAATAAGATAGGCTCCCCTACCCCCCAGTTACTTACAGGTAAGTGAGAGTGATAAACAAACAGGGAACATGAAATGTGAGGAAGTGCATAGAAGTGCAAAGAATCCCTTAAATCTGAATAGCACTTTTTTATTTTTAAAGAAGACTTTTACACCCAGGAGTTCCACTGAAGTCTCATAAAAACCTCATGAGATGTATAATCAGTCTCTCTTACCAGTGGGGAAATTGAGGCAAGTTATCCCTAGCCTAGCTAAAATGCTCCCAGTCGGTGGGAGGTGGGAACAAGTCCTACTGTCTGTCATGGCTACAGTCATGTGGAACACACAAGTTTTACTAGGGGGAGGGAAAAATGATTTGACAGTATTTTGAAATATAGTGGCCAATAAAGAAGCCATAACCAGCTGTAAACAAAACATCAGACAACCGAAGGAAAGCAGAAGAAAGCCAAATGATACAAGTACCGCAAGCACGAACGTGGGTAAAAGAATTGGTGGATGAGCACAAGCAGTTTGCCATCTGCGTAGAAATGTCTAGATTAAAGCGTGAGTAGTTGAATCATACTAAAGTGCTCACGTTTTCCTTTTCAATCTTGATAGAAATTCTGCGGTTTTCCGCATTACCATAGAACACTTAGAACTCCCACTCGGTGCACAGTCTACGTTCTGAATCTCGTATCCATTGCATTTCTCGCATCTATAAATTCTTTCTTTGGGATGTTAAGATGGTTTGGGCTTCTACCCCTCTCAGCCCCCATAACACCTTTAGTTAAGACAAACACTGTAAGTGATCTGCCCCAGGTGACATAACCACCAGGTGGGAAACCTGGAGGTCGACCCCAGGTCTTACGACGTCAGTTGTGGTACTGTGCCAAGCACATGAGTCTGTGTGCTCTCTGTACCAGGTGCCAGAGGCAAGAAAAGACACCTGTGAGATCTCCTGTGCTCCATCTGGGTCGGACCTGCCTAAAGGAATTTCCCATCACGACCTGAACCTTTTCCTCTTCTTTCCCTCTCTCCAACCAGGGCTAACTAAACTAACCTATCTTGGAGTATATTTCTCCAAGTCGCTCAATTCAGAGGGATGAGGTGGATGTGTGAGATCAGCAAGGGAGAGATTTGGAGTCCGAGGTCGGTCAGGGGTCCCAAGAGCCTGCCTAGTCCACCTAGGGGCAGAGTGATCTCCGCTGGCTGTGCTAGGGAACATGAAGCCGCCCTGGCTTTTCCAAAATCGGAAAAACTTGTGTCACAGGGTGACGCTGCCAGTCCCTGAGCCAGAGGCTGGGCTTGTGGTATTGGAATAGGGCCCTGCTTCCCAGCCAATTACCCGGTTTGAGTCCCAGTTCTGCCACCTCCTACATGTATGATCTAGGCAAGTCCCTTAACTTTCATGGACCTCAGTTTGCTCATCCACAAAACAGGGATGACAATGATGATGATGACGACGACGATGACAATAATGATATCTGTGCTAGAGGAGTGTTGTAATGCACAAATGAGCTCACTTATGCAAAGACATTTTGTCAACTGTTACTCCTTCGTTATTGTTGACATGTGAAGGTTGGGGAGAAAGGTGTGTCTGTCCCCAGAGACCCCACTGGGAACTTTCAGAAATTCTCTAGGACAGACATAGCAGGAAAGAGGTATGCAAAGTAAAATCATAAAAGATCCCACAAACAGGGACGGCAGAAAATTTGGGTCTTTGGGCTTGCTTTTTTTTTTTTTTTTTTTTAATCCCAGGAAAAAAAACTGTAAAATAGTTGTAGAAGGAAGAGTAGATAAAATGGAGGAATAAATGGGACATTTTCCCAGCTGGGCAGGAGGATGCTGATTGAGTACAATCAATGCCACCAGCCCGCTAACGAGACCCAATCAGGCGGGGCGATTAGAGATATTCTTCAGGGAAAGAAGCCTGACAGCTGCAGGAAAGTTTTTTGCTTTTCTAGAAAAGAGAGCGGGAGAGACAGGCAGAGTGGTGTGGCAGAAGGAAGAGGGAGAGGCGGGGGGGGGGGGAGAGAACTGACAAAGCAGAAGCACCCACCCAGTCCTTTCTTGAAGAAGTCAAAGAAAAGTGAAGAATTCAAAGGAGAGAGAGGAGGGTAAAGGCTCTGGGGAGAATCTGCTACTGGCTCCGTTTTCTTAGCACTGATTTCCATAATCATTCCACTAACTCCCCCCTCCTGCTGGAGTTGGGAGTCATGGGCTCCATTCTAGTGTGCCTTGAGACAGGCACAGCTCGAGCCCCTAACAAGGACCCCGCCATTTGCCAAGCCCAGTACAGGTTACAAACCTCCCTCTGGTATAAAATCACATTTCTGGCACCACAGAAACCTTTGAGGTAGGTATTTTTCATACCATCCCCATTTTCAGGGTGATTTTAGTACAGTTTATTTCAATGTATATTTATTGAGCACCTAGTGTGCGTTGTGCATTGGTGTTCGACTTAAATAAACAGTGCCTGCTCTCAGGAAGTTCATAGTCTAGGAAGAGAGACCTATACCATTTCAATATTGTCTGGTAGCTACTCCTTTTGACTGAAATGGCAACTAACAGGTAAAGGAGGATTTATTCAGTTAAAAACCATTGTCCTGCCAATATCAAAATAATAATTGATTCAGGCACAAATCATCAATGGATGAGAAACTATGGAGTGAATATTTGATGAGGACTAGGGTTTTTACTATCTCAAAGTATCTCCCCATGGATTACTTATGAATTGCAAAGAGGGAAATGATAAAGCTATAAGTGGAGAAGTTTGGAAGGCAACACTTAACAAAGTGATCACAGCAAACAAGACCATGAGTAGGACAAAGCCATACCATGTGACTCCCAGTGTGATGCACTGAAAAGGACACAACATAATTTATGTAGCACTTTTGCCAAAAATTTTTAATCTGAAATTAGCCATGAAGAAATCAGCATACATATCAAAGCTGAGGGGCATTCTACATTAACAACTGGCCTGCACTCTTCAAAACTGTCAAGGTCACGAAAGACAAAGGCAGAAGAACTGTTCCAAATTAAAGAGACTGAAGAGATCTCACAACTGAATGCAATGTGATTCTGAATTGGGTCCTGTATCAGAAGAAGAATTGCTCTAAAGGACATTCTGGGGATAATTTGGTGAAATCTGATTGTACACTGTGTAAGGGCAAAAGCCTCTTTGGAGTGAGGAGATGAGTGAAGGGCAATTTTCAACTGCCTACTTGACATCCACACACTGATGTCTACAAGATTTCTCATCATTATTTACTGATTAGTGTTATTATTAATTATGGATTCCTCCCACCCCCATACCTGTAACTATTCCCCATGGGGGTTAATGTCACTACCCAGTTGCTTAAGCTAAACCCCTAGAACACATCGTGGTTTCTTTCTGTTACTCCCACAGCTGATCTATAAGCAATTCCTGTTGCCTTCACCTTCAAAGTATATTCCATGTTGACCCACTGATTTTTATCTCTACTGCTACATCTCTGGTCCAAGACACTGTCATCTTACGGGAGTACTACAATAATCTCTTCATTTCCCCCTCCAAGTCCTCTTTAACACAGAGGCTCAAGAAATTTTCTTTACTTATAAATCAATACATGTCACTACCCTGCCTAAACCTCTCCAAAGTTCCCACTGAGCTTAGAATAAAATCCTGAAATCTTCTATCTCTTCCCGGAAAGAAACCCTTATCTCTTAGCTTCAGTCCTGAGATTTCTGAAAATCAAACCCAGAGTGGTATCCTGTAGGATACCCGAACTACTAAATTACTACACAAATTGTATTCCCAACCTTGCAGGGTGTCTTCTGGTAAAGTTAGGGCATGGACTGAGAAAAAATGGGACCCCCAAAATTGGAAGAGGACTTATGAGAAGATCCTAATGAAGTTGAAAATCCCTAAATTCTGCTAAGCCTTCTTTGCAGAAGCAGCAATTCTATCACTGCCTAAGGATGTTTGCCCATTTTTGCCTGATGCCTCGGTAATATGATAGAAGGAGGTATCCAAATACTTAGGGAGATTGGAATAGTAAAGTGAATTTATCATGTAAAACCTATTCATCCACCCAGGAGTGTCTAGAAGACACACGTTTCCCACCACTATGAAAAATAAATTTATGGATATTGAAGGAGGTTGTCAAGAAAAAATGAACACTGGGTGACCCATGGGCTGCAGCCAGGTAATCAGAGGCTCCACATCCCTTCCCCTACCTTGGTATGTGGGTTCCACTTGTCTTCCCTGCTCCTAGAAGTTGCTCTCAGGACACCACTATCACTTGAGATAGTCGTGTGGTGTTGAGATCATGTGAATGGTATACATGGATAAGCTCAGTTGGGGACTCCATATAAACTCTTAAGATGTGGTGAATGAGTGTGGCGATCTACTCATCTTGTGACCTCCTAAGACAAGCTACATATGTAACTTCCTTTGCTCATTAAACCTGCCACCTGCCACCTCTTCCTTCAGTTTCTCCCTGCTCTCTGCATATGGGGGCCGGTTTCAGATTATACCTGTGAAGCTCCCAAGGAGGTTGCAAACCAACAATGAGAGAGGCGCCAGCATCATTAAAGAGTTTATTAGTTGCTCTTCTCTGTAGGTAGGAAATAACGGTGGGAAACTGCTTCCCTTGAACTGAAATCTATAAATTCCGTGGGTATAAAGGGATACTGGGTGGCAGGGCCCAAGTGGTGGGACTTAACTGTCAAAGGCAAGGGGGCATGGTTACTATAATGGACAGCACGGTCAAAGCAGTAATCAGAAAAGTCTGATTCTCAGGGAATTATGGCATTGGCTAGTTGATCATGGTGTCCCTAGAAAAGAAACAGATGTTTGGTCTACTAAATTCTTAATGTGTAAGCAGGAGAATTCCTGCTTAGGTCTCATGAACAGAAGTCTAATATAAAAGATGAAAACATCTAGCCCCTCAGTAAATTCCCAGACTTGAGCCCCTTTATAGACTCTGAACCTTTTGAATGAAAGGGAGCCTGGATCCACTTGAGGAAGGACCCTGCTACATTGCCAAAAATCATATACTGTTAAGCCTTCTCTTGCCCTTCCACAAAGGGATCTACTGATTGGTGTGCTTGGTGTGGGGAGAGAAATATAATTGCATCTTTCAAGGATTTCTAGACATTGGCTCTGAATTGGCAGTATTTCCCAGAGACCAAAATGTCACTATGGTCCACCAGTCAGATGGCCCACCACCTTATGGAGGTCAGATAATCAATGGAGTTCTAGTCCAGATCTCTCTCACAGTGGGACTGGCGGACCCTTGACCACCCATCCTGTGGTTATTTCCCCATCTCTGGAATGCTTAACTGAAATACATACTCAGCAATTAGCAGAAGCCCTATTGGGGCTGTTTTATGTAAAGAGGGCTATTATGGTGGGAAAGGCTAAGTAGAAGCCACTAGTACTACCGCTATCTATAGAAATAGTAAACGAAAAGTAAGACAGCATTCCTGGAGGAAATGCAGAGATTAATACTACCACTAAGAACTTGAAAAATGTAGATGTGGTGATTCCCACCACATCCCCATTTAACTTATCTATGCAGAAAACAGATGGATCTTTGAGAATGACAGTGGATTATCATAAACTTAGTCAGGTGGTGACTCCAATTGCAATGCTGTTCCATATGTGGTTTTGTTGCTTGGGCAAATTAATGGATCCCCTGGTACCTGGTAGAGAGCTGTTGAGCTGCCAATGGCTTTTTTCTGTATACCTGTTAGTAAGGCCCACCAGAAGCAGTTTTCTTTCAGGTGGAAAGGTCAGCAATACCCTTTCAACTGTCCCACCTCAGGGGTATAGCAATTCTCCAGGTATATGTCATAATTTAGTCCACAGGGAATTTGATCACCTTTTCCTTCCACAGGACATTCTACTGGTCAGTTATATCGATGGTATTATGCTGCCTGGACCTGGTGGGCAGGAGGTAGCAGCTACTCTAAACATGTTGTTAAGACATTTGCATGTCAGAAGGTGGGAAATAAATCCCATAAAAACTCAGAGGCTTTCTACTTCAGTAAAATGTCTAGGGGCCCAGTGATACGGGGCATGTCTAAACATCTTTCCTAAAGTGAAGAAGAAGTTGTCTCCAATTCCTCCTATCATTAAAAAAAAAAGCACTGGGTATATGGAAACCAACTTGACAATAAACTATTTGTAAAAGAAATAGATTAAATAAATAAAAATTAAAATAAAAAGGGAATTATCTGAAATAAAAAAAAAAAGGCACAACACCTAGGAGGCCTTTTAGGATTTTGGAAACCATGTATTCCTCCTTTTGGTGTGCTACTCCAATCCATCCACCAAGTGACCTCCAAATCTGCTAGGTTTTAGTAGAACCCAGAACAAGAAAAGGCTCTGCAACAGGTCCAGCCTGTCATTCAAGCTGCTCTTCCAGTTGGGCCATATAATCCAGTAGATCCAATGGCGCTAGCCATGTCGGTAAAAAATAGAGATGTGTTTGGAACCTTCCATGAGCCCCTGAGGGAAACTTAGGGCTATAAGAGCAAAGGCCTTCCATCTTCTTGGAATAACTAATGTCCTTGGAGAAACAGTGTTTGGCTTGCTACTGGGCCTCAGTAGAGAATGAACACCTAACCATGGGCCACTAGGTTACCATGCATGCAACCTGAGCTGGCCATCACGAACTGGGTTTTGTCTGACTCATCAAGCCATAAAATTGGGCATACTAACCAGCAGCTCATTATCAAATAAAAATGGTATATATGAAACAAGGCTCAAGCAGGTCCTAAAGGCATAAGTTTCACGAGGAAGCAGCTCAAGTGCTCACGGTCTCTACTTCTTCTACAGTACTTTCTTTCTCTAGACCTGCACCTATGGCTTCATGAGTTCTATATGGCCAGCTAACTGAAGAAGAGAAACTCAACTTAGTTTATAAATGGTTTTGCATGATGTCCAGGCATCACCTGAAAGTGAACAGGCACAGTACTTATATACACTTTCTGGAACATCCCAGAAGCATAGTGGTGAGAAATTCTCTCAGTGGGCAAAACTTTGAGCTATGTACCTGATTGTTTATATTGCCTGGAAATAGAAATGGTCCAGTATATAATTCCATACCAATTCATAGTCTATGGCCAATCGTTTGGCTGCATTGTCAGGGACCTGGAAGGAACACAATTGGAAAATTGATGACAAAGAGATCGGGGAAAGATGTATGTGACATACAGCTCTCTAACTGGGCAAGAATATGAAGATAATTGTGTCCCATGTGAGTGCTCACCAAAAGGTGACCTCAACAGAGGGTGGTTTTAATAATCTACTAGATAAGATGACCACTCTGCAATTCCAATCAGTCTCTTTCTCTGTCATTGTCAAATGGGCTGATGAACAAAGTGGTCATTGTTCAAAGGTAGAGGATATGTCAAGGCTTAGCAACATGGACTTCCACTCACTAAGGTTAACCTGACTACAGCCACTACTGAATGTCCAGTCTGCCAACAGCAGAGACCAACACTGAGTCCTTGATATGGCACCCATTCAGCAAAATAATCAGCTACCTACCTGGTAGCAGACTGATTACATTGGACTGCTTTCACTGTGTAAGGGGCATGCTTTGTTCTTACCATAATGGACCCTTATTCAGATAAAGCTTTACCTTCCTTGACCCCAATGCTTTTGACAAAACTATCATTCGTGAATTTATAAAATGTCTTCTCTACCATCACGGTATTCTATACAGCATTGTTTCTTATCAAGGAATTCACTTCACAGCAAATTAAGTGCTGTTAGGAGCCCACTCATGGAATTCGCTGGTTCTCCATCATCCTAAATTATCTGACTTAATAAAATAGTGGAACGGCCTTTTGAACACTCAGTTAAGCTGCCTGCTGGATGGCGATGCCTTGTGGGACTGAAGCAAGGTTCTCCAGAAGGCAGTATATGCTCTACGTCAACATCCAATATATGGTGCTGTTTCTCCCACAGGCAAGATTCATGGATCTAGGAATCAAAAACTAAAAATGGGAGTGGCTCCATTAACTACTATCCCCACTGATCTACTAGACCTTCCTCTCCTGTGACCTTAGGCTTTGCTATCTAGAGACCTTAGTTTCAAAGAGAAGAAATTTTCCACCAAGAGGCACAATCATTCCACTGAACGGGATGGCTGCCACATGAGATGGCTCCTCATGTCTCTGAGGAGATGTCTACAGGCGAACCAGGGGGTTACTACACTAGCTGGGAGGATTGATTCTGACTACGAAGGGAAATTTGGGTTGTCCCTACACAATGGAGACAAGAAAAAGTATGTCTGGAAAGCAAGAGATCTCTTAGAGTCTCTCTCAGTATGACCGTGTATTGTGATTAAAGTCAATGGAAAACTGTAACAACTTAATTTAAGCAGGACTGCTAATGGCCCAGACCCTTTAGCAATGAAGTTTGGGGTCTTTACCAAGCAAAGGACTAAGACCAGCTAAGGTACTTATTGAGAACAAAAGGAATGTTGAATGGGTACAAGAAGGTAGTTATACCCATCAGTTTTGACCATGTGACCACTTTTAGAAATGAGGATTATAATAGTTATGAGTATTTCTTATTTTTTATAAAAATATGTATTTATATAATGTTTCATATCAATGTATAAATATATTATGTATTTACAATAAATATATTTATAGAGGTGCCTTGGTAGCTCAGTCAGTTGAGCGTTCAACTTCGGCTCAGGTGATAATCTTGTGGTTCGTGAGTGCAAGCCCCCCATTGGGCTCACTGCTGTTAGCGCAGAGCCCACTTCAGATCCTCTGTCCCCTCTCTCTCTGCACCCACCCCCTGGCTTGCACTCTCTCTAAAAATAAATAAAACATTAAAAAATAATAAACAAATACATTTATACGTATGGCTTATAATATAGAAGTGAATATTTATATTTATTATATAAATATGTTAATATACACATATAATATTTTCCTTCTCTTATTCTTTTATCATCTAACATCAGATATATTAATAAGAGCTAACTTCATATCTCAATATTCAAGATACAAGACCAAGAACAGCGAACACCATCCAAGGACTTTGCAATCTCTTCTGGTGAAAGTGTTGGTGACCTGCTACCATCCCCAGTTACTCAACAGAACACTAATCTAGATGATGGTGTAAAGGAACTTTGTGGATATGATTGAAGCCCGTAATTGGTTGACCTTAAGTAAGAAAGATTATCCTAGATAATCTGAGCAGCGCTGGTGTAATCAATCAAAAGGCCTTAAAAACAGGGCTGAGGCTCCCTAAGCAAAGAAGAAATTCTGCCTGTGACAATAGCCTCAGTCTATGCCTCAGAGTTCCAGTCTGCGCTTCCTGGTGTCTCTCTATGGATTCCAGACTTGTCTAGCCAGCCCGCATATTCATCTATGCCAATTCCTTATAATAAACCTCTCAATATATATCTCCTACCTATTTAGCTTCTCTGACTGAACTTTAACTGACAGAACTGGAGGTCATGGATTTTTAAATGACAGAGGACAGTAGCAGCACTTAACCGTCAGCAGCAGGATGGGTGTAATTACCAAAATAGTTTGCAGAGTCTGAGAAGTTGGAGGCGATTGAACTGCAGGGTCTGTGGTATTAGCTAATTGATAGGGAAAAATAGAAAGCTACCTGTGGCATCATGCTGCTTGTATAATTAAAAAAACACACACACACACAAGAGCTGGCAAGCAGAAGGCAGTCATCAGCTGTCACAAAGAAAATGTGTAGGCCTTCACCCGACTTTTAAATTGGGCAGACCCAGAGCCCATAGATGAAGTGGTATCTGTCATATTGTAGAAAGATAGTACAATGTCACTAGAAATATATCCAGCATGTACTACCCCAATCCTTCCCCAAAGTGACATGAGGACATTTGTCAGAATGATAATGTCCTAGAGAAAAGGAAATACTTTGACTTTTCAAGGACCATTAAATACAGGATTTGAGCTGACTCTGATACCAGGGAACACAAAATGGCATCATGAGCCTCTGATTAGAGTAGAGGTTTATGAAGGACAAATAATAAACAGAGTTTGCTCCCAAGCAAAGACATCCACAGTGTCTATGGAGCCTATCGAGCCATTCTGTGGTTATTTTCTGGTAGCTGGCAGAACACTTATATTGATTCCCTGACCTGGGGATGGGGGTGTAAAGGTTACAAAGGTGGGGAAAAAAAGAATCAAGTGGAAGCCCCTGAAACTCCCCACTCTCACCTCTGGCCAAGACAGTATATCAGAAATGATGATGCAACAGAGGTATTGCAGAAGTTACCATGACTGTGAAAGAATTACATGTGGGAGTGATCCTCCACATCACATCCCTTTTCAATTACCTATCTTATCCCTGTGAAAACCTGGTTGATTGTAACAGGAAGTGATGACATTGGACTGTAAACTTAACCAGGTGGTAACCCCAGTTGCAGCTGATGTGGCAGGTGTAGTGTCTACACAAGATTAGATCAACCCAGTTTGGAATAGCTAATGATTTGGCAAATGTCTTCTTTTCCATCAGTAGGAAAGATTTAAAAATAGTTTGCATTTACGTGATGAGGACATCAGTACACAGGCACTATATTTCCCAAGGGTTATGCTAACTCTGGAATCATGTGATGCACAAGGTCCTTGTTCATCTTGACATTCTGCAGACCTTCACAGTGGCCTGCTCTATTGATGATCTATTGATGAGTATACTCTATGAGTTGAAGTACCAAATATACTAGATGAGTGCTTTTAAAACAATCTGTGAAGGGCCAGTTTTGTTTTCCAATTCTTCACAGACTAACAATTTTATAAACCTCAATAAAAATGAATTACTATAAAAGTGAAATAAAAAACAGAACATACAAAATAATACTTAAATTATTAGATTCAATAGACATAAAATTTCATTTTGGTAAATATAATCCAAAAAATATATAACAGGGAAGAGGATCACAAAAACTGTATACGTGTTCAATGAACGTGTACATTAGATTATTAATATAGGATCACTATTTCACTAAAAACATCTTATCATTTTTCACTTACCACTAAACAGAAGTTATGATGATATATTGATTCCCCTACATTAAATACCTTTAAGCATACTTGCTTCTTGCTTGTAAAATTACATAAATTGGGTTGGATTTATGATAACCCTGCTTGCAAGACATAAGTATATCTAACCCATTTCTATGATTTATTTAATTACATAACACTCACAATAAAGAAACCAGTTGTATAGAAAGATGTGGCCAGGAACACAAGAAGAGATTTTAAAATCATTTCAAGCAAGCTTAGGGTATTTAACTTTTCTCCAACATGAAACAAGTGTGCTGTATTTTCAAAATCATTCTTCATCTCTTTGTTCATCACACAAAATTATACTCAAATTTGGATTATCTTTTAATAAAAGAAATGTGTTCATGGTTTTAACACAGGGATTACATCTTACGAACTAGCCTTTAACTATCATTACAAATGGCTTGTATGAGCTCAGTAACACCCACATTGACTAACCTGGTTGCGTAAGATGAATCCACTAGTCATGAACTTAGATGTCATGGCAATGTCAAATTGCTATAAAGTCTTCTAAAGGCTTACCTCTCAACCTTGGCATTTATCTCATTGCAGAACAGTTTACAAACCGCACTTTCAATAGCTACTACTAGAGACAGCCCAGTAAGAAAAATGGGTGTAAGGCACTCCATGAAGATTCAGGATCCTGCCATATAATGGAACTTTTAGGATTCTGGTGGTCTGGGGCAGTTTAAGACATTTTCTCTAAAATAAGTTCTTGTATCTCATACCTCCTATATTTGATAGATAAGCTGCACTAGAGAATACTGTTTTGATCTGTCATCAGGTGACTGTGAAGGCTTTCAAAAGAACATCCTCTACAGCATACAAATGCTATAGGTGGAAGCTGTCATGCCACTCAGGTCATATGAACCAGAGGCAGAGAGAGGTCTCCATAGTGTGTAAGGGTGTGTCGTGGAATCCTTTGCAAACACCAACTGGAAAGACAACTGAGACACTACTGGGCCCTCATAGAAACTGAACTGTGTAAAATCAAGGAACTATGTAACCAGAGCTGTCCATTATGGTGTGGGTATTATTAGATCCCCTCAAGTTATAAGGTTGAGTGGCCATAACAGGAATCCATCATACAACGCAAGTGGCACATTGGATAGAGGCAGAGCAGGTTCAGAAATTACAAGTAAATTACACTAATGGGTGAGCCAGACTCCCATGTCTCTTACATCTATTCACTGATCCCTCTACTCACATTTATTACCTCACAAAATAGAGGAGTTCCTATGACCGATCAAGGGGGGCAGGGAGGATCTCAGGCTGCTTTGTAAAAAATGCAATATGCTAGTACTAGCCAAAAATTGCAGTTGCATTAAAGCCCTACTCAAGAGTAACTAAAGGAAATTTTCTCACTGGTAAATATTCCCAGTGGGCAGACAACATTATGAACATTATGCTTCATCATTTACTATAGGTGGAGAAAAAGAAACCTGAGCTGTATATACACAGAATAACTGGGTAGCAGATGGCTTGGCTGGAAGATTCTGGAAGAAACACAACTGGAAGATCAGGGGTAAGGAGGTCTGGTGAAGAGATACATCAACAGACCTACAGGGGTGGGCACAAAGCACGCGGATCTTTGTATCTCCTCATACTCAGCAGAGGTCACCCACTGTAGAAGCAGCCCTCAACAAACTGGTAGACTTGTCTTGTGAAATCAGCCAACCCGTCTCCTCAGCCAGCCAGTGCTGATGCAATGATCTCGTGAACAGAGCAACAGTGTGCTAAGGACAAAAAATGCACATGGACCCAAAAGCATAGGCTCTCTCTCATCATGACTGATTTAGCTGTTGCCACTGATAACTGCCTGATGTGCCAGCAGCAGAAACCTACCTTGAACTCTTGATATGGCACAGTTTTTCAAGGAGACCCTCTTTTGCATCAGACCCCTTGCACCCTGAGGGAGACATCAATTTGTCTTACAAGAACTGATACTCTTGGATATGAATTTCCTTTCCTTGCCTACAATACCTCCATGGCCTCCATTGGCGCCACCATCCAAGGGCTTCCAGGATGCTAACCTACCAACGTGGTTTCCCATACAACACTGTTCTGGGTAAAAACTCCTATTTTATGTCAAAGTAGATGCACCAATGGGCACATGAAAACGGTCATGGGATACACTGGTCTAACCAGGTACTGCATCACCGCCAGTTTAATCAAATAGTGAACTGGCCTTTAATGTTCCAGCTAAAATGCTCGCTCTCTCTTGCTCTCTCTCTCTCTCTCTCTCTCTCTCTCAATAAATAAACTTTTTTTAAGGAGGAGTTACAGTAGCTGCTACACAATAAGGGAAGGAAAGGGGTACATCTGATCCCAGGGTGTTTGGAGGTATGGCACTTGGAGCTTTCATACTAGAGGTAATATTTAATATGCAGTGTGAGAAATCACAGCCCAGCAATGGCTTTTAAGGGCTTAGACTCTTGGTGGATAAAAGGTGCTGAATATCAGTTACAACTTTGGCATCAACTAAAGGACACTTGCTTGCGTTACTAACCACTTACTTTGAGTCTTTTCAGAGACTGTGACTAGCCTTAATTTTGAAGGGAACCTATAGCTTATTGGACTTGCATCTCCCCTCAGGTAAGAAAGAAGGTGTCTTCTTTCATTAAAATGGGGAGGGCTCCACACAAGCAAATCATGGAAGCAATAAACATCAAGTGTGATGACGATCATAGGGAGTGTGCTAAGACTCACCTGGGGTGACACTGAGAAGAAGTGGAAGAAATGTCAAACCTAAACTTCTCTTCTTAAAAGAAACTCTCCTCTGCATCTTGCTATTTACTGAGTAAGGGCCACAGAGTGAGCCTCTGGCAATATGAAGATGGATACACGATGGCTGTTACCCCCAAGGACTAATTTAAACTTGCCGTTAAACATATATTTTCAAGTAAAGAAAAACACGAGGCAACCAGAGAGAAGTGCCAAAGGCATAGTCACATAGTGCTACAAAAAGCTCCCAAGGGGGAAAAAAATACTTCCCCAAGGAAGGCCAGGTGGACAGAGCCCACCTGTTGAGCTTGAACTTGCCTTTACCAATACTCACTATCTTAGAAGCAGAGGTTGGGGGAGGACTTTCCTTGCCAATGCAGTGATCTTTAACTTAGGGTGGCCATTGTGCCAACCATGAAACTCGTGAAACTAGCAAGATATTTGTGTGCCACATAACTGCTCACACTCTTTGGGTGCCAGACTCTCCTCTGGTCCTGCTAATGCTTGCTCAGTGGACCCAGGTACAAAGTGACCACAGTGGCATGGATGGAACCTACTCATGGTATTGACAACATACACTTCCTCTCACACCAAAGCTGACTTGCTTATCATTCCTGCTGGGCGCCTAACTTGGCAGGAACAGGGCCAGCACTGAACCTCTGATATGGCACCATTTCCCAGGGAGACCAGTGGCAGCTGGATTACACTGGACCCCTTTCTACATGAAGGGGGCAGAGAGATGTTCTTCACTGAGACGGACACATATTCCGGGTTTGGATTTGCTGCCCTTGCTTGTGATGCTTCTGCTACCACCACGATCCATGGGCTTATAAAATGCCTTATTCACCATCACGGTATTGCTCACAACATTGCCTCTAATCAAGGAATTCATTTCTCAGCAAAAGAAGTGTGGCAACGGGCTCAGGCCCATGGAATTCCTCTTGTTGCATAACTCATCGCCCAGAAATGAGGCGCCCAACACAGTGCTGGGATGAGCGACTGGAGTCTCAGACTGTGGTCCCAGGGTCTGTCTTACAGAACGCAATACATTCTTTGACTCAGCGATCAATAACTGGCACTATTTCTTCCTTAACTGGGATGCAGAGATTTCAGAATCAAGGGCTGGAAACCAGAGTGGCTCTTCTCACCAGGACACCTAACACCTCAAAGAATGTTTGCTTCCTGCCCCTGCAAATTTGAGCTCTGCTAATCCAGAGGTCTTGGTTTCCAAGGGAGAAAATCTTCCACCAGGATAAACACCAATGGTTCCAATGTTTGACAAGTTGAGACTTACCCTGGCTGCCCTGCGGCCTGTGTGTCACTGAAGCAACAGGCAAAAAAAAGGGGAATTGCTCTACTAGTTGGGATGATTAAAACCAAGACGATATTTAATGGCAGGGATAACAATGTTTGGAGCCTATGGAATTCTCAGGGGGGATGCCTTACTATTTTTGTGTCCAATAGTAAATGTTAATGGAAAGTCACAGAAAAAAAAAAATACACAGAATCTCTAAGGATTCAGACTCTTCAAGAAGGAAGGTTTGGGTCACTCCACTCCACCAGGTAAAAAACACCAACCAGAGTATACCCTGGATGAGGATAATGAGAACCCAAAAATGTGGAACACATAGTATACAAAGGAAGATTCTATGTGTATATATAACTTTATATATACATATATATGTATTTTGTGACCAGTTATATGAACAAGGACTCTAGTAGTTACACATTTTTTTCTTCTTTCTGTATATGTGTGTATATTATCTTCTTCTCTGTCCTACGTTCCTTATTATGTTATACAAGTTGTGAGAAGATTAACTTTGTAATTCACTCTTTAAGGAAGAAAATACTCAGACAAAGAAACTCTCTGAGGAGAGTAGCCAACCCAGTCTGGCTGTCTCCCAGAGGTGGATACAAGGACTGTTGAAACTTTGCTTCTCTTTATCTTGAGGAGAGGCAAGAACATCTCCCTTTGTGCAAAAGATGTTTGCATCTAGGGGCGCCTGGGTGGCTTAGTCGGTTAAGCGTCCGACTTTCGCTTGGGTCATGATCTCGCGGTTCGTGGGTTCGAGCCCCGCGTCGGGCTCTGTGCTGACTGCCAGCTCGGAGCCTGGAGCCTGCTTCAGTCTGTGACTACCTCTCTCTCTGACCCTCCCCTGCTCACGCTGTCTCTCTCTCTCTCTCCTAGAAATAATAAATAAAACATTAAAAAAAAAAAAGATGTTTGCATCTAGTTAGGTGAAAGGACAATTTTTTAGGATGGCAGGAAGTTCTTATCTGTGTAGAAAGGAGTGTATGGATACTGAGGACCCAAAGGAGTAACCTGGAACAGTGTGGGCTAGTGTTTGGGAATGAATCACAAGCAATTGTCTTTCCAATTTGAACACATCCTTACAAACTCTGCTTTGTGACAATAGGGTTTCTGCTTGCCACTGGCTCCCTGTCCCACTCAGTCAATCAGAGTTACTGAAGGAAGATTGTAGGGCTAAAGGGGGCATAAGAAAAAGGGCTTGGTGCCCCGTCGACTTCCTATTTCTGTCAGACTCATTGACCCAGCCGTGGCAATTTGTTTCAAGGAAGCAGTTGAATGTGCTTTGAAGCTTTTCCAATAGAGCCTCACTGTGCCCACTCAGAGACACTGATTCCAGCCAGTTGGACGCCCCCCCCCATCTTAAAAGATTGAGTCCCAACCCCACAGAGGCCCTCCTCCAAACTCAGTGACCAGTACCAGCGAAACAGCTTCCTTTTTCAGAAAGGATGTTCCTCTTTTTCAAGATTCTCGCTTTTATTATTTTTATTAAAAAAAATTTAATGTTTATGGTTTTGAGAGAGACAGAGGCAGACCATGAGTGGGGGAGGAGCGAGAGAGAGAGAGAGAGAGAGAGAGAAAATCTGAAGCAGGCTCCAGGCTCTGAGCTGTCAGCACATAGCCCAACGTGGGGCTTGAACTCATAAGTCATGAGATCATGACCTGACCCGAAGTCAGACACAACTGATGGAGCCACCCAGGCGCCCCTCAAGATTCTAGCTTTTAATAACTCTAATCTCTTCCCTTTATTCCCCCAGTTTCTAAGGGTGGTAGCTGCTTCCTGAGAAAGCTACTTCCATGATGATCCCCTTCTGTTCCCTTTTACCTTCTCAGCCGGCAATCCTTCTGAGCTAGTTAACAATTCTTTATGTTAATTTTCTATGTTTAAAATTTTCAAAATGCCTGGTATGGCTTCTGTCTTCTGACTAGACTAACATTTCCCAAGGGGCATCTCTACAACATGGCCAAATGGAAGCCCCACCTTTGAATCTGGCCTCTACTATGTGTTATGCTCCAGCAACATCACAACTGCCTGGAGCTCCCCATTCATAATAAGGTTTCTGCTCCTGTGTCGTCTACCCGTTCTCAGAATCATGACAAGACCATCTCTTTGAACCAAAGGTGAATAATGAGGGATGGAGCTAGAGGCATGGCTTTGTGAATGAGCCATAAAGAGTTCTACTCATGCTGTTCAGAGACAGACTTGAAAAGATTTTAAGATGAGTTCAATAGATACAGCTATTCCAGAGGTACATCTGGATGCTATACTGGAATGTTCGTCTGGCCTCAAATTTCCCCTCCCCATCTTAACATTCCTGCTGAGGAAGGCTGTCCTCAAATCCTTAGGACTCTTCCTTCCTCTCCCTACCTTACCAGCTCTCCTCTGAGGGCAAAGTTTGCATTTTTTGGCCACCCTGACAAGGCATCCTCCACCCTCATTATCACTATCAATATTACCACCATTCTATTCTGTAGGTTAACAGAGGATGGTGGAAGGTTGACAAAAGAGGTGGTAGTTGGAGAAAGGGGAAGGTAGAGCCTGATGGAAGAGGAGGTTGGAAGAGAAATTGGTAGAAAAGAGAGACATTCATAAAAGGAGAAATGAGGGATGACCCCTAGTGAGCATAGGGTATGGTCATCAGTAAGTAAACATAATGAATCCTTTCAGTAACTGCAGAGCCAAATAAAGAGAGTAAAGTCTACTCAAAACCTTGTTTCAGCAGAAAGCTATGCTCCATTTGAGAATAAATTGATTGGCAACTTGGTGCTGAGAATCTAACGGGAATGAGAATTCTCATAGGAAAACCTCTGTTCCCCATCAGATTCGTATGTTGAAACCCTATCCCTCAAGGTGATGGTATTAGGAGGTGGGTAGGGTCTGTGGGAGGTGATTAGGTCATGAAGGTGGAGACTTCAGGAATGGGATCAGTGTCCTTACAAAAGAGGCAAGAGAGAAGTTGGCACTGTGCAACCCAGAAGAGTTTCCTCACCAGAACCCATCCCTGCCAGCACCCTGATCTCAGGCTGCCAGCCTCCAGATATGTAAGAAGTAAACTTTTATTGTTTATAAGCTACTCTGTCTATGGTGTTCTATATAACAGCCCAAATGAACTAAGGCAACAATCTTGTCCTTAATCTATTCCATTTTATTGAAAAGCAGTAAATGGCAGGATGGGACTGAAAAAGGGCTAGTTTCAGAGAAAATGTAGGTATAGCTTAGGCCTCCATTACACAGGAACCATCAAGCACAAAAGGAAGAGATTTTAAATAAACCTCCTACCTAACCTCTGTGGTCCCAAACTTCTCATTCAACAAGTATTTAAATTAGTCTATGCTGTGCTAGATGCTGGGCTCATGGTACTAAACAAGACAGAAGGTGTGCATGTCTTCATGGGGTTTACAGTCCCAAAATTAAGAGGTGTACATAACACAAAATGTTAAGTATCCTAAGAGATAAAGCAGTGTGGGAACATAAAAGACAGGAATTCCAATTAGCCAGAGAACCAGGAAGTGCTTCATGAAAAATACGGCGTTCGATCTGGGTTTGAAAATGTAGGCAGAATTTGAGCAGGGAGGGGAGAAAGAAAGACATCATTATCGGCAGGAAGTATGGCCTAAGCAAAGGCCCAGAAATGGGAAACCATGGGGTATGGCTGGAGGAGAGTAAATAGGATTATTTGGATAGAACACAAGGTGATCCACAGGGTCTTCACCCCTCCAACTGTGCCCCCCACAACCATCTCCCCAGCCTCATTCACCTGGAACTAAACTACCCTTCTAGCCTTTCCATCTTTTGCTACTTCTATCGCTCCATCTCCGCCCCCAGGGAACCCCCAATCAGAATGAAGGGATTTATAACCAGGAACACTCTGTCCTCAGATCAATAGCTGAAGATCAATAGCTATAATGCAGAAAATTAATCCATATTCATTAGAATTGAATTGAACAAATGATATCATTAAAACTCCCTCAGAAATCTATAGAAGGGAATTAAAGAGAAAGTTGTTCTAATGTCACTACTCTCTGCCAGGCTATAGGTTTAAGATATCAGGCAAGGGGAGCTCCCATTAACTTTCAAAGGAAGCTTAAAAGGTCATTAGGGACATAGCTATAGTGACCACACATGCAGAGGGTATGGAGATGGGAGACAAGTTTCTTCCACATGGATCTGGGGGTCTGGGAGGCACAGCTGGATAAATGAACTCACGAGTCACCTCAGGTGCCAGAATTCTGCACCTCTTGGATTTTTCCTTGGCATCATGAAGTCACAAACATGCTTTAAGAATGTCAGGTGTAGGGGCGCCTGGGTGGCTTAGTTGGTTAAACGTCCGACTTTCACTTGGGTCATGATCTCACGGTTCGTGGGTTTGAGCCCCGCGTCGGGCTCTGTGCTGACTGCCAGCTCAGAGCCTGGAGCCTGCTTCAGTCTGTGACTCCCTCTCTCTCTGGCCCTCCCCTGCTCACGCTGTCTCTCTCTCTCACTCTTCTAGAAATAAATAAAACATTAAAAAAAATTATTAAAAAAAAAAAAAAGAATGTCAGGTGTAATCATTAACTCAGAAAATAGCCTTGGCTGCTGAAGACCAGTGTCCTCTCCTGCCCCTGGGAGTTCCTGGCCATTCTCAGAGCCAGACCCTCAAGTCTCTACCCATCATACATCTCACAAAACAAGAACAGTCACAGGATTCACAAGGAAGTCTTAGGCTAACACAGCTGCGAAAAGTTGAGGAAGCTCAAAGGAAGGTGCCAGAATGGCCTGGTGAGTTTTCAGGAGCACAGGCAGGAGTGCTGTATTCCAGGTTTGACTTCACCTTCTACTAGCTGCGGGAAAGTGCCATAAACCCTGTGAGGTTGGTTTCTTTACCTGTAGAATAAGAACGATATGATAACTCGTACCTCAATGGGGTTACTATGAAGATTAAATAACACAGTGCATGGTCAAAGTGCCTTGCAAATTGCAAAATGCTATTCCAAATCATTATAATACTGTCCTAAAAGCTTAGAGATGTTCTTCTGCAGCAGGTATCTTATTAATGGGACCTGTTGATGGGTTCCATGACATCCATAAATGCTCTGAAAATTTAATACTGAACAGTCTGCCTGGGTGTGTGCATTTTGTGCGTTTTGAAGGGGAAGAAGACCCATGGCTTTTAACAGACTCTCCAGGAAGTCTGTGACCAGTAGAGATAAAGAACTGAGAACCACTGATATAACGATACTGAGTGGTAGCTCTTCATCTCTGTGCAGGTGGGACCAGTGTCTTTTATGTATCACAGCAAGAGAGACCTTAGTAAAGCAGGAGTCCCTGCAAAATCAAGCATCAGCACCATGGAGAAACATTGAGAAATCTTGGTGGTTGGCCACACAAGGGATCTGGGTGCTGGCCTGCCCTGAAGGAGATAAGATGGTATGAATGGCTTTCTGACAGGTTTCCCAGTCTTCCATGTTGGCCAACCCCAGGGAGCTCTGCTCAGCTGTGTGTGAGTGGAGCCCTCTGGAGCACAATGGCAGGGTTTGCTCTTCACATAGCATATGTGATGCTCCCTGGAGTTGGGCAAAGAGGAGGACTTATTTCCATCTCACCACCTCTCCCTCCCCTCCTTTCAATCTCAATCCTAGGTGATTGGAGGATCCAATCTCGAGGATCCAAGGTCCTTTGGTAGCCTCTTGCTCTCCTACATCATTTCTGAAACTCCTGTTTCCTTCTCCTCTGGGCATGCTGGGAGATTGATGACATGCAGGCCAGAGCTCCCTCCTCAAAAGTTGGCTTACTGGAGGGCTCACCCAGCCAGAGACCATTTTCATGTGCCTTGCATTGTTCCCAAAACATGGTAGATGACAAAAGGAGGGAGAACACCTAAATTCCATTTTGCTTTATATTATTTTGTGTTTCTAACCCAGACTCAGGTGCACCGTAGTACCCCCTCCCTTCTTCTAACCCAGGCCTCTCTGACATCCCCCTGGCGTCTCTGGAATCCTCCAAGGGAAAAACATCAATTCAGGCCCCAGCTCAGTGAAGACGTGGTTAGCCAAATTGTTAGGTTTTTCTGTGTCTTCCGTTCATGTCACTTTGTTCCCCACTGATGCCACTTGAAAATCCTGGAGGCCCCTGACCAATGTCTCTTTCAGTGCCCTTAGGAGAACATTAGAGGATGACCTCACAATGGGAGGAAAGAAGGAGGTCACCTTGTCCTGCCTCTGAGAATCCCATAGCTCTCCTTTCCTGAAAGGGTCCTGCATGGGCCCCTCACCAACCTCTCTTATAGAGAGACCAGGAGTCTGTCCTAACATCTCCTCCAAGTCCCACTGATGGTGCTGTGTAAAGTAGTGCCAGTGGCTCCTCATCTAAACTCTGTGCCTCCTGCTTCAACGTTCTGCAATTCCCAGGGCCCTGTTAACTACTCTGGGTCTCTTTTCTTCCTCTGAGTTGTATTTATCTTTTTCTTACAAACTGCCAAGCATTTAGGGGAGGTGGTGTGGGCAGAAATGACCACAGAGCTAGAGGGAATGTTTAAGGACTCCAACAGCTATTCAACACAGATTCATTGAGCATCCGTCTATTCTGGGGACTATGCAAGGCACACAAAGACAGGCTCTGGCTGGGTGAGCCCCTCCAGTAAGCCAGCTTCCGAGGACAGAGTGGCCACCCTGCAGGTCAGTTCCAGTGATCGCCTACCTCTGGAGAATTTATTCCAGTCTGTCTAATGGGTAGCATGGAGATTTGGTTAAAGGACCTATACCCTTACTGAACAGCAAATCCCTTCAAAGCAAGTGGAGTCCAGACAAGTGTTCCGCATTTGCTTGTTGAATTAAATTGAACTAAACCAGAGTTCATGTCCTGTTCTGTATTATCTCTTTGAGTGGTGGTGAGCAACGGTAAAATGGAATCGAATAGTGAACATGGAAAATGCCACTGGAGAATCCTCTATTAAATGCCAACGCCCACACACTCCTATGCACCCAGGTACACGTGTGCATAAGCACGCTTGCGCACACATACACAGAGCAGACTCTTGGCTCTCTGCCGCTTGCTTGAAAACCGGCTTCAAGAGACAATTAAATATTGATATCTTTGCATCTCAGTATTTTCTTCTCAAATCCAAACAGCCCCAACAGGAGCCATCACTGGCACTTATTTAACTCCTTAAAAACATCCATGAGGGGCTTTATTTAAAAATTAAGTTGTTAAGAACAGAGATAATGCAACAGACTATGGGGAGGGAATGAGCTAACTCCCCTGAAACCGGTGCTGGGGGAAGCACCAGTTCACTCTCTGAGACTCAACCTGGGATCCAGCTCTCCTGGAGCCGGGGCCCAGCAGCCCACAGGGCACCTGCCTCACGGTCTGGAAAGGACAAAGGGATACTCTCTTGCCAGCTTTCCCCAACAGGCCCTCAAATGCCCTACAATCAGAGGCTTGGCAGAGTTATGCAAATTGCCTCTTCATAATGATGTCCTCACTGAATAGATTAACCCAGCGGGGCTGCCGGACAAGAGCAAGCAGGTGCTGACTGCCAGGCCCTTAGCTCTTTGCCCCAGCACCAAGCGGTCACACTGCTTCTAGACCAGGCTGCTAATGGCCTTCTCACTGCACTACCTTCTGCACCGGCCACCAGGCCTCTATCATATGCACACTCCTGCCTCTTCTCCAGCAATCTGTCCCCAACAGCCTATCTTGTGGGATCTCCAACGTCAGGGTTGAGAGGGAAGGGAACAAAGTCCTTCCCAGGAATTGTCCAAGGCACATGCATTGTCTGCCTGTGTAGGTGAGGGAGCTTTCAGACGGGCCAAATCGTGCTCCCTGGAGTCACTGACATAGGTGTTCATGTCTAATTCCCCATGTGAAGGTAGGACTTAAGTCCTTGTATTCTCCACGAAACCCAGTCTAGGGCCTTCAACACAGTAAGTGCTCACCAAATGAATACTTCTTGGATAGGATGGAATTCCCAAATTATAGGGCTGAAGAGTATCTTTGGAGCAATTCAAGCGGTCAATTGCATATACGGATTATGACACATGTACCAGGCACCATGTAAATACTGGCATAGGGATTCTAGCTTAGCTTCTAGGAGTACCTAGAAATTATAGGCAAATCATGCTCATGTGCTTTTCTTTTTTTATATTAATTTACTTATTTATTTTTTTTTTAATTTTTTTTAATGTTTTATTTATTTCTAGGAGAGAGAGAGAGAGACAGCATGAGCAGGGGAGGGTCAGAGAGAGAGGGAGTCACAGACTGAAACAGGCTCCAGGCTCTGAGCTGGCAGTCAGCACAGGGCCCGACGCGGGGCTCGAAACCACGAACCGTGAGATCATGACCTAAGCGAAAGTCGGACGCTTAACCGACTAAGCCACCCAGGCGCCCCTATATTAATTTATTTTGAGGAGACAGGGGAGGGAAGAGGCAGAGAGAAAGGAGAGAGAGAATCCCAAGCAGGCTCTGCTGTCAGCGCAGAACCCAATACAGAGCTTGATCTCACAAACCACGAGATCATGACCTGAGCCCAAATCAAGAGTTGGCCACTTAACCAACTAAGCCACCCAGACGCCCCTTCATGGGGAGAGGGCCCATGGCTTTCACCAGCATCTTCATGGGGTCATGACCCCTTCCTTTAAAAATTGTTAACGACTGCTAGTCTATGGGAAGGACAGACACAAAAACCAACAATCACAACAGTGTGATAAACCCTGTAGCCAGGAAGAGCACAAAATGGTCTGATGGCACAGAACGGGGGCCAGCGTGCAGAGGACAGAGCCCTGAAGTCGGGATCAATCCTTTCAGAGCTAGATGTTACTAGTCCTATTTCACTAATGAGGAAAAGGAGGCTCCAAGAGGTTAGGCTACTTGACCAAGGTCACACATCAATAGAGTCAAAATTGAAATCTAAGTCTCTCTGATCCCAAGTTCAGTGCTGCCGTGCCCCTTCACCTCCCTGCAGCTGCCCTGGCATTTGAGAGCCCAGCCTCCAGACTCCTCATGTTCGCCCAGCCTTTGAGGGGACAGAGGAACAGAACCCCTACAATGGCTGTCTAAATTCTGAACAAACATGGAGCGGGCTCGGTGGCTAGGCCGCCAGGTCCCCGGTGTGCACATCTTTGCATGCTTCAGCGGACTTCGTGGAGTCTATTTACCACATCTAAGACCAATTTCCTTCCCTTCAGTTGCTTTGAAGATAATTGAAGGTACTCGCATTGTCTGCCTGGGAATGTAAGAAGCTAGCTAATGCTGCAATCGATGCTTCCTGCTTAATGCTGGGCCTCCGCCCGCCTGCCCTGAGCAGCCGCTAAGGCAGCCTTCAATGAAGGCTTCTGCAGATCTTCCAGGCCGGCTACTTTGTTAATCAGAAAGGGGCTGGGGGCGGCGGGGGCCCTCAGGATAATGGCAGGCAGATTGAGTTGTTAAGCCTGAATGAAATATTTAGTAGCACATTCGCACGACTCGGCTGGTCCATACTCTCCACCCTGCTGGGGGAGGAGGGAGAGGAGAGGGTGCCCAACTTGAGCTCCCCAGGCTAGGGGTGCTGATTAGCCTGCTCCAGGCTGCAGTGAGGGAGGGGCGACAGCATGGGCTCAGGCAAGAGGAAAGCCACACACAGAGAGGAGGAAGGAGAAGCCCAGCCAGAACATGACCTCCTAGCTGGCACCATTCCCAGGGCAGACGGGGACTGCCTCAGGAGGGCAGGATGCCAAGCTCTGCATAACGTGCACCTGCGGCCCCCAGGAGGGCATGAAACAGGGGTGGTGCCGCCACAGAAAGAGCTCCCTTTGTTTCCATCCATCCACACCTCTTCTAGGTCCTGATGCTCCACCCTCTTCTAGGTCCTGAAGCTGCCCACTGGAGCTCAGCTTATCGTGGTATCATGGGAGGTTTAACAAGAACTTATGGGTCGAGCTGAAGCTTGAGGGTGTCAGAGAGGGAAACAGAGATGCTGGCATTCTCATTGTTCTTCCTTCCTGCACTACTCTGGGAACAGAATGTTTTAGTCCCATGTACCTGTACCACACCACCGTGACTTCCTCACTTCTGAAATCCTGGGATCTCAGCATTGGCTTGGATTTTATAGATCATGTGTTCATCCAATGTTTATTGAGTTCATCACCTATGGTGATCAGGTGTAACTACAGGAGGGCATCTAGCCCACCCCATATCCAGTATTTTAATCCTTCTATAGTACTGGATCCCACATTGGCCAGTGCTTTAATGACTTCATGGATGGGGAAGGTGCTGGTCCTAGCCATCCTCATTCCAATCATCTTTGTTGGAAATAATTCCTTTTAAGCAAGGCAAAATCTGTATCTCTTCAGCTTCTAGTTGTACCCTCATTCCCCTGATCCACTCCCTACTCCCGCCCGGAGTCACTGCCAAGGCCACAGCACAGTCCTTCAGAGATCTGAAAACAGCCTCCAGGCTCCTTCCAACCCAGCAACAGGACCAACATCTAATTACTACTCTGAGGAACAAGGTGGACTGTGGCAAAGCTAAAACCTTCTAGATGTCAAGTAACTTAATCCTTTCGTAACTCTTCTCCCTCACAGTATTTGAATCCTTTTCTACTTAATCTCCAGTCTAGCACAAAGTAGCAGTCACCAACGTCCTTCATAAAAGCAGGTTACAAGATTTCTGTCCTTGTCTGCAACAGACTGGCTTGTATCAGACAAATTCGGCTATTAAAAACTTTTAAAAACCAAACCAAAAAACAACCCTTTAAAAATCACCAGAGAGCCACCAAGGCAGCCAGGACATAGTAGCTGAAATCCCCAAAAGAAGGGAAATGAATTGGGAGGCACTCTACCTTCATGACTGTTTTTCCCTGGAGGCATTCACTGGTTCATAGGCAGTAGCTCGAGGCTGAGAAGACAAGCAGAGACTAAAAGGACAAACATAAAGTAGTAGCTAAAACACCATGAAGCTAACAGAGCTTTTGACAGTCTCATGAGTCTGAGGAGATATAAATTGGAGTTCAGAGCCACCAGGGCATCTAGGATACAAAGGCTGAGATCCTAGAAAGAAGGGAAGATCAAAGAAGTGAGCCTAGTATTTAGTGCCAATTTCCCACAAGGCATTTGTGATCAATAAGCAACAGTCCAGGGGGTAAGAAGTTGAACCAAAATGTGGCCATGAGGCTGAGAAATTAAAAAGACCTTTAATTTTAATTTTAATAAGAAATAAAAAGAGCTCTCAGGTCTTCACTTCCAAGATGCCTAAAAGGGGCTGGGGCTGAGTGTGTTGCACCCTCTTCCTGACAGGTTCTTCATCCTGATGTGGACCAAGAAAAGAAGTAACAATGGTGGTTCCAAAGAGCCACGGCCACGTGCAGCCTATATTCTGCACTAACGGTATCTTATGTGTGTCCAAGGACAAAGCCATTAAGAAGTTCATCACTCAAAAAAGTGTAGGCACAGCCATCAGAGATGTTACCAAGCAATACTCTTTGGCACCCACATGCTTCCCAAGCTGTATACGAAACCGTGTTACTGTGGGAAACTACATTACTGTATGTGAATTGTGCCATCCATAGCAAGGGAGTCCGGAGTCATTCTGATGAAGCCTGTTAGACTTGAACACTCCCACCGAATTTAGACCTAAGGGTGCTGCCCCATGGCCTCTGCCAAAGCACATGTAAGAAACCTGGGGCCTTAAGGATTGAAGAAAAGCTGTGCTCTGGTAAAATAAAAATAAAGGGAAATTATACTTTTAAATAGGTTTTTTAGCACCGTAGTCTTACAGCGCTAGGGAGTAAAATTGAAAGATCACCAAGGAAGAGAAGGCTTGGTACACAGTCCAGGATTGCATCTGGGACCCATGAAGTGCTAAACCCAAAGAGTAAACGTGAGTAGGGAATATAGCAACTGAACCCAGCTTCAAATACAGATGATCTTCCCCTCCTCTAACTGACTAAGCAAAACTTAACTGGGAGAGGATATCACCTGAGACAACAATTTTCATAACAATGCCTGGCACCCAATAAATAAATGACTAGGTATTCAGGACATAGAAAATAGCTAAAAACCAAAAGATCAGATCATAGGACAGATTCACATCTGAACAAAACATTGTCTTCAGATACAGACCTTAAAATATCCATGATGAATATCTTCAAGGAAATGGATCAAAAAGAAATCTTTTCAGCAAATGAAAGAAAGAAAGAAAGAAAGAAAGATCTATGAAATCTCAAGAAGAACCAAAATAAAATTCAAGAAGTAAAAATATATAATACCTAAAATCAATAATTTGGGTTTAACACGGGATTAGACACTGTTAAAAGGAGGAATAGGTTGGAATGATAGACTGGAAGACAATAACCAGACTGATAATGAGAGACTATTTTTTAAAACTGAAAAATGTAGAAAAGTGTATGAGACATATGGGACATGGTAAAAAGATCTAACATATGTGAAACTAGAGTCGAAGAAAAAAAATGCAGCATTAACAATATTTGAAGAATAGTGGCTGTGAATTTTCTAAAACTGAAGAAAGACATTAAGCCACAGATTTTCAGAGAAACTCAAGCAGGATAAATGTGTATCTAGGCATATCGTAGCAAAACTGTTGAAAACCCCAAACCAAGAGAAACATTTAAAGCAGCCAGGAAAAAAAAAAAAACAACAACACTTCAAATGAGTAATAATAAAACATGGATAACTTTTAATAGAAATGATAAAAGTAGTAAAAAAAAATAATGATTTTTCCATTTGTTGTAATAAATCAAAGATGCATGTTTAATATCAGGAGTAACCACTAAAAGAATAACAAAAGTACACAACAAACACAATAACAGAAACGGTAAAACATACTTAATTAACTCAAAAGGAGAAAATAAAGTCAGACAAAAGGAGAATTACAAATAAGAAAGGATACAAATCGAAAACATTGTGTTTTTAAGCCCCAACATATCAGTCGTTACATAAAGGTAAATATAATAAATTCTCCTACTGAAAACAAAATAGTCAGACAAAAGTTTAATTGGCCAGATAAGTTTTTAATAACTATTATTGAGGCACCTGGGTGGCTTAGTCGGTTAAGCGTCCGACTTTCGCTTAGGTCATGATCTCGCGGTTCGTGGGTTTGAGCTGTGCTGACTGCCAGCTCAGAGCCTGGAGCCTGTTTCAGAGTCTGTGACTCCCTCTCTCTCTGACCCTCCCCTGCTCACGCTGTCTCTCTCTCTCCTAGAAATAAATAAAACATTTAAAAAAAAATTTTTTTTAACTATTATTTATTTATATTATCCTGAAAACAAATATAGGGTTTTTGGATTGGGGCAGCAATAACTGCATTAGTTCCCTATGCCTAATTCTTCCCCTTAAGGGTGGTGTAATGAGAGCCTGATGGTCAAGCTAGTACATGCAAAGAGGGTTCTGGTGCAAAGGAATCCCACAATTATGAATCTGAGTGCTTATATAGGAATAGTCTTATAGCTGTCTCCATCCCTCCTGAAAGAATGAGAGGAGCTTTATTTTTCTAGTGCAAACAAATTTTTTCAGGGAAGAGAAATGGCAAAGTTTCTACTCTAGAATGTAAGTATTTGACTCTGGGGTAAATAACTTTATTTACCCTTCGAATGGGAGCAGATGACTCCATTATAAAGGATAAAAAGAGCTCCAGGCTTATCACCCTTAGAATATGAAAAGTAAATGTGTCTGGGGAAAAGAGACATTTTCCATTATTATAGCATGTCAATTTTCTTTGCTTAGAAAGACTTAGAAAACTTGAACCATGCAGAAACATGAAAATATTTATATTGCTTTCTAATAACTATGATAAAAGAAAATAGCTTATATTGCTTACAAGTGATGCATCTTATATATAAGACCAAAGAAAGAGTAAATGTAAAAAATGGAAAAAGATACACTGTGAAAACACTAATCAAGAGAAAGTTAGTATGGTTACACTTACATCAAAGTAGACTTTAGAGCAAGAAGAATTTCCAGAGATGAATAAAGAGTTCCTAATGACAAAAGGATCAACCTATGAGAAAGATATAAACATTCTAAATTTGTATGCAGCTCATAACATGACTTCAAAATGTAAAAGGCAAAGTTTGGAGCAAGCAGAAATAAAGAATTTCTTACATTTTTCCCAGTAACTGTTAGAATGAGCACACAAAAATATCATAAAAGACACAGAAGATTTGAAATGTATACTTAACAAGCCTGGACTAATTAAAACTATATTAATTACTATAGTTTTATATATTATTATATTATATATTATTATAATAAAACTATATTAATTAAAATATATAGAAACAATACACTCAATATTCACTTGAAGTAACAGGTACCAGATATATCCTCCCACAGAAAACAACCAAAAATTGAGAACTCAATCAATTGGATTTACATGGGGAAATAAGTGAATTTTGAACCCTACCTCAAACACATACAAAAATAAATTCTAGATGTATTGTAAACAAAAAAGTTAAAGATAAAACAATAAAGCTTCTAGAAAATGAAAGAATATATCAATTACTTTGAAGTAAGCAAATATTTCTTAAATAGGGCACAAAATGTACTGATCATAAAGGAAAATATTGGTAATAGGATTACATTAAATTTAAAATTTCCACTTATCAAACAATGCCTTAAAAGAATGAAAAGGCAACCCACATGGTAGGAGAAGATATTAGCAATATATGTGTGACCAAAAAATTAGTATCTATAATATATAAAAAAAGACTCCTATAATCAATAAGAAAACCACAGAAAATCAAATAGAAAAATGGGGAAAAGATGAACACATAGTTCACAAAAGAAGATACCTATGTGTCCAATAAGTATATGAAAAGGCATTCCATTTCATTAGTCATTAGGGAAATGTAAATTAAAAACACAATGAGTTACTACTACATTGATAATAACCAAGTGTTTGCAGGTGTAGAGCAAATGGAACTCTAACAGACTGTTCGTACAAGTATAATTTGGTACAACCCGAGGTCTGTTCCTAAGTAATTATCTAACAGAAGTGCACACATATGTAATTCTATAAGATATTCCTAATAGTAGTACACTGAGGTTGGGGGAGAGGGGAGTGTACATCAATAGTAAAATGTGTAAATAAATTGTGAAATATTCATACAGTGGAATATTGCACAGCAAAGAAAATGGATGAACTGTTGCTATATACAACAGCTTGACTACATCTTGAAAATACAATGTGAGGAGGGCACTTGTGGGGATGAGCACTGGGTGTTATATGGAAACAAACTTGACAATAAACTATTTGTAAAAAACAAAAGAAAAAAGAAAAAAAGAAAAGAAAATACAATGTGAAACAAAGTCACACAAAGGAGAGCAAATACCATATAATTCAATTTGTATAAAACTCAAAACCAGGGTTAAGAGTCTGACTCTTGATTTCAGCTCAGGTCATGACCTCACAGTTCATGAGATCGAGCCCTGCATCAGGCTCTACACTGATGGTATGGACCCTGCATGGGATTCTCTCTCTCTCTGCTCCTCCCCTGGCTTGCACACACACAAGTACTCATTCTCTCTCTCAAAATAAAGAAACTTAAAAAAAAAAACCTAAACTAAACTAAACTAAAAAAACAGGCAAAACTCCTCTATAGGGATGAAAGTCAGAATGGTAGTTATGTTTTGGGGGAGGAGGGAGAATCAGTGACTAAGAAAGCATAAAAGAGGTTTGGGGATGCAGGTAATAGTCTGTTTCTTGATCCAGGTGGCAGTTGATTACACGACAGTGAAAATTCATTGAGCTATATACGTACAATTTGTGCATTTCTCTGCATGAGTTTTTGGCTTCAATTCTTTTTAATGCTTACTAAAAAAATAAAATAAAACAAGACTGCAAACATCATTTGTAGCTTGATTTTATATATGTAAACCTATATGAAGAATATGTGCTTAACATGTATAAATCTATATGCCAAAATGCTAACAGTAATTATGTCTGGGTGTTAGCTTATAAGTAATTTTCATTTTCTTCTTTATACCTTCTTGTATTGTCTGAATATTTTCAGTGAGAATGTATTACTTTCATAAAAACTAAAAATAATACAGCTTTAAATAAAGTTCCAATTTTCAGATGGTAAAATGGTATTGTAGTTATGTTTAAAGAAGAAAAGAGTCCTAATCTTCTACAAATACATAATTGAAGCATTTACATATGAAATAATATGATGTCTAGCAGGGGGCAGGGAGAAGTGCGGAGTATAGATTTTTTTAACGGCTATATGTTGGTAATTGTTGAGGCTGAATTATGGTCCACGGGGGTTCATTATACTCTTCTTTCCACCTATGCTTGAATAATAAAAAATTGAAAAACAAACAAATATTATTTCATAAACATAGAACTTGTACATGACAGATATTACCCATAGCAAAAGCTATGCATAATCTGTATACAGCCAGAGAGAGGGTAAATTGTCAAAGAAGATTTTCTCAATTCTTAGATGGAGGATAGCTGGACTCCATAAAGAATCCAACATGGGAACTACATTCATGCCGCACTGAAGGTCCACCAAGGATCCACACCTTGATCACAAGCCCAGCTCATAGAACCACTGCTCCAAAGGAAGGAGACCATTCACAGGACCCCAGGCTCCCACCAACCTAGAGAGAATCCATGCCTGATGCAGCACATAGCGACTCAGAAGACGGAGCGCCAATTCTGACCCTTACTCTAAGGCTTCTCTTAAAAGAGATGAGGAAGTGACTTTTTTCATGAAATCATGACCTACCTTAGAAATCTCTTGTCCTTTCAGCCTAGAAGGAGGGTATCAGGAAATCAGGAATTGGTGAGGAGGTGGGGAAAAGGAAAGAGGAGTCCTAAACTGTGTTCTATGGAAAGGTAGCAGCTGTTGTGAATTCCAACCAGAGTTAGAGGCCCTCAGATGCTTATATACGGTGACTCTCAGATCCCACATTAGACATTGTCTCCTTGGCTCCTGTCTTGACTTTCCTTTGCTCTTCACCTAAGCCTGATCAGCCTTGATGTGAACACGACTATTCCTCAGTCTGTCTTCTTGACCAATCTGGCCTTGACATTCTAGGATGCTACAGTCTTTCCTATAATCTCTTTTGGTTAATGGATAAAATTCCCACTAGCTGAATTTTCAACAAATTTCAAGTACAGGTCAAAGACCTTAGTTTCTTTTGCAGAGGGATACTAAGTAGGTAAAGTAAGTAAGGGAGCTGAGAGATCTTCTAAGTGGGGGAAAGACTGTCATGCTTCTTCATGAATATCAGAAGAATTAGGCTATTACCTAAAAATTTAGGCTTCACTTTTGATTTTCATCTGAGGGCAACTAGAAGATTAAAGAACCTGGGGCGCCTGGGTGGCTCAGTCTGTTAAGCATCCAACTTTGGCTCAGGTCAAGATCTTGCAGTTTGTGGGTTCGAGCCCCGCGTCAGGCTCTGTGCTGACAGCTCAGAGTCTGGAGCTTGCTTCGGATTCTGTGTCTCCCTCTCTCTCTGTCCCTACCCCACTCACTCTTTCTCTCTCTCTAAAATAAATAAACATTAAAATTTTTTTAAAAAAGAAGATTGAAGTACTTGAAGCCTTATCAAAGACAAAAACTAAGGCATTCTCTAAAACAGTGCTGCCCAATAGAAACATAGTGCAAACCAAAAAGTGGACTGCAAGCCAAAAAGTGAACCATCGATATTTGAATTTTCCCATAGCCAGCTTTAAAAAGAAATTTAAAAATGTGAAATTAATAATATGTTTTATTAAATCCAGTATTTCCAAAATATTATTTTAATATAAAACATAAAAATTATTAATAAGATATTTTGACAGTTTTTGGTGCTACATCTTTGAAATCCAGTATATATTTTATACCTAGGGCACACCAATTCAGACTGGCCATATTTCAAAAACTCAATAGCCATGGATGGCTAGTGCCTAACATTGGACAAGCACAGCTCTAGAAGTAAGCAAGCAATAGTACCCTTTGTGACCACTAAAGACTATTACAGCTGAGGAGCTGGGCTCTCAATCATAAGTTTTCCTACTGCCCCCAAGGCACCAGCCATCCCCAAGCCCTGGAGAATCCAGTGTTCTATTCAAGCGCTAGATAAAATGGGAGCTATGAAAAGCAATAACTTACAATGATTATGGAATTGGTAAAAATGTTATCTAACTCTTCCTTGTCCACTTATTCTTCTTGAATGATGATACTAGGCTCTTCCACTAAAGTTAAATAATTTATATATTTAAATTACAATTAAAGTGTAAAGGTAAGCTAATATTTCGTAAAGGTCATTGGAAGCCTACTGATACCAACCACATGACCCTCTGCCAGTGGCTACGAAAGTACCAGAAGAAAATATAATCACATTCCTATAGGCACGACTTGCAGAGCTAAGCCTTCAGAATGGGAAGAGCTAAGTGAAATACTAAAAAGATATATATAGAAAAAAATGTTTAACATGATGCAAATTAATTAGTTTCAGAATAAGGGGCAGGGTGATGTGACGAAGAAGAGTGAGCTTTGGAGGTATACCAAAGTTTGACCTCAAGGTATCTCAAGCCTTGATTCCTTCATCTATAAACTGGGATAATGGTATCTGCTTCTCAGCTGTTGTTAGGATGAAATAAGGCAAAACATGGTGCCTAGCAAGTGTCTTCCCCATAGCAGATGCAAGAAAAAAAAAAAAAGCATTATGTCATTTTTGTAATCAATACTTAGTTGTTCAACAGCCTATACATAGTGGATGCTAAAAAATAAAACATACAAAGGAGTATTTGTGAATGTAGGGCAGTGAATACCACTCAGAGAGTTTGTCCTTTCTGAGAAAAGATTCTACTCAGCTCTGTAGCTCAAGACTCTGCGTTTGTTGGCTGTGTCCTGCTCACTTATGAAGTCTCCAGAACAACACACCGGGCTCAGGAGTTGAGCCTTGTCCAAACTATTCGATGTTATTCTGTCTTCTGACACTGCACTCAAGGGAAGGATGGGAAAATTTCTTGAGGGCAAAGAGAGATGTGGGCATATGTCCTGATCACCTAAAGGTGTAGAATCCAGGAAAGCTCAACATTACAGAAGTGAAATAATGGCTACAGAGACAGTTACCAAAAATCCTCTTTGTGACCTTCTGGGTCACCTTTAGTTGCTTCATCTCCCCCCCACCCCCCGCCACTGTTTTGGAGCACCTGTCTCCTTCCAAGCTGCCAGCGCAGAGCAAGGGCACAGACCCCTGATGAGCCAGTAATTTCTGGGGAGCTGTAGCTAAACAGCCTATCACCTGCTGCATCAGCAGAAGTGGGGGTCTGGAGCAGGGGAATGTGTGGTCAGTCTACAGATGTGTGTGCATTAGGGCCATGGGGACTTCAGCAATGCCTCGTAATGGTGGTTGCTGATGTGCACAGCCTTGTGGTTTTGTTCTCATCCAAGCCAACTTGGCATCTTGAGTGAGAGCCTCCATCTACTTCCACTTCCTTCCCTCTCTCAGCATCTGGTCTCCCCTTCCACTGGTCACCATAGGGTGATCCTTTGCCACACATCTATTGAAGGCAGGCCATGGCCTCGAGCTTCTCTAGGTCTGTTGCCCATCTCCAGCAAGTCATAGTCAGCAAGAGCTCTCAGGGCTCTGCAACTCTGTGTGAGCGCAGGCAGGTACCTGCTGATCAAACCATCACCAAGGATTTAGCACACAGAAGGCCCCACGCTAGGCATGAGGAACCTCACTGGAAATGAGACCTAGGAGGGGAGAGTCAAAGGGCTGATGAGAAAGCCCAGATCCTAGGGGAGGTGGAACTACCATTTATTGAATCTTACCAGGTCTAAACACTGCCTTACAGGCATTACCTAATTTAGACTCCAGCACAGTTCTGTGAAACAGAAATTATTAGCCCCATTTCACAGATGAGAGTCACTCAGGGTACATGACTTGTCCACAGCCGTCCCTCCAGGATTTGGCACAGTCCATGTCAGAAATCAAGTCTCTTCACTAATTAAATTTTTCACTACAAATAGTCTCTAAGCTTTACATGAACATGTACTTGCTTCACAGACCCCTGCAAGTCAGTGTACCTGAGTAATTCTGTAGAAAGCATACTGAGGAGGCAGTGCGGGTGGAATTTCCCTATTCCCTGTGGACAGCCTCACTCAGTCAAACCCCACAACCATCGTGATTCTACTCTTGATGCTCTGTCTCACACATAAGAAACATTCATCCCCCTGAGACTCCCCTGCATCTATCTAGGAGCCTTTGGGAATCTGCTACCTCCCTCACACTATGGAGCAGAGCCAGAGCAGCTGGGATGAGTCCCAGCCCAGCCTGGAAGCTAAACAATCTGTGACCTAAGTCTTCTTGCAACTGAGGAGCTTCTGGTTGGAAGGAGCCTTCGAATTCATCTTTCCAACTCCCCAACTCAAGTTGGAATGGTCTCTTCAGGGAATCCAAATGTAGCTCTCTCCCCCTCCAGTCTTAAGAAACTTCCCAGCATCTACTTGATGGCCTTCCTCCAATGACCAGGAACTTGCCACCTTCCCAGGAAGCCAAAGTCCCCCTTGGTCAGCTCCAGCCAGAGAAAAATCCTCCTTGCACTGTGCTCAAGGCCACCTTCCTGGGGCTTCTACACATATCCTATCTCTACCCGTAGGGGTGTAGAGGAGACAGCCTTTGGGAGACAGTTATAATGCTCCCATAGGTCTTTTGGCCTATAGAGCAGACATCTTCATCTCCCTCAACCATTCCTTATGAAATATAGCTTTTACTTTCCACCCATATCCATTATTCTCCACTGAATGTGCTCCAATGGCAGGTCTCTCTAATAGTGTTCTGTAACGGGGGGGCCAGGCCTCGCTGAAATCCTCTCCTCTTTCCTCTCTGTCTCTCTCCCTCTCTGTTTCTCTTTCTCCCAGGTTCATCACAGAGAAAAAGTTAGATCAGATCCTAGGGCCTCATCCCCAGGCATTCCCACGGGCCCCTTGCAGCCAATTTATTAGCATCTCTATCAAGAGCACACCTGGGGGCTCTCCCTCCAAACCTCCACCACTACCTCACGAGGTGCATCTGCTGCCAGCAGGTGCTTGAAGAGATGGGCACGCGCCCACAGAAACATTAATTTGCCAGGACTGGGCATGGGCTTGGAAAACCTCCACCACTATTTGGGTGCCGGCTATGGGACAACCTCCCTCTTCAACTCTGCTGTATTACCTTTATCCAAATACAGCGGGACAATCCAGGGCAAATAAGAGCTTCCCGGTCAACTGTCCCTAGATCTGAGAAGGATTGCTATCTTCAAAGACACCCCTCCTTCTCTTTCTCGAGACAGCATGATGGGGTGGGGGGGCTTGATTGAAGCACAGGAGACTTGGGTCAGAGGATGAGGAAGTGCCCTGCATCGCATACAACCAGGGATGCTGAGGCTCATGACAGAGCCGTCTGAGGACACCCCGGGAAGCTGTCCTTTGCTCAGAGTCGAGGGGGTAGCAAGACACTCCATCACCCAACATACATGGGGAAATTCCCTCAGATACAGGGGGCACACGCACATCTTGAAGTCCAACCTCAACCCACACGCACAGATCACTCCTGCTCCCCAGTCCCACAACTAGCCGACGCAATTGCATGAGAGTCTGGAGAAGTGTAAGAAAGAGCAGCAACTTCACACGTGTCCTAGCCCTGCCTGTGACATCACCCCAGTTCTGGCAAACTCTGCAGAAGCATGCAGGGGGACACCAGGAGCATCTCAACAGGCAGGAGAGTCCTCCTTGTTTTACATGCCGTCTAAAACCTGTCCCTGTCCCCGAGACCTTCTAGCATGGTGGGACACACATCACAGCCTGGTGGAAGACAGTTCAATCATATGACAGGCAGCAGAGCATGGCATGGGCTGGCCGGGGAGTTGATCACATGGTAAGAGCTCGAGGGAGTCTTGTAGAGAAAGTGGTGTCTTCAGGGAGAACACACATGGGAAATCTAATCTATCACTGGAGCCAATACATTTGTTTTAGTAATTCCAACTATGGTGGCCCAGATAGGGCTGTAACAGGAAACCCTCCCCTGGACGATACCCTCAGATCCATGCACCCAACTCCCTCCCACCTCCAGCCCCACCAGCACAGCCAGCTCTAGGCCAGTGACCCAGGGACGGTTATAAAGTGAGGACCCTCCCTCTTCACTTGCTCTCTCCCTTCTCCTGTCTTTCTGCCGCCCCAGGTCTCCCTCTTACTGAAGTAAGAAGTAGTGGACCAGTTCCAAGCGCTTTCTGCTCATTCTCCAGGGAAGCACTCTCAGGAAACGATCTGATAAGTTCGTTTGCCTTGTAAAAGACAAATACACTGGGGCACCTGGGCAGCTCAGTTGTTTAAGCGTCCGACTTCGGTTCAGGTCATGATCTCATGGTTCCTGAGTTCAAGCCCCGCATCCGGCTCTGTGCTGACAGATCGGAGCCTGGAGCCTGATTCAGACTGTGTCTCCCTCTCTCTCTGTCCCTCCCTCATTCATTCATTCATTCTCTCTCTCTCAAAAGTAAATAAACATTAAAAAAAAAAGAACAAACACATTAAACTAAAAGAGTAACATTCAAATGACGGAATCTTGTCTATCAGGACTTGGGTAGGTAGGGGGAATACTTCTGATTCAGAAAGCAAGAGGGGGTGCTTCCAAGATCCCAGGGTCCACAGTAGGTAATGGCTTCCTCAGAGTCCCAGGAGGCTGTACTTCCTCCTGGAGCTGGGAATTGAGAAAGGAGACAGCTGTGTTCCTTTTCCCCTACTTTCAAGGTGGTTGGGGCGTGCCCACACTCAAGCATAGACATCCCCCACAGATGCCATTGCCGCGGAGCCACGGGCTCACTGTGTGACCCTGGGAAGGCCTCTTCCCCTCCTTGGCTTGTCTGCTTATCTGTTGGACAAAGGGCTCCTAAGCCCACTTCCAGGTTGACACTCTGGTCACATGAATGTCTGGGCCGCAGTGGACAACTTGCCTCTTGGGAGGAAACGTGGTCCCCCTGCTGTCCCACATCTCTCTCTGGTGACCTGTGTCCCTACCCTCAGGAAAGGAGCATTCAGAAGATTTGTGCCTAAAGACTCTCTTCGCAGGTACTCAGGAGATGCCTGGGAGACAAGACACTGAGTAGGAGGAAAAGAATCTGTCTACCAGGTCAAGTAGGTATTTCTGTCCTGGTTTAGGATGAGGACAAGGGAAAGGAAGAGCCAGAGGTTGAACCTGACACCTGAACCCGATCAGATCCTAATCTGAGCCAGCATCCAGTCCTGAGTCCACTCCAGACAAGACACGAAGACAGAGAGAGGCCGGGATCGCGCTTTCCTTTCTCTCCAGACTGGCGGCGATGGGCTTGGCAGGAGAGCTGGCAAAGAGATTCAAGCTTCAGACAGGGGCTAGATTTGCTAACTGCTAAAGACCCTTCGGGCCCTGGCGCTGGGAGAGGCGGGTCCCGGACCGGGCCGGCAGGGTCACCGACACAGCTGTGGTGTCCACTTTGCCTGTCGCTGTGCAGAGCCCCTGCCGTCTGAGGGCCCAGTTTCCAAGGCCGGATGCCCATGTGGGTCACGGTCAGCCTCACCCCCACCCCCGCCCCCCCTCGTCCCCCTGCATGCACTTCCAGATCCCTATTTACGGACACGGGAGAGGCAGGCGGGCCTCGGAAACAGCCATTTCTATGCTAACCGCCCACATGCGGCCTGAGGGTTGGAAAATGAAACTGAGCAAAAATGCTCAGAAATCAGTGAAGCTGGAGTCCCTGAGCCCTGAAGGCTGAGAAGAACTCCGGCCACCTGGGTCTGACCTGGATCGGAGCCCTGGCCCTGGACACCGGGGGCCCATCAAGGCCGCCGAAGGGCTCCCGGCCCCGGAAACCAGCGCCCGGCGTGACTCCACTTACAACACCGCTGTGCCCGGAAAGCGGGGGAAGCACATGACCCCCTCCGCGCAGCCGGGACCGCACACGGCCAGCTGGCCCCTCCTTTTCCAAAGCCGCGGCCGGGATGCCAGCGGAAGGAGCACGAGCGGGACTCGGGAGGCGGGCTCCGCCAGCACGCGTGCGGGTTACCCCGCTCTGGGCCTCGGTTTCCGCGTAAGGGGTTGGCCTGCGTGACCCCACGGGCTCCTCCCACACAGCGCCCCCTAGCGGGAGACCTAGCAGACCCGTTCACAGTGAGGTGCGCGTAAACGATGAGACTGAAGCGCGTCCTTTCCCAACTTAGGGGAAAAACGTCTGTCACAAGGAACGAAGAGACAATGACGGAACGTCAGGTAGGAGGAGAAGCCGGCCTGTTCACCCTCTTGAGGAAATTGGTAAAAAAATGTCCTCTGACAAGAATGAAAGGTGTGGCCTAACATAGAAACTTGAACCTCACTGTTTGGCCGAGTCGCTCCCAAAAAATACGGAGGAGGAAGGAGATGGCCACTGGCCCAGGCCCCAACCCTCCGGAGAACAACCCCGAAGCCTTCCTGCCTCTCACCCACCGTCGGTCTTGCTGTCTGAGGGTCTAGTGGGGGCAAAGGGCGGGCTGCTTCCTGCAAAAGCCATGGCCTTTAGCGGGGGGCGGGCAGGGGGCGTCCCGCACATGACACGTGGTATGCAAGGGATACCAGATTAAATTAACACTAAAGGCCGAATTACAGGATGGATGTTTAAACAACAGGGGAGGAGGGGCAGCGTAACTAGGCGGAAACACCTCCACCGGCTTCCCGGTGAAGAAGAAAGCAGCATGAGGAGGAACTTAACGGAGGACCGTGGGGGAGAAGAAGGGGGGAAATGCTGGGGGAGAGGGAGAGAGGCAAACCATGAGAGACTCTTGAATGCTGACAAAAACTGAGGACTTGGGGCGCCTGGGTGGCTTAGTCGGTTAAGCGTCCGACTTTCGCTTGGGTCATGATCTCGCGGATCGTGGGTTCGAGCCCCGCGCCGGGCTCTGTGCTGACTGCCAGCTCAGAGCCTGGAGCCTGTTTCAGTCTGTGACTCCCTCTCTCTCTGACCCTCCCCTGCTCACGCTGTCTCTCTCTCTCTCCTAGAAATAAATAAAAATATTAAAAAAAAAACTGAGAACTGATGGATGGTAGGGGGGAGGGGGGACGGGCATGGAGGAGGGCGCTCGTGGGGATGAGCACTGGGTGTTATGTGGAAACTAATTTGACAATAAACTATTTGTAAAAAAAAATTAAATAATTAAAATTAAAAAAATAAAAAAAGAAGAAAGCAGCACAGGCCCACGGCGCCTGGCAGGTGCGGGCGGGCTTTTGAATGCTTCTGGCCGCACCACCTAGTGGCCGGCCCGGCCGCTGCAAGTAGTTCACGGACCCACCCCTTTCCATCTCCTCCCCTAGCACAGCACCCGGCCGCAGTGAACTATGTCATCCTACAATCACAGACCTCACATCTCATCCACGCCCATCCTCTCATTTAAATGCTATTGCATTTTACAAACGAGAAAATTGAAGTTCAAAAAGGTTAAGAGCCAGCCAAGACCAGACGTTCAATCAGTGGACTTGAACCCAGATCTCCAGAGTCTACACCTAGAACTGCTTCCTCTGTGTCGGGCCCCTCTGTGTCGGTAGGGTGGAGGGGGGCGAGCTTGAGAGGAGGCTGCCATGGCAGGGCAGGAGGGCCAGCGTCGGGGGAGGCCCAGGGGCCCTAGGCATGGCGGGAGAGTTTCCCCGCAAAATGGAGCAGGCCGCCAGTTCCCTCATTACCCAACCTTATTCCATTTCATAATAAATGGAGGCCCTGGAGGGCCAGGCATGATGGGGTGGGGTGAGATGGGGAGTGAAGACTATTACAGGATTTTAACCTTCGTCTTCTCTTTCCGGGCCTCTGGAACAGCTGTTCGACAAAATGGATCTGTGCAGACAATCATTTTTGCTGCATTACTTAATATACAGTTGCTCTCGGCAAGAGATATAATTGACTTGCTTAACTAATCAATCTTTCTATAAGCATAGCTGCTTTTCCTCTCCCACTGGGGGAGGGAGGCAGGGGAAGGGGGAGGAAAAGAGAAATTGCAAGGAGCAACCTTTGGCATGAATTACCGAGCTCTAACACCCAGCTGAGGCTTCGGAGCCGGGGGCCGAAGTGCTGCGAAGCGGTCCCATCCAGTTTCCTTCTCGTCCCAGACGTGGCCGCCGGTGGCCTGGGGTAACAGTCGCCCAAGTCAGGGGAGAGGTGGCCCTGGCGATGCAAAATTCAGCCTCGTTGTTTTTGGAGCGACTTGTCGTATATTTCGAAAGAAGAGTGGGTCTGATGACCTGGGACTTTGCAACATTCAAATCAAATAACGAAGCCAAGGATAAAATCTCGGTTGGGCTGAGCACGAACGTATCCAGACTCTCCTACGCTCCGCCCGGGCCCCTGGTTGCTCCAGCTCAGTTTCCCCGCCTCCCTTCCCCTGGGGCGCATCAGCATCTCCCCGCAAACTCCTCCAAAGCACAAGCCTGGACCGCACTGCCCTCTCCCCAACATGCTCTGCAACTGACTCCCTCCGTGACTCCAGTCCAAAGAGGAATCGTCACCCTTCCTTCCTTTTCTCCTCTTCCCTGCCCTCGGATCTCCAGCCCTCTCCACACCTACACACACGCACTCCCCCCGCTGCGGGTGAGCGTGGGGCTATCCTGCTGAATTTAGGGGAAGCAGTCAGAGAAGGAGTCACAAAGTGGAGGGGAGCCCGAGTTACAACGACAATGTCACCAAAGCAGTGAGGTGATGCTCTTTCATGTCATCCACCTCCAGCCCCTCTGGGCACAGCAACTCTGACGTGTCCATCTCTTCTCTAAGTTCTAACTCAAGTATCACTGGGCTGAGTGAGGTGCCCCTTGTCTGGATTCTCACCTCAGGCACCCAGACAGACTACCTACGCGTTGTTATTATTATTTGTCTATGTGCCCATTTCCCCAACTCCACGGGTGCTTTGTGAAAGCAGAGTCTGACCTGAACATCTGTATTTCTTCGGTGCCTAGTACTCGCCTGAAATGTAGTAGGCATTCAATGTAGCATTAATATGGAATTGCAAAATCAAATATTACCGTGTCTCTCTTCCAAGATAATGGGTCCCCGAGTAGGAGATCTGTCTCCAGAGAAGAGGCACAGACCCACCTCTGCCTCACTCAATAGTTTTATCAATGGCAAGAATGGAGTTGGAGGAAGGGTGATTACCTAATTCGTATATGACAAAATTTAAAGAAATTGATAGCATGGCAGACAGAGAAGCTGACTATCTGAGCAGGCTGGAACACAGGCCAAAAACACACAGATGAAATCCAGGAGGGTTAAGTGTGAAGTCCTGCATTTAAGTTCAAAGAATCAATTGGACAAGTTTAAGAGAATGGAACCCTTGGCTTGGCAGGGACCCATGAGAAAAAGATCTTGGGGTCTGAGCTGACCACAAGCCCAATAGGGTGGTGCAGCTGCTAGAAAGGGAAAGAAATCTTAAAAGTGCACAGTCAGAAGGGAGAAAGAGTAGTCCCTCTGTAAGTCTAGCTGGTGGGGCCCATCTGGACCACAGGCCCTACTCTTACTAGCTCATTTTAAAAGGAGCAGAAAATGGTGTGCCTGGGTGGTTCCGTCAGTTAAGCATCTGACTTCAGCTCAGATCATGAACTTGTGGTTCGGGAGTCGAAGCCTCATGTGGAGCTCTCTCGACTGACAGCACAGAGCCTGCTTCAGATCCTCTGTCCCCCTCTGTCTCTGCCCCTCCCCCGCTCACGCTCTGTCTCTCTCAAAAATAAACAAACATTAAAAAAATTTTAATAAATAAATAAAAATAAAAGGCAGGCTCTGGAGCCAGACCAGACTGAGTTCAAAACTGAGCTCTGCCACTTGTCTGGTAGGCAACTCAGGGCAGGTTTCTGGACTTTTTGGCCCCGCAGTGGCCTCATCTGTAACACAGGTGTGACAGGTCTTGGCTGTGGGTTAAATGAGCTAACACTTGCAAAGCTCTTCAAATAGAGAGAGGCACAACCTAAACTCTCCATAAATGATGGCTATGACTGTGCTGTGAACCCACAAGACAGACCAGGACGGACACGTAGAATTTACTAAAAGGCTTACTTCTATGGGGTGAGCACTTCTGACAACCGACTGCTGCCCACAGGGGCTGGGAGGTCTGTGAGGAGCCCCTGTCCAACAGGCTGGACACTGGACAGGAGCTCTGTGCCAGGCGAAAGGCTGCTCACAATTCTATGTGAAGTCCCCTCAACCCTGAGATCCTGGGAAACGCCAGGAAGTGTCCCCTCCCTTACCCTGTAGGGGAACAGAGAAGTTTTTTTTTTTCCTTTTATACAGAAAGGGCAAGAAACGGAGCATCAATGTGATTTCACACTCAGTAGAGAGGGGCTTCAAGCACTTCTTGGCCCACTGCAGAGCCCTACGGCCCCCACCCCCCACTGGGACACGCAGACAACGTCTCACCCTAGCAGAGGCCCCAAAAGGCAGGCCTGAGCCCAGGGTGTCCCCAGGAATGGAGGGGCGCCTTCCTGGCGAGCACATGAGCCCCACATAGAAGGCTGAGGTCTTGCCTCCCAAGCACTGAGTGAGCACCAGAAAAGGCCAGGTGCCTGGGGGGCTCAGACGGGGGAGAAAAACAAGATTTAATTCCAAAAGCCACCAAGCTCCCCTGGGAACAGAGGCCCCACAGCCAGGTCCAAGGGTGATATTTCGGGAGGTCCAGGGAAAGGGCTCACTTTCTCCTCGCGCCTCTGCCTCGCAGACAGCTGCCAGCGTTATTGGAGTAGAAAGGGCTCCTTGGCCTGGCCTGCGCCCCGGCTGTGACTGAATTGCTGACCCACAACCAGGGAGCAGGTGGCGGGGTCAGACATCCAGGTGGCTGGGGTGCAGGTCTCCTGGGAAACGCTGCCTCTGATCCCACTCTGCTTTGGGCCTGGGCTTCACCTTGGAATTCATTATAATGACTTTACCACTTTCTCCCAGGGTGACCTTGAGCCAAGTTGCTTCAACTCTTTGAGCCTCTGTTCCCGTATCTACAAAACGAGGTTCAGAATGGATTGACCCCAAATGCCCCTTCCTGTTCCAACACAGTCTGCCAGGAAACTTCAGGGTCTTGGGCTATTTAACTCCCCCAGCAACCCAGTGAGGTAGGAGGGCCAAATCCTATAGAGTACTGAACGGGAATCCTTAAGAAGGATGAGCGACCTAACCAAAGTCACAGAGCCAGGAGGCAGAAGAAAGGACACGCAGTCTTTTGGGCCCCAAAATGTGCTGCAGTTTTCTCCTCCACCCATCACCTACACACACCACAGCAAGCACCCCGTCAACATGTTCCTACCCCAAATCCCATAGAGCCTCCTCTCCAGCAAGGGAGCCAGCGCGTGCACGGTGAGCTAGGTGGGAGACAGTAAAGGGGACAGAGACTGCTGAGGGTCGGGGCCAGCTCCCCCTAGACAGCAGCTAGGAACTGATCCTCCCCGAGGACGCAGCTTCCCGGCCGGGCGAGAAGATTGATCAGGGGCTCATGCCGTAAGCGCACATCATTGTTTTGGCACATTAGCACCGAGCCTCCTCCGTCTGCAAATGGATGTGATTTTTATGGCATTGTTTATGGAGCTGAATATTCAGATTGATTCTCTTTTCCCTTTCTGAGGTCTCTTCTCGGAAGGAACAGACAAACACCACTCCCTTCCCACCAGGGTGGGAGCCGGCTCCCCTGCTTCCCCAGGCAGACTGCGGCTGGGCTCCCTGCCCCCTGCAAGCCCCTCCTCAGGTCCCCAGTAATGCCAGGGGCTCCCAATTCTCACCCGTTTACTCCCCTGAAGCCTAGAAGCCTGTGATTAGGAAAACAAGACAAAACAAATAAAACAAAACAAACTGAAGAAAAGGCGGTCCCTGAGCCATTTCCATTGGCTGGGTCATCTGGGGCTTCTGCTTCTCCAACCCTCCACAGAGCGGCTTATCTCCTGGTAATCTCTGAGCAGGTGTCTTCCTATTAAATCAACAGGCCCCGCTCCCTTTCTTTTATTCACTAACAAAGCTGAGACAAGCTTTTACCTTCCCCTGGGGCTGTAAGCCCTCCTCCAGGCTGTGTTTAAAACTGGGCACCATTCACACTCCTTGGGACCTGGCCTCCTACCTTTCCTCAGTAGGAAACAGCACAACAGAACCCTATTCCCATTCCAAACCATGGATCTCCCTCCCTTCTGGGTCTCAGAAAGAGCCGGGAGATCATCTGGTCCAACTGCTGCACTAACTGGCTAGACTAGACTAGTCATCCTCTCCTTGATCGATGCAGGTTAGTACCCACTTACACACAATGAAGATTCTGGAGCCCAATATAGTTTCCTCCTCTTACACATTTCTGAAGCTTGTTAACATCTGAAAGACTCCTCCAGCCCACCCCAAAGTCCTGCAGTGAAATGGTTCTTATACTGTGTTTAACCTGAGGTTCAAACTTTTTCAACTATGGATTTCTTTTTCCAGAGGCTGATTACTGACGTTTTGGAGCTAGGATCCCACGGAACATGACTCGGGAAACTATGGACTGACTTCTTAGGTGCCCTGTAAGCCCTGGCAGGTTATGATTCTATAATCTAAACCTCTGCAGTATCATTTCATGTGACCAAAGATGTGCAGCCCCTCTCTGGGTCTCTAGAATATGCCTCTGTGGTCTATCATGCCCTGTCTGGGGGGAACTGAAGGGTCCTTTGCAGTTACCAGCTGAAAGAGGGAAGAGTTCAAGGTCTATAACTCTTGAATCCCAACACTTCTACCCCGTATGCCTATAGTAGCCTAGCTGCCATGGACTGTTATCAGCGGGGTTCAGTTCTGGCTCCGATGGCTCTAGCCTGAGGGACTCAGACAAGTTCTGGAAGTCCTCTGAGCCATGGTATGGCACGGCAAATTCTAAAACAGCTCTCAAGAATCTCAAGCCTGAAGTATACATCCTGTACGATCCCTTCCCCTCAAGGAGGGGACCTCATTCATGCCATTAGATTACTGATCACTGACTCTGAATTAACCAAAAGGGAGTTTATCTTGGGTGGGCCTGACATGGCAGTTGCCTTCTAGAATAAGGAGGCCAGAGCCTCACTCCTACTCTCTTGCTTATCTTTTCTCACTTCCTTGCAGGACTGTCTGTCTCTGAGTGTAATTTGGGACTGAGGTGGGCTGAGTGCGATCAAACTGTTACCAATCATGTGAAGGAAACAAAGCTCTCAAGAATCGATTAATGGGTTGACTACCTGAAAGTCAAAACATCTCGCAAGTTTCCAACCTCCACTCACCAGGTCAATAGTAAGTTCTTTGAGTCAGCCAAGCATGCATTCATGCAATAATAAGCACTTACTGTATACCAATTGTATGTGGACTTGTGCTCGGTGCTCGGGATAAGGTGGTATCTGTGCCTGAAAGGAGTTCCCAGAAATAGGGGTGCAAACAGGTGGTGACAATAAGATTTCCATCAGGGACCCAGCCTTACATGGAATCTTGGAATTCCATAGATGTGTTCAGCTCTGAGCAAAGCAGGGGCAATGATTATTTCATCTGGGTGGGCATCAGATGCCTAGTTACAAGATGTTTTCCATGACCAAGATTGCCCCCTAATTTGGAGGCAGGGAAACTCAGTTAAGGGAAGAACTCATCCTGAATGGAGACCTAAAGACTGAATCAGGTGTATCTGCTGATCTGCAGAGGAGAATGGTCCCTGGGGAGAAAAATATCAGGAGTAGCACTGTGTGTGAGCACTCACTATCTTCTATCACTCCTACCCCTGGCAGATCAATAAGCTAAAGAATTAAATAAAAAATAATAAAAATAAAAAGTTATGACTTGTATAGACGATTCAGAGAAATCATCCTGGCAAATTTATTCAACAAGTACAAAGTAATTACTATGTTCTTGGACACTGTTTAGATGCTGGGCATACATCAGAGGAGAGACAATGATTCTCCTTTTATAGGGTTTTCAGCCTGGCAGAGAGAGGCAAACAATAAACAGCAGACATGAATTTAATTTTTTTTTTAGTAAATAAATCAATATGGTAGAATAAATCAACATGGCAATTGCAGACGCAGGAAGATTGTACCATCTTAAGTAAGTCGTCTCTCATTAAGAGGGCAGATTTGAAAAAAAGACTTGAAGGAAATAAGGGAGGTGGCTGAGCAGATACTCGGAAAAGGAGTGTTTCAGACAAGAGAGAGATAAAGCAAAAAGCCCAGGGCAGGACTTTGGGAGCAGCAAAGAGGCCAGTGTTCCTAGATCAGTATGAGAGTAATAGAATGTATGCTAAGGGGGTCTCGGGGTGGGGTCAGGGCAGGGGCTTTGGTTTTAATTCTGGCAGACATAGGGAGCCACTGCAAGGTTTTGGGCAGGGGAGTGTCATGATCTTTCTCAGCTTTGGAAAAGGATCGTTCTGGTTTCTATATAGAGCACGGGGGGAGGGGGGAAGAGCAGAATCAGGGAACCCATCAGATGTGACATGAGGGTGACTCCAACCAGAGTGGAGGGCAGTGGCGGGATGAAAAGTGGTCAGAGTCCATATTTTTTTTTTTCAAGTGGAGCCCAAAGTGTAGCATTTCCTAGCAGATGTGTTGTCCTAAGCACCCAGAAGTCTGGAGCTGTCATCAACTGAAACAGAGAAGGGGCTGCAGACGGAGCCGACAAAAAATAGCGAGGAGGGGAGGTCAGTTCCATGTGGGGATTGTTGAGTCTGAAAAGTCCATCAGAATCCAAGCAAACGTGGGGGAGATGCTGTATATCTAAACAGGTCAGAGTAGGCTCATTGAGGCCATGAGTATGCAGGTCTCAAGTTTAGGAAGAGGGATAACCACTGGAGTTGTCAATATCTAGCCAATATTTCAAGTCCCAAGAGGAGGTGAGCTCGCCAAGGGGGTGAGTGTATAGAGAAGTACTCCCTGCGCTCAGAGTGAGCCCCACACTGGGGCACCTTGGAGAAGAGACAGACAGCAAAGGGGGTAAGAAAAGAAGCATCAGAGAGAGAGGAGGAAGACATCGTTCTGGGGGGGGTGGGGGTGTTCAGGGGAGCGTACGGCCACCGGAAGCAAAGTACTGCTGACAGGTCGGGCAAAAGGCAGGCCGAACACTGGACTCAGCCACAGGAGGTCCTTGCTGGCCTTCACAAGGGCACTTGCAGTACACTGGTCCCTAACTGGGTGGAGCCAGCTGTTTAGAGGAGCTTTGCTGAAGGAAGAGCACAGATATGAACACTCTTAAAAGAGAACAGCGTGGGGGCGCTTGGGTGGCTTAGTCGGTTAAGCGTCCGACTTTCACTTAGGTCATGATCTCACGGTTCGTGGGTTCGAGCCCCGCGTCGGGCTCTGTGCTGACTGCCAGCTCAGAGCCTGAAGCCTGTTTCAGAGTCTGTCACTCCCTCTCTCTCTGACCCTCTCCTGCTTACGCTGTCTCTCTCTCTCTCCTAGAAATAAATAAGACATTAAAAACTTAAAAAAAAAAAAAGAGAACAGCGTGTGTACATGCAGATGGGAATGGTCCCCCACAGAAATGGAAAACAGGTGACACAGAAGACAGGTAAGAAGTGCTGGAGAAGAGGGGGAAAGGGATTCTAGCACCATCCACGGTGCTAGCATGCGGGAAGGGCCGAGGGGGCAGAGGCTGGCGGGTGGGAGGTTGCAGCAGCAGAAGTATGTGGAAGAACTCTTCTGATGGCTTCAGTGTTCTCAGTGGAGGGAGCAGTCATCAGCTGAGAGGGAAGACGGGCAAGGGGGGCTCGCGGGAAATCTCAGTGCATGCCCTCATCATGATATGGGGCTATGACGTGTGGTATTTTTGAGCTTTTGCTTCATGCCATGTACTAAGCTTCTAACATGTGTCATCTTCCCATAACCCTCAGAGGTTAGTTATTATATACCCTGTAAAGATGGAGATATGCAGCTCAAGATGCTTATGCAAATTGCCCAAGCCTCAGCCTGACTCACGGCAAAGACTTTGCTCTTAACCCAAGGAGGGAGTGGGAGGCGGGAGCTGGGGTGGTGTGAGAGGAGAGAGGGACACTTCCCTGCCTCGTGGCAGTGATGGGCCCAGAGCAGAGGGCTGCCCTGGCTGCCTCAAAGGCCCATGAATGAATGGGTTCACCTCTGAGTTGTTCAGATGTTCCTCACCCCTGCCAGGCACCCTCATCTGGGCTCTGCCTATATTTTACACATATATTTATTAAAAACAGCAATTTTCATGGTCGATTAGGACCAAAGATAATGCACCTCATGCTTCCCTCCATTATGCCAGTGAGATTCAGGACACCTAGAAGCATTTCTGTATTCATCTCCTATTAACTGCTGCAACAAATCACTACAGACTGAGTGGCTTGGGATAACTCAGACTATCTTACAGTTGTGGAGGTCAGAAGTCCGAAAGATGTCTCATTGCCCAGGATTGATGTGTTGCCAGGGTCTAGGGAAGAACTGGTTTGGATTTTGCCTTTTCCAACAGCCAATGGTCTCCTACCATCTCTTGGTCTGTGGCCCCTTCACCATCGCCACAGCCGGCAAGGCAGGCTGAGTGCTTCTCACATGGCATCACCCACACCCCTTCTTCTCTCTCCCTCTTCACGTTGAAGGTCCCTGTGATTGCACTGGGCCCATCTGGATAATTCAGGCTACTCTTCCCATACCTAAAGTAAGCTGATTGATTCCACAGTCACTGGTTACAGGGACTTGAACTTGGCAGTGGGGTGGGGCTGTGGTGGTACTGTGTCTACCACAATGGATCTAAGTTTCTAGGTCATAGTCTGCTCAGGCCACGTCTCTGGAACATTGGTCTACAGGTCCTTATTGTCTTCATTCACTCACTCACTCATGCATTTATTCATTCAGGAATCTGGGCCTTAGGAACCAGCCCTGGTCTGGGAGTCGTCTCCCGCCTCTCCTGCAATGTTATTTTATTAGTGGATGTATTCTTTTGCCTGGAAATCCCGCAGAAGTATGAAATGAAAAATTATTTTGTATCTAATCCAATGCCACTTCTGTGCGTTGGGTATGGGGGGGGGCTCAGGAGGATGCAAGGAGAGTGGGGGGAGGGGGGAGAGACCCCCACCATTTTCCAAACATTTCACCCCTTCCTTGTCCAGCACGGAATAGATATAAGGGGTGAACCCGGGTGGGTTGTCAGGTTCTTCCTGACAAACTTTGTTAGCAGGGTATTGAAGTCACTCCAATTGCTCCCGAAACACCCCATTAAGTTTCCCAGTGAGGGCTGCTGAGGAAAAGGGCGGGGAGAAATTGAGGAGGGGGCTGAGAAAGAGACACTGCGGCAGGCCCATCGTTTGGCTCCTGCAGCCTCCTCGGCCATTTGATTCCAGCACGGAGGCGGGGGAGGCAGCCAAGGGCAAGAGACAAAATAAACAGGTAGTGTCGGGTCCTGCCATTAGAAATGCAAAATTCATTAGAAAAACATTGATTGCAAAGAATTGATTTAGTGGTGATTTGATTGTCAGGCACACGGTACATCCAAGGAAAATTTTCATTATGATTCAGAATTCGTTAAAAAGAAGACAAGACAGGAAGTTGGCAGAGCAAGGACGCGCGGCTGCACCTTCCCGTTACTGGAGACCCGAGCCTGGGCTGGGAGCTGTCCCCCAGGAGGACCATGTCTACTGCATTAACAAGGAGCTAGCAGGTGGGCAGTTGCTTCCTGGGACCTAGTCTGTGTACTCTGCAGAGGGGCACAGACCTGCGGAACATGATCCCACCTCACGAGCTCCGTGGAGTTTCCTGCTGCAGCCATATTCCCAGTTAAGGGGGACCACGCTCCAACCCGAGAACCCCTCCGCCCCCCACCTCCAACTTTGTTCTCTCCTCCTCTGCGGTGATGTCGTATAGCTGACTCCAAGGCCACGGAAGACAGGGGCCACAGGGTCCTGTGGATGTCCAACACATGCCACGCTGGCCCAGCTTCCCACTCTTCAACGAGCTTTGCTGTGTTTCCCTTCCCTGAACCCTGCTCTCACCCCAAGCCCCGCCTGTAGTTCTGAGGCTCTTCCTCTCCTGATGCACTCTGCAGCCACCTTCTTCCTCCATTAGGTCCCTGGAAAAGCCACATCTTTTCTCTTTAGGATTCTGGTATATTCCTTTTGGCTTCCGGCCTTGCTTTCATCTTCCTCGGCAACATGGATTCTCTGGGAAAACCTTGACTTTTCTCCTCTGTCCCACCTTTCCAGTCTCTGATAGAAGCTGGTCTCCTCAGCTGATTCTAAAGATGGCTTTCCATCTGCTAAAACCACTTGGACATTCTGTATTTCCTTTATTGAGCTGTAGTTATTGTAACAGGCTCTGCCTCCATGCCTGCATCTCCGTCCTGCTGTCTTCCATTGCCCCAACTTCCGTCTCTGCTCTTCCCTGTTTGTACCTGGTACTCGTTGCTTTTCCTCTCCTCTCTTTACTAAACACCCACCACTAGCTTCTCCAGGGCCAAGTGGCCAAGTATAAGATCTTCTCCGTCACTCAGCTTGAATATCATTGTCTTTCATGAGGTTCCTCGGCCTCCTACCCTAGACTCTCCTCTGTGAAATGAGCATAGTAATAGCAACATGCTTACCTACCTCAGAAAAGCAAATATAATCACGCACTGTGGAAGTGCTTTGCACACCGAAAGGGCTACTTACACGTGAATTATTTTATTTCTCCAATTCAGGACTTCACAATGTCATTTGTATTTTGAAGTCGATCCTCCACGATTAGCATTAAATATTTAAGAAATACTTTAGACCAGTGATTCTCAATCCTAGGTTGAGAATAATGGTGGTTTCATCAGTCTGGGTTAAGACTCAAGCAACATATTCTCGAAAAACATCCAGGGAATAGAACTTTGCAGCCAGTTGAGAACCAGTGATTTGAACTTGACATTTTTACAGGGCCATCATCTACCTATCCCCTGGCCCTACCTATCTCCTCCATCTATTTTCCTGGGGCATCTCCCCAGCTAAAGTGGGCCTGTGGAGAGAGGTTTGTATGGAAGATAAGGAGTTCTCATATTTGGGGAACTGACACGAGATAGAGGCAGGGGGTTACCTCTGGGGGGAAGGGTGGTGCTCACAGCAGCTGGAAGGCTCGCCTCCTCTTCTAGAAGAAGCACAGCTGCAGACCACACCTCTGGTTCCCATTTCCTCTTTTAGATGCCTCACTCGCTCACCAGAGCCCTGGCTCTGCCTCTTCCTGAAGTCGACTTCCTTCAGCATCCATGTCTTAGCTCTGACCTCAGCTAACAGGTAACTTAATCTATTCCATCAAGACTAAGACACCAATTCCAAAATGTGCCGTCACAGTATGTATCATGGAGAAAGAAAAGCATACTGTCAAACTGTGATGTGCTATCCATGCTGTCCATGGTAAAAATCCATTCTGATTTCAGAGACGCTAAAATGTGAACAAATTAGAGCTGATGAAATACAGATCTCCATCCACTGACTCCAGCTCTTATCATACACACCCTGCCCCCACCATGAATTTGATGTTCCTCCCCTGCTTCTCTGGGGCTGCCTGACTTCAGGCTCCTCTGTGATTTCTGACCTCCCTAAAAAGAGGAAGGACAGCAGTCCTGCTCCCAATCCATCCGTCATCTGAGCGCATGTTCAAGGGCTGGTCCAAACAGAGCCCTGGACCAGAGGCAACAAGGGAGGTGTTCGGACAAGCCTGCTTGGAGCAGCCTTTGCCCCAGCAAGGTGAGCAAACAGGACTCACACCATTCTGGAACAAAATGCTAAGTGCCAAGCACTGAGCTCAATGCTGGGGGTACAGGGATAACTAAGACCTGCTCCTCAGCCTCAAGTATCTTATCTCAGTCTAGACAGATGCTGAGTATAAAACATGGGAGACTACTCTATGATGGGGTATGATCTAAGTGGAAGGGTGTTCCTAACTATGTTGGAGGTTGAGTTGAAAGTTAGAGAAGGCTTCACGGAGGAAGTGACCATGAGCCAGGTCTAGAAGAATGAAAAGGAAATTAATAAGCCAAGAATAAGGGAAAGTATTCAGGGCAGAGGGAAAAACGAACAAAAAACCCAGGTATAAAAGGTCAAAGCATATTGAGGAGCTGCTGTGGTCCCAGGCAAGCTGTTGTGAGGGTACGGGTGGCAGGGTGGGGGCGGGGGCGACAAGAGATAAAATGGAACCTTGTGAAAATCCTGAATGGAAAGCTAAGAATTAACTTACCAATATGGAATCATGGAAGGTGTTTGAGCAGAAGTGTGGCATGCTTTTTGTGCATGCTCATGGCATACTGGTTGGCTAAGGACTTGTGCTAAGTGAGCGGGGCTCAGTGATTTTCTTTCTTTCTTTTTTTTTTTTAATGTTTTACTTATTTCTGAGAGAGAGAGAACATGAGCAGGGGAGGGTCAGAGAGGGAGGGAGGCACAGAATCAGAAACAGGCTCCAGGCTCTGAGCTGGCTGTCAGAGCCCGACGCGGGGCTCGAACCCATGAACTGTGAGATCATGACCTGAGCCGAAGTCGGACGCTTAACCAACTGAGCCACCCAGGCGCCCCAGTGTGATTTTCTGACCCCTGGTCTTCTCTCACTACTGTCATTTCCTAGGCTCTGTTCCTACTGCTGCCTCTGGCAGGGCAGAAATTCCAAGGATAGCATAGACGGCCAGCTCAGAGGGCTCGGCTTGGAGAAATCCTCAGAATCATTTACTGAGATCATTAGCACTGACCCAGGTTATAGTAACAAAGCTACTCCCTGCAGCTCGTGAGGCTGACATAAAGAAGACTCCCATCAGGACCATTTGGGAAGAGCCAGGGGTCCTGAGCTAGGAGGGAGTTTGCAGAGAGAAAATCAACTATGCACTATTGATCATCAAATGTCACGTTGATCAGTCCTCCAAGGGGCAAAGGCATTGGCTGAAAGGGCTGAGGTATGTGAGGAGAGCTTAAATGATGATTCTGGGACATCATAAGAAAAGCCAGTGATCCTTTGGAAGAGTGAAATTTGCTGAAAGGACAGCCAGACGTGCTAGAGTGAGTGTAACCATTAATTTTATCATATGCTGCAGGAATAGTCACCATGGTGACCCAGGCTTCCCCCGCAGGGCTGGGCCACTCCAGGTGATCAAAAAAGGGACCCCGATCTATGCTATCCTGTAATTTAGAGACCATGTAAGCGAGATGGGATTTCAGAGTCTTAAGGATACTGCTAACAACTTTGCCACCATCCATGTGTGGTTACCCCGTGGCCACTCTGGGCTCTCACTTCCAGCCAGCAAATGGGGAAGATTAGGAGAATACATGTCTGAGAAGGTATTATGAATAAGGTTTGGAGCGGGCATTTAACAGTCACTCCCGCTCATACTGCACATCCAGAATTCAGTCACATGGCCTGTGTAGATGCAAGGGGTGATGGGAAGGTGGTCCCTGTCTGCATAGGGACTAATGAATGACAACTCTACACCATGGAAGGGACACATGAATCTCCAGTGGGCTGCTAGCCATCTGCCCCAGGAAGCCTGATACAAACAAGGCAAAGAGCATTGGACTGGAGTCCAAGAGCAAATGCATGATCTAAAATAAGTTCTTTTTCCTCCTTAGGCATCAGCATCATATCCCTAAGATGGGAGGTTTGGACTTCAAAGCTTCCAGCAGGCTTTGGCTATAATGCGGAAGTTGAGGCTGTACTGTTAGTTAGGAAAGGGTTAGTGACTCGAGCCCATGAAAAGTTCCACCCAGTGAGCCACCCTCCTGGGCATGGAGTCACATGGCTTTGGGAACACTGTACCCGGCCACAGCCTCCCTCTCAACCTGACATCACACAAATGGGACCCCGGAGAGGCTGGAAATCGAACGATCCCCACCGGAGATGAAACATTAAAGGGTACATGATTTGAGCCTACAGGGGGTCCAAGCAACATTATCTTGAGTGGAAAGATGCAGGCTGCTAGTCCAGTGACCAAGGAGGCAGACCATGCCAGGAGCTGGCCTGTGCCCAGGGACCACGAGGATTGAGCTCATGCTGCCTGACTCACGAAAGTGAGCACACTGCACGCAGACTGGAAATGCCAGGCTATACAGAAACACACACACAACAACAACAAACACACAGAGCACTTGCATGAATGGACCCCATGGTCAGGCACATACCAGAAACGCACAGATACGATGTACACATAAATGGATACACATAGCTTGTACCTACCTGCCCAGGGCAAACAAGAGTAGACTTTTACACACATAGCTATCCGTGGATGGGTATACACACTTAGACACACACAGAGGTACATTTGGGTAATTCCATCAGAAGCCATGGTGGATATGTATAGGGATATGTAGATGCATATGGAAGCTCACTGGCACACAGAATTCACATCAATACTTGCACAGCATTCACACGGATGTCCCCACAGTTTCCCATGGATGGAAACACACCAAGGGACACATAATGCCACCACTACAGGGGACTAGCGCCACATGTATGTACACAGACATACAGAGTCCACACAGAGAAACATCTCACGCTTAACCATCCACCATGCACACACACAGGAGGCTAGGAGCTTGTCTTAAACTCTGGTTAGGTGTGTTGCCTCTGGGCAACTCACTGCCTCTCTTTAGGCTTTAGACATCTCATCAGTTAGATAGGGGGAGCAAACTAGGAGATCTCTAAATGCCAGTTCTAAGCTGGCTGACATTCATAATTAAATGAGAAGGCGTGGCCCCTGTGCATGGGGTGCCTCCCGTCTAATAAGAAGTGGGCAAGCACAGCCCAGAATGACTGGGAGTCACAGAGCTCCCAGTCTGTGAGTGACTGAGGAGGGCATGTATACAGACAGACAGGGTTTGAGGAGATAAAATAAAGGTGGTGCCAGAGCTTCCTTTAAAGAAGACTCGGCGAGTAGGGGCGCCTGAGTGGCTCAGTCAGTTGAGCATCCAGTGTCACTGGATGTGGGTTTCTCACTGCCTGTGGGTTTGAGCCCCGCGTCGAGCTCTGTGCTGACAGCTCAGAGCCTAGAGCCTGCTTCAGATTCTGGGTCTCTCTCTCTCTCTCTCTCTGGCCCCCTCCCCACTCATATTCTCTGTCTCTCAAAAATAAACAAAGGAAGGAAGGAAGGAAGGAAGGAAGGAAGGAAGGAAGGAAGGAAGGAAGGAAGGAAGGAAGAAGAAAGAAAGGAAAGAAAGAGAGAGAAGAGAGAGAGAAAGAAAGAAAGAAAGAAAGAAAGAAAGAAAGAAAGAAAGAAAGAAAGAAAGAAAGAAAGACAGACTTGGCTTCCTCAACTGACAATGCAGAGGTGGACCCAATGGCGTCCACCCCTTCAGGGGGGACATGCTAGCGCAGCCTGCAGAGGGGGGACTCAGGAAGGAGAGGGTGTGGTGACAGGGCTTTCTCCCAGGGACAACTGGGAACAGGCACATCTGTCCAAGAGTCCTCTGGAAGGCTCAGAGCCACCACCAAGAGACCCAGACCTGCAGTGAGCTAGAAGAAATGACCGTAGTGACAGGCTGGATGCCAGTCACTCAGCCGATGCTCGGCCCACAGCAGCGCTCTGGCTGAAGGAACTCCATAAAGTGGCCTCTGAGCAGATCTGTGCACTCTGTCTTCCACTGTTAGATGACTCATGGCTCCTTGCAGGACAACACTGGCCAAGAGCCAGGAGGAGGGCTCTACAAAGTATGAGCACCTGCATCCAAGTGTGCCCACACGCGAGCCTGTGTCCCCATGTGAGCGTGGGTGTTTACTGGGTCTCTCTGCACAGGTGCCTGATGCTGAAAACCTCACAGGTGTAACTGTTCACAAGTGTGTCCTCAGCCAGTGAACATGCTTGTGTAATGCCCACTGAATATGTATATCATCTATGTGTAAATGTGTTAGTGTGTTTTCACCCATTCACTCCATTCACTGGGACCCAGATGCATCCATCCTAGAGGGAAAACGGTGTCTTGTGTTCCTGCTCTGATTCAGACAATGGGAAGTTCAGGCCTCCAGGAAGTAGCTGGGAAAATTTCTGTTCTCCTCTCTACCTGCCTCCCTTCCCCGACCCACTCCTCCCCTTACTTAACTGGCAAGACAGAGAAAAGACTATGGCATGGTGTCTGCACGGACCAGGTCATGGTAGGATGCCCACATCTGTCCTCCTTGGCACCTCCGCTTGGTTGCACGGTGCCTGCAGATATCTGGGTTCTAGGTTTGTGACTCAGCAACCTCAGTGCCGGAGGGAAGGGTAGGAAGCCCGTGCAGGCCTCCTATCTTTAAATCAACGCTGCTAGCAAGAAACCTAGTACTTTGACAAATCTATGCGGTTGATTACACGCACACCCCAATTTCAGAAATGTGAAAATATGCGTCGTTAAAAAGGGATGAAAATACAGGAATATTTCAGTCACTGTCTGCCTTCTGTGTCTATTTTTCACTTGATTCAGAAAGTGATGAGAAGAGGGGTGCAATTAATTACCGCTCTCAAGTCTCTGGACATTTGCTCAGACCCGCATGCGTGGGTATGGGGTATTTGCCACCATCACAGCTGGCCCCACAGACCAGCTGTGTCCACTGGTCACTGAGGACCTGCTTTCATTCATGTGAATCACCGGGCATCGAACACCTGCACGTACAGGGATTTTCACGTGGGGCTGAATGATTTCATGGGCGCCTGTATGGGATGACACCAGAAAGGGCCACTAGCTATGAACCAGGGGAGACATGTCTACGTCACTTCCTCCTCTCCTTGTATTGGCATCTCTCTTACCAGGAGGAGGGGACTGAGAGGCCCCCAGAGAGACAGGCCCCGCCTTGCCTGTGTGGGAACACCAGGTTCAAAGCGATCTCCAATTAATAATAATCATGTCTCTCAGACAAGCTATTATTTCACCAGGACAAAGAAAGGGCTCAGGGGGTTTCAAGGGCCAGGAACGAGAAGGGTGGAGGAATTGTTCCTTCACTTCTCTGGATCCGGAAGGAGTTTGGGACTCTCCTGGGGCCCCAGTCCCATCCCCCCCATCTACCTCCCATTCTCTCCTGACCCCTTTCTCTCCCTTGCCTCTGATGCCCGGGTAGCCCTCACTTCCGGCCCTGCAACAGGAATGAAACAGATCAGGCACAAAGGAACTCAGACCAGCCCATGGCTCAGGACAGGACGTCAGGAATGGCTGCCAGGAAAGACCCCGGGTTGCCAGCCCTCTGCCCTTGGACTCAGCAGGACACATGCTTTACAGAACCGAGCGGGTGTGGAGCTGCCTTAGAAAACGAGCTCTGGAGGACCTACCTCGGCACCCGACCCAGCACCAGGCCTCACTGACACTTCGTGAAGACAGATGATTCTCAACCCCTCCAGTATTTGCGGAGGCTTCTTGGGCACAGGGAATGTTGACGAGAGGACACAGAGGCCCAGAAGATATGGTCTCCTCTCTGGAAGAGCCTAAAGAAAACAGGAAGGAAGGGAAATCTGCACAAATGCCTGAGATACGGAGCGCAGCAGGGAAGCACCATTGAGAGGAAGGCCAACAGGTGCCACAGACGATGAGAGACCACGCCCCCGGGAAAATCAGGAAATGCTTCAGGGAGAGAGAGCACATGAGCTGAATCGTTCAGAATGAGAAATAAAGGAATTCAAAGGGAGAAGAGGGGTATGAAGGTGCTCAGGGTCCAGGATATTATGATGAAGGAGGAGAAGGAGAGGATGGCAGTCTTCAATGAAATCAGTAAAAATGTCCCTGTCCCTTTCTAGCATCTTCTCCTGGGCCCAGACACAGCCACTCTGCTCATTACTGCCTGACCAAGCCCACGCCTCTTTACCTCTCTGGCCTCCAGCGTTCCTGGAATCGCTAAAACATAGAGATGATCCAATCTGCCCTCCACAACAGACAGCCAGTGTAATATGGAAGGAGACAGGTCTTTGGTCCTGGCCCAATTACAGGGCAGGCTGAGGATAGATGAGAAGAGAATAAAAGGAAAGGAAAAAAAATTGTACTTTGCATCTGTATAATACAGCTTTCAAAGCACTGTTATACACATCATGTCATGTTGGCAAAAAAGGTAGTATCAACCACATTGCAAAGATGATACCAGACTCCGAGAGGTGGGGGGTCAGCCAAGATTACACAGCTGGCCCAGGCTCCACCTGCTGCCTCACCACAGTGCCCAGAGGGTGCGTGCGCACCCACTTTGAGCCTATTCGAGAGGAAGCAGATGAATGCTCTGAGGATTAATCTCTCTGCGGTGTGCCTTTCTACCAGTTATCCAGAAGAATGGGAGGGGTCGGATGTCCGGCAAAGCCCATGGCCAGGCTTCTCTGTCTGCAAACCTTCAGGAACTGCCAAAAATGGGGCCCCGGCACAGTGTCGAGCTATGTGCACATCCAGGACACAGCAACCCCAAAGATGCTCCTCAAAAACTGGCAGGTGACCCCAGGTGCCCACAGAGCAAAGTTATGCTTCCCGTGGTCTGGCCCAGCCCAATCTTCCATGACCCATCCCTGACCACGACTTTCCTTCTGCCGCACGAGGCTGCCCACCATTCATCCACCAAACTCACCTGCACTCCCTGCCTCTGAATCTCCTCTTTCACCCCTCCATTGAACACACGCCCCTAGCCTCTCTGTTGACCTTCAACATGCTCCTCCTCTTCCTGTTCAGATCAGAATCCTTCTTCACCTTCACCTGCACTTGCTACCTCAATGGTGCCACTTAGCTCAGGTCACCAGGTGGCTGGGTGATTGGGGCTTACCTTCCTCTCCCTACAGTGGGCCTCCGAGAACCATGGGGCAGCCCTCCTTTATTTCTGCATCTCTCCAACACACTCACATACACGCACGCGCATGTGCACACACACACACACACACACACACACACACACATACAGTAGGCACTTGGTTCATATTTATTGCATGTTGTTTCATCAGAGGGTTACAGCAACTCTCATCAGTGCTGTTGCTGAGCCCTACCTGGTGGTCCAAGGGGAAAGCCAGATTCTGAAGCTTTTTCCTGAGCTGGACACACATCTACCTGCCTGGGGCAGTGGAGTATGGATAGAGTCGTGACTGCAGGTCTGCTAGGCATGGAAAGCGCAGGAATGGCTCACTTGGGAAACCCCTATTAGCACCTCCTCTCTGAACCAGGTCTGCCCCAAAGGATCATTCGGATCCCCCAGAAATGTCAACACTCCCTGAGACAGGTCTTGACTGGCCCGGAAATCTCCAGACTGCTTGTACTTGTGATAAGCACAATAAATAAAACAATGAGACCCATTTGAAGGTACTTGTGAGACAGTAGAGCTTTGAGAACTTGACTCTGATGAGTTTAAAAGGCAGAGGAAAGAAAGAATGAGTTTCCTCTTGGGCCCAAGTTTGTTTTCTCAGCTTCTCAGAAACCCAAACCTACTAGCTTGAAGGTTTCAAATGCCCCTACAAGTTTCTTCCAGGCTAGTCTATGTCAGAAGGCACCTGCCTGCTCTGCGCCAAATCCATGTCAGCACAGAAAAGGCACAGCCACACTGGCTCCCTGGAGGGTCTGTGCTGAGACAGCCAAGGGGGAGGAGGAGAGGCCAGGCTTGAGTCCTCCCTTCTAGGGTATATAGAAGAGGTGAGAGAACTCCAGATGAGAGAACTCCAGATGAGAGAACTCCAGGTGAGAGAAAGGGAGAATCACAATGTACTGGAGGCTGTGAGATGCAGCCACTGGACCCCCTATGGGCATCCTCTCTGTAGGGGTTAAGAACAGAATCCTGGACTGGGGACCCAGAATCCAGGGCTTGGGCCTGGGTCTGCCTCTCACTTGCCTGGTGCTAAGCTCTTACAGGGGTGCTCATTTTGTCTCTACCCTTCTAGGTTCTTTTACTCTATTAACTAAATTGACATAAGAGAGATTAACAGGAGAAAGACAAATTTAACTTGATATATACAGAAGCCCCACGCAGACATGAGGTTCAAAGCTAGTCAGGCAGTTGAGGCTCATACGCTGTCCTGAGCTGAGAAGGGGGAAGGGGTCTGGGCTTCATAGGGGAGGAAGAATTTATAGGAAGATGGGAAGAGCAAATGTCTGGTAAACAAACCCATGCCGAGATGATGGGACCCAGACAGGTCTTTGCACATACAGGCCCTGGACACCCCCATCTCACCACACCTGGCCTACTCTCTGTGGTTATTTCTGCTCACGGCTCTCCTCCTGCATCAGGGCTTCTATCTAAACTCTTAGACATGGTGAAGGGGAAGATAAAAAGCTCTGCCTAGGTCTTTTGAGCCTTGATTGTCTTCAGCTCAAAATAATTCACCTGACAAAGTGGCACATTTTGGAGAGGCTAGTTCTGAACCCCTTCACTCTCGCTGAGTCTCATCTTCGAAAAGGTCATCTCTGGGGTGCCTCTGGACCCTGCTATAATGGACCCTGTTGCTCTGTAAGCAGGTGGCTCCAGGGTGGCTCCTTCCTGACTCAGGTCCTCCCCAGCCCACCCCAAGCCCAGGCCATCTGGACCCCCTGCTGCAAGGGCCTTGCTTCCTCTTGCTTCCTCTTGCCCATCAGCACATGCCTGCCCAGAAACACCCAGGCAGCTGGAAACCTCACTGTGATCTCCCTGTGGCATTTCCCCCTCATCATGGAAACTCAGAACTTGCTGCTTTAGGCCACAGTCTGCGTACCTGTGTGTCCTGCCGGAGTTAATAATAACAGACCAGTAGGTCTTTAGCCCTTACTACATGTCAACCATTTACACACTCTCCTCCTGACGCAACCCCTTCAACAGATGAGAGAGAACTGAAGTTCAAGAAGATTAAGTCATCTGCCCTCCTGTCACCTTCACAAAGGGTCTTGGCACTTGCTTCGGCCCAATAACAGGGCCACCAGGTAGGCGGCCAGATGTTCCCATTTTAGAGAAAAGGAAATGGAGGCTGGGGAAGGCGAAGTGACTTGCCCAGACCACAGCTGATAAGGAGCGGAGCTGGGGCTTGGGTCTAACTCCCCAGCTGCCCTGCCTTCTGACGCCTTCGCCCACCCTCCAGGCCCAATGGCCTTCTGTTAAGCTGTCCTGGAGTCACACGCATCCTGGAAAAAACCCGGCAAGGGCTGGGGGTGGGAGGAAGGGGCGGCCTGAGATGTAAGTGAGCCACCTATGAACGCAGCGTCCCTTCCAGGATGTCCAGACACCCTCCCTCCCCCACTGCCGCCCACCACCTTTGCCACAGTGAGACAATCAGCCCACCCTGCCTCCCCCTGGGCCCTTCCACACCGTGCGGCTAGACTCTAATTGGCTCTGAGAAGTGATTACTTCAAAGAAGTTCCCATCAGACCAAGATTTCTCAGGGAAAAAAAAAACCAAACAAACAGCAAGCACTCAGCACCCACTCTGCCGCCCGCCCTCACCTCCACCAGAGCTGACGTGCCCAGAGATGGATCTTCTGCCTGCCTCTAGGTGGGGCTGCTGAGACTGATCATTGGGGGGGGTGGGAGGTGCTGAGACTGATCGGGGACAGTGGGAGCCACAGCCTGCCCCAACCTGACTCTGGCTTCCTCCTCTCCCACCTTGGTCCCTTCCTGTCCAGCTTCCTCTGCTCTGACCCCATCTGGAAGCAGAGGCATTTGAGCTGAAAGGCACCGAGTAAGATGAGGCTAACCCCACACATAAGTAGAGCCTGAGAGGAAATGAGACAGACCGGCTAGTTAGCAGCAGAACTGAGCTCCTCAGCTCAAGGCACAGCCCCTCCCCTTCCACCTCCTCCACCCCCTACCCCCGGGGCCACACCCCACTCTCCAAGCACAAGGCCACCTGCCCAGGAACTCAGGAGATTCTGGTTCCCACATTGGGGACATCACTCCTTCAGCACATATTCGCCAAAGACCTACTGTGTGCTAGGCCCTGGGTGAGGCCTGGGTTCCAGAGTAAACAGGAGGCCGCTCTGCCTCCCCAGGCTCACAGCTGAGCCAAAAGGTCTAGACCTCCTTCCCCACCTGCCCGCCTTCTCAACAGGAGGAGCCACTGGGTTGCCCTTCGGACAGTTGAAATCAAGTACAAGGTTGAGAGGGAATTCAAGGCGCCTAGCAAGCGGAAGTCAGAGGTCGGGGATTGCCAGCCCAGGAGCCTGGCCCAAAGGAATTTTTAAAACACTCTGACATTGTATCTGACAGCTAGAACTCTGGTTTCTCGTGAAGATTCAAATTCTTGGCTCCTCTTGATAAACTCAGGAGATCTGGTAACACGGGGCCCACATTCCTTCCTTTCATTCATTCCTCCTTCGGTGGGGGGCCAGTCCCCCTCCCAAGTGCCTCCCAGGTGCTGGGGACTCTGAGGGGAGCAGAGCAATGGAAGTCACTACTCTTGAGAAGAACCGCTTCACGGGGCCACGCAGGGCAGGGAGTGTTGGCCGGCTCGCCCAGGCTCCACTCCGCCCTAGACCCGTCTCAGGTATGACCTTTGCCGGACCCCTGGTTTGCGACCTCTTCTACTAGCCGGGCTGACCCGAAAGAGGAGAGGCCTGAAGCACCGGTAACAGAGGCTGATCTCCCTCTAACCTGTGGTGTGGCTGTGCCAGTGGTCATGTACACATCCCTGTGTTGTCCTTTGTTAATTGAGAAATGAATTGAAGAGAGTTACTGGTGAGTGGAACTCTAGAAAGGTGAGAGAGGGGGTAAAAGAAAGAAAAGCGAGCAAGGGCTGTGCTGGCGCCGCTCAGGGAACGTGCAGAGGGAGGGCAAAGAGAACGTGGTGTTGCTGGGGCCCTGTGTGGGGTCCTGGGAGACAGAGAGCGATGGGGAAGAGAGGGGTTGTTAAAGTTCCGCCATGTGTTAGGAATAAATGTCCCTTTGGCATTTTTCAAACAGCTTCATAAAAGATTAAAATTATTTTTCAATGCTTTCTGGACATCCATCTTCTGCTGCTTTTGAATGTAACACCACAGGCTGGGTGTGGGGAGAGAGTATCAGGGAAACACAATGCCGTGACGGGGGATGGGGGGGTGGGGGGGTGGAGGAGGGCAGGGCTCCACATTGCCCCCTGAGAGGAGCAAGGAGTGCCTCTCCTGTTCCTAAAGTCAAGAAAGACCCCCAGGGTGGCACAGTGGGTTAAGCATCTGACTTCTGCTCGGGTCATGATCTCACGGTTCGTGAGTTTAAGTCCCATGTTGGGGTCTGTGCTGACAGCTCAGAGCCTGAAGCCTGCTTTGGATTCTGTCTCTCTCTCTCCGCCCCTCCCCTGCTCGTGCTTTCTCTCTCTCTCAAAAATAAACATTAAGAACATTTTTTTAATTAAAAAAAGAAAAAAAGAAAGAAAGGCCCCCAGGAAGAAACTTTAACCTAAGACATGGATGAGTACATGCTGGGCCAACACGAGAAGGTAGTGAGATACAGAAAGGCAAGGAACATTCCAGGTGGTGGGAATAGCTTTGGGAAGGCTTGGAGGGCAGATCCCAGGGTGTGCATGTAGTTCTGGGTGACAGGTCAGTGTGTGTGGCAGGAGTAAGGACGTGAGCAGAGATAAGGCTGAAGGGGTGGCCGGATCCCTGCCAGGCCTTTTGAGCTACATGACAGCTCATGAACCACGTCCAGTGGGCAATCAGGAGCCACCGAGGCTTTAATCAGGATGGTCATGTGGCCGTTTTGTACTTTAAAATATTTCTCTGTTCCTTCCGTAGGAAATGGGCTGGCACGAGGCGAGGCAGAGGTAGGCAGAGCAGGAGGCTATCGGACTATATCAGGCAAGAGACAACTGTGGCTTGTGCTGGGTTACTGGCGAGGGGAACAGGAAGTAGAGCTGAATTCCAATGACAAGTAGGAGAGGTCAGGACAGTGTGATCACCTACGCCGCGTCCCTAGCACCTGGCATACTTGCTGACACTCAGTACATATGTAATGACCAGGTACTGAATGAACGGGGACATGGATGAGACACCTAGTAATTAAGCAAATACTGGCACATAAGCCTTAGCTTGCTTAAACCTCATCCTTCTTCCCATTGCACAACGTTCAAAAAAAGTGGCTACCAGTTTCTGAAGGCCTACTGTGTGCCTGGCCACAGTATGAGGTGCTTCATATACACCATCTCTAAGCCTCACAAAACTCCTGCATTTACGTGTTTTTATTTCCATTTTTCAGGTCAGGAGACAGACTAGAAAGTGAAGTAGCTTGCTCACATTCACCTGGGAAATAAGAAACAGAGTTAAATTCTCACCCAAATATATTCTTTCCCCACCATACAGACTCTCAGAGTGACCCCTTCCACATTGAGCTGTCCCAATGCTCAACTCCCTGCTCTCATGCCCCCCCTCCCAACTTTATATTGTAGGTAAAAAGGAACAGCTACCAGCAACACTGAAGGTTGGAAAACATGAACCCAAAGTTCCTGAACATTTGGTTCTGAAACTCCATCAGTCATCTTCGCACTAGACAGTAGGGATACAAAAGAGAAGCAGATGTATTCTCTGTGTGAGCAGGAGTGATTGAAAAGTGCCCTAGAGTTTTGCAGGAGTGCATTCAAAAGCCCAGAGCGTTGCCTATGCTGGGCACATGAAGGGAGCCCAGGATGTGGGGTCTGTGAGGGACAGTGGCAGAGGAGAAGGGAAAAGTGGATGGGTGAGCCCCTGAATTAGGGCCATAGCACTGGGGTCAGAGAGAAGGAGACAGAACGTAAAGATGTTCAGTGAGAGGCCAGACAGATGGTGACCACTTGGTTAGGAGAACAAATGGTCCACAGCTCACCTGGAGGTACTAGAGAATCTGGGCATTTTGACCACGGCAGCTGCCCAGCGGACCCCTGCCCTCCACCCTGCCCAAGACATGTCCAGGTTCCCAGGGCCAATCTCTACTCCCAGGAGCAGCCAGGGGGATGAAGAAGGGACTCAGTCTCCGCCCCAACTCCCTCGACACACACAGCTTCTTTTCCTTTTGCTGCTCTCCTTACCTGTCGAAATTCACAAATCTGATCAACTCACTTGCCCTGAAACCAAATAACTCCGTCTTTGGCTAAATAGAGAAGAGGAGATTGAGGATTTGAAGAGACACTTATTTATCTCTTTACCAGACAGTCTAATGAATAATTTCATGTTTGCAAAAGCTCATTTTGAAATTTGAAGACAAGAGATATATTGCCAAGGCGGCTCTAATACTGCGACATTAATTTTGCACTGAAAGATTTACTCAAAAATTAGATTTTACAATTTTAATGCCTCCATTCTTTTCTTTAAATAAGCTGTGAAATACAGTTAATTAGACTTAAACCCTGGAAGCTTAGACGTTTGAGCTTTGGTGTAAGCTACAAAAGAAAGCAAGCTTTTTCACTTGCAAATTAAATCTAAATTCATTACACGCCTAAACCTATACCACTTGCAGAAATCCTAGTGGGCTGAGGAAGGGTCTTCTTAAGGCTCCAGATGTCTCCCTACAGAATCCTGGCTGCAGAAAATGAAAGCAGAGACAGACAGGAGGTAGAAAAGACAAGGCATCTGACAAAGCTGTCTTGGGCAATGTTAGTGTATTCTTCGGAACATCAGTCTCGAGAATTGCTCCTTGGGGAAAAGAAGGTGCTATGCTCAAAAATATTAGGAAGATGCCACACTTCGTGTTCCCTTCTTGGAAAACCATAAGGTTCAAAGAAGTAAAACACACAAGCAAACAACCAAAAACTCTTCAACTTTGTTTCAACCAGAATTTCTCAAACATATCTGACATTGAAGCCATTTTTGCCCAAATGCTTCATACTCAAGTCTACTCACTGCTGCACAGAACAGTCTGCTCTGGGTTCCAGCTCCTCCTTACACATGGCCTTGGAGACCTAGCCCAAACCTGCTGCTCTCTTCACATTGATCTCTTCAGCATGAGCTGGGAAAGGATCACATACACAGCTGGCTAAGAAATACAACATTGAATTCACAACAGGCTGAAGAGCTTGGAGCCCAAGGGTAGATACAATACAAGTACTCAACAAAGTGATGGTGTCTGCTAGACACCACTTACCACATTTATCAGAGAAATAGACAATTGCAAGGTATCAGGAAGTACAGGGACCTTTTTTCCAACCTCCCGCCTAATACCAGAATTCCTTCTACAAAAGCTGTTTTGGGTTCATCAGGGCTGGAGCCCTTCTCAGGACAGGGGACTCAGCTGCTTCCTGGGTCTCTCTCATCCCTGGACAGATCTGACATCATATGTGGCTACAAGGCTGCCTCCCAGTAAGAACCCCCCCTGGCAAACTTATCAGGACCCTCCCAGGTGAGCTCCAAATTAGTAGGATTAGAGGCTCCATTCCCATAACCCCCACTGTTTCCCCATCCCTAACTTCCATTTCTGAATCAAAGATCCTCTTCCCAGCTACTAACTTGTGCCTGATTCCAGGGCCACTATTTCCTCTTCCTCCTGAGGACCCTTGAGAATCTAAGGAATCCAGTGGGTCTTCTTTCCAGAATAACTCAATATTAAAAGCTTCACTTGGGGCGCCTGGGTGGCTTAGTCAGTTAAGCGTCCGACTTTCGCTTAGGTCATGATCTCGCGGTTCGTGGGTTCGAGCCCCGCGTCGGGCTCTGTGCTGACTGCCAGCTCGGAGCCTAGAGCCTGTTTCAGTCTGTGACTCCCTCTCTCTCTGACCCTCCCCTGTTTACGCTGTCTCTCTCTCTCCTAGGAAAAAAAACAAAAAAACATTAAAAAAAAAAAAAAAAAAAAGCTTCACAAATGCCTCGAAGCCTGTCCATCAGCCCTGTCTGGGATTCCCTGGTAGAGGCACCTTGGTCTGATTGCAGGGTTGGCTAAGCCTAACCAATACCAACAGACTGTAGGGCATTTTCCAAGTGTCCACTCCCGTCTTGTGTTCTTTACTATCAGGACACCACCCTTTCTGTCCGCCGCTTATTATTCTGTTCAGGACAGAATTCATCTTTGGAGAGCAACAATAATAACAATCTACGTTATTTTTTGCAGTTTACACAGTGGTGGCATAACTTTATTTCATTTACCCTTCACCAAAGCCCAGGTCATAGGAGTTGTCTTCTGCTTTTTTTTTTTTTTTAATTTTTTTAATGTTTTATTTATTCCTGAGAGAGAGAGAGAGAGAGCATGAGCAGGGGAGGGTCCGAGAGAGAGGGAGACACAGAATCTGAAACAGGCTCCAGGTTCTGAGCTGGCAGTCAGCACAGAGCCCGACGCGGGGCTCGAACCCACGAATGAGATCATGACCTGAGCTGAAGTCGGACGCTTAACCGACTGAGCCACCCAGGTGCCCCTGTCTTCTGCTTTTAACAAAGGAAGCAGCAAGCTCAGACAGACTGAGTGATGTGTCCAGGAATGGAGCCAAGCGACAGGTTCCCTAAGTCGTACTTCAGTATCCTTATAAAATATCATGTTGCCTCCAAATTAGAAACCCTAAATGCCACATTTTCATACAGTACCCATTGTCTTTGCTGTCTCAGAGGGGAGGAGAGGCTATTTGTTCTTTGCAGAACAAGTGAAAAGACCGACAGATTATTTTGTATATGACAGGACTAAAAACAGTGTTTGGATTTTAAAGTGCTGGGTTCAGAACCGTTACCGAACTTGCAGCGGTGAACTCTGAGCAAGAGACCGCCCCCAGAACGGACAGCAGAGCAGGGGTGAGCGCAGAGCACCTGGCACCTGGCATGCACTCAGCAGACATTAGACTAGCGTGGAATGTGGACCAGGAAAGCTAACCAGGTCTTCCTGGAAGAGGTAAGACAACTGGGCTCAGGAAGCAGTTGTAGGCGCGGGTGTGTGGAAGACAGAATGAGGCCCATGAAATGGTGTCCAGGCAGGAAACTACAAAGGGCCCCATGGGGGGCGAACAAATGACGGATAAGCTCCAGTCTTGGGCAGTAGATGCTGTGTAGGTCAGGGCCGGGGGAAGGCGGTGGGTAGCAGAGGACAAGAGATGAGGCCGATTGGTGCATTGGAGCTTTGGACTAGACTGATAAAGGGTGACGGTTAGTCATTTGATTAAGGCCAGAACCAGAGAGAGACCAAGGAGTGGTCAACATGGGGGGCTGCAGCAGGGGCCGATAAACTAATCTCTTGTCATGTGAGTCTGTCAAAGGGCCCCACCTTATTCCCCATCTCCAGGCCCACTTCCCGGCCTCACCTTCAGTGCCCAGGGAGATGACCTGGCCTCCGTGCTGGGCGCCCTTTCAAGATTCCCATTCTAATGGGCTGACTCATGACACAGTCCTAATTTTAGGATTTTAGGGCGCTTCTTAACCCCAGGATAGGCTTCCCAGGGACAGGTGCCTGCTGTCCCCAGGACCCGCCAACCCTGCTATACCTAACTCATCATGTTGAAAACAGCAGTATGACAATGACTTTCCCGTGACTTCAAATTCACACACAGGAATTTCAGCCTGTTGCTGATCACATGCAAGGTTCTGTGCTAAGTTCTAGGGAGGGCTCAGAAATGGGTACACTGAGTTCACAGCCTTCAGGAAGCTTGCAATCCATACAGAAGGTAAGCAATATATAAGAACGACAATGACAGGGGCACCTGGGTGGCTCAGTCAGTGAAGCATCCGACTTTGGCTCAGGTCATGATCTCACGGTTCGTGAGTTTAAGCCCCACATCTCCGAGATGTCAGCTCAGATTCTGCATCTCCCTCTCTCTCTCTGCCCCTCTCCCACTTGTGCTCTCTCTCTCTCTTGCTCTCTCAAAAATAAATAAATAAGCATTAAAAAAAAAAAGAAAGAAAGATGATATTAGGGTCAAGAATGATTCAAAGAGCTTCTTAGAATAGTTTTGGCTAAATAACTATGGCTGATTAAAAAAAAAAAAAAATGACCTGGAAAGCCATCATAGCCCTCCATTTATTTGGCCAACATGAGTATTCCCTGAGAGCTTTCTGCCACCCATCTGTGAAGGAGCAGCTGCCACAGTCGTGCTCAAAGTCCCTTCCTGGCCTGGCTCCATGCTCCCTGCCTCCCTCTCTCTGCATGCTCCAGATTCCTGCTTTGGCCCTTCTTGACTGTGAGGTCAGGGCCGATACCCCACCTGGCCATCAAAGTGTATCTCCCCCTCTTAGGTCTGCAAACACACCCACAGTGGGACCGCGGTGGGGAGAACCTTTCAAGGAAAACAAAAGACAAATACCAAGGACTATAAAAAGAAACATGTTTGCAGAGTGCTTGTACTGATTGCAAGTTGAACATGTAGCAAAATATTGACTCAGTGGGTACAGCCTGTGAGGCCACCCAGGACCTGACTTCTTCTTGTCATTTCACCTTTTCTTTCCTGAATGTTTAAGAGATGCTTAGCTTTCTCTCCAATCTGGTTAGGGCTGGCTCTGCTCCCAGGTCTCATCTTGGAACTAAATGGTGCCTGGTGACCCCCACTGGGCCAGAACTGCCACTCTAACACCCAAGCTGTGTCCTATACAGCCCATTTTGATTGAGATGCTGTCTCTGCCCTGGACCCAGCTTGAGTCTCCCTGTACTGAGCCAGTAGATCAAGACCCTCCTGTCTTAGCCCGAGATGGCCCTCTTACCTTCCCTGTCCCTTTGCTGATCACCAAGTACCAGTTAAACCCATTCTGGTTGTAAGGAAGCTCAGCTTTGACAGTCTTGCTCACCCACATCTCACACTCATCAGCTAGCAGGAGCAGCCTACAGAACTGAGGCCTACCATCTTGCTCTGGCTGCTTCATGCTGTCACCTTCCATGGATCAGAACTAGATACCATGTCCTTTTTTGCCTGGAAACCTCACTCTTCCTTTTGTGCCCATTCTCCAGTCCCCTTGGGTGGGCAGCGTTGAGCAACAGGTTACGACTCCAACATCACCGCCAGTGGGATTCCTGCGTCCAGCCTTCGCCTCCCTAGCCTGTGTCCCAAGGTGCAGTCGGGAAAAGAGCGTTCTATATTGCATGTCTGCACCACTCTCCAGCTTCAGACTCACAGCGACTCTCGGTGTCCGCACGTAAAACCCACTTCCGTGACCCAGCTGATGGAGCCCTGCATGATGCATTCCTCATAATACACATTCCCTCCAGCATTTGGGGTTGGAGGTTACTAAATGTGCCCTGCACTTCGTCCATCGCTCTGCCTCTCACCTAACCCACCCCATATACCCAGGGAATGCCTATCCAACCTCCAGTTCGAAAATTACCTCCACTGGGAACCCTCCTTGACCTCCCTAGATGTCTAGAGGAAGCCACATTTTTTTCTCTGTGGCTCCTACAGTGCTGTATTTGGACCTGTATTATAAGATGGTGCCATTTCTATAATTCTATGTATGTTCTGTCTCCCCAAGACATAAATTATGGCCAAGAGCCCAGATTCAGAGTCTAACAGGGCAGAGATCAAATGCCAGCTCCATCATTTACTAGTTGAGTGCCTTATGCAAGAACAGACTTTAGTCTCAGTTTTCTCCCGTACAAAATGGTGCCCATGATAGTGAGACCTACCTTTGAAGGATTGCTGTGAGGACTAAATGAGTTAATGCTATAAATTGCATTGCCTGGTATACAGTAAGCAGCCATTCAGTGTTGATTTAGTCTATTTTACACCCTGAGACTCTAAGGTCTTACTACAGAGGAACAATAGCTACATTTCTTCAGCAACTTGTACCAACCCACTTAATATCCTAACAACTACATGAAGGTAGTATTTTTGTTACCCCCATCTTGCAGACGAAGAGTCAGAGGCAAGGAGGCCAACTCACTTGCCTCAATCAACACAACCAGTCAGTGGCAGAATCATATCCAGGAAGTCTGGCCTCAGAGCCTTCACCCCTAAAGACTACACCCCGCTGGCCCTTTAGATATTTACTAACTTTATTTTATTTTATTTTATTTTATATTTTATTTTATTTTATTTTATTTTATTTTATTTTATTTTATTTTATTTTATTATTTTATTTTATTTTATTATTTATTTCTAGGAGACAGAGAGAGAGAGTGAGCAGGGGAGGGTCAGAGAGAGAGGGAGATACAGACTCTAAAATAGGCTCCAGGCTCTGAGCTGGCAGTCAGCACAGAGCCCGACATGGGGCTCGAACCCACGAACCACGAGATCATGACCCAAGTGAAAGTCGGACGCTTAACCGACTAAGCCACCCAGGCGCCCCTACTAACATTTATTTTTAAAAAATGAACCAACAATCTGTTCAGCTTTATATCCTTAGTGTCTAGCACTGACCCAATGTATACTGGGTTACCGCGAATGGCTTGTGAATGATGAGGAGCAGGGAATTGCAAGTGCACAGAATAAGGCCTCTCCCTGGGATCAGTTCTCCCCACGTCTCCCTGTGCTCTGAGGAGTGTTGACTCAGGAGTCCCCGTGGGAGGGTGTTTGTTCTCCACAATAAAAAAGTACAGTAAATAGGGCAGACCTGCCCTTCACTAAGAAAGGGGAGGAAAGCCCCATCACAGGCAGTCATGGCCTCTGGTGTACCCACGACAGCCCCCTGACACTGGCCATTGTCTATAGAGAGAAGGGGGGAAGAGCAGGCCCCAGACTGGGAGAGATAGAGAGAGCATTTGACTCATTAGCTGCATATTCAATTCTGACATTTGAACCTGACGGAATCCGAGTAGGGGTGGAGTAATGAATTAATCCCAGGGAAGAAGACAGGTCTGCAGCTCCTTAGCTATTAGCAGCCCACTGTGAAGGGGAGCCCTGCTGAGCTGACGTATACCACAGAGTTTGCTCCCCACCACCTGGCTCCTTCTGGAACCTTCCTGGTCTGGCCCAGCCAACCTCAGAAAGACCAGCATGTGATAGGTGTTCCATATGAGTTTGCCAATCAAGGAACTGACTGAAGGGTGTGACATTCCCTCTAAGCTCACTGGGGCCAGGTCAAAGCATCCTATGACTTTATGCCCCAGTTAACAATCCCAGTATCTCTTAAGGGTCATTCTGGCTAGACCCCTGCCTTTGGGTGGCCTGTTTTCCTTTTCCGGGGTCCCAGGTCATGACATCTCTTACTGACAATCACAAAGGAAAAGTGGTCATCAGTTTCCCTAGATTTATTTTCTTTCATTCATTCACTTATTCCTCATTCCCCTTTGGGAAGAGGCAGCTGACATCCAAAACAGACACCAGTAACAGTCCAGTGGACACAGTGCAGCCATGTCTTCCCTGAACTTCTAAGACGGGGAATTACCGTGCATGGGCTTACCAGGCACTGGGACTCTGATTAGAGCCAGGATTCAACAATCAACTTGATGCACTCAAAGCTGAGCTACAGAATTCAACTCCCTTCCTTCTTCCCTTCCCTCCTCCCTCCCTCCCTCCCTCCCTCCCTCCCTCCCTTCCTTCCTTCTCTCCCTCCCTTTTTTCCTTCCTTCCTTCTTTCCCTCCTTCTTTCCTTCCGTGCTTTCTTCCTCCTTCCCTTCCTCCCTCATTTCCTTCCTTCCTTCCTTCCTTCCTTCCTTCTTTCCTCTTTTATTCACACACACACACACACACACACACACACACACACTCCCCAAATCCACCATGCTCCCATCCAATCTCCCTGGCTTCCCACACTCTCAGTTTCACCAGATCCAGAGGGTCACAGGATGAAGCTGGCATAAATCTTCAAAAGAGAAAGACAAAAGAAAGGGAGCGACAAACAGGAAGAGAGGCATCCCCGCATCCCCCTGGCTCTCCTCTCCTGACTGGGCTGTCTCTAACCCCAGGCCACAGAATTCATCGCTCACTCTGATTCAGTGGGACAGTTATTTTATATTATTAAAATAAGAGATTATCATCACCACCGATCTCCATCTTCTTTCCAATCTCATCTGAAAAGCAGGCATTGCCTCCTGCTCCAGGACCCCTAATTCTTTCTGCCTCGGCTGTTAAATCATTTAACCTGGCAAAGTGTCGGGATATGCATTTTACATGAGAGACACGAGGCAGGATAAATCTAGGCTGACTGCAGAGGCTGAAAAGAAATATCTGAGGTGTGGCCAAGGGTCAAAGGAGCGCTGGATGGGATGCAGTCAGGAAGGGCGGGGTCTGCTTCCTCTCTCCCCCTGCTTAGGGGACAAAAAGCCAAAGCCTGACATCCCTTTGCAGAGATGCGACTGAAACCCAACACAGATATTAGTAATGGGGTCCAGTGGACACCAGGCAATGAGGTCTTCCCTGGACTTCTAAGATGGGCATTACCATGCATGGCCTTACCAGGCAGTGGGACTCCAATTAGATCCAGGATTCAACATTCACCTGATCCACTCAAAGCTGGGCTGCAAACCCAGAAAGAGTGGAACTGTCTCAGAATGCCTGGACCCCTACACATGATAGCCTTGATTTGTAGATGAGGAAACCAGACCTGGGGGCAGGTGGGCAGCACTTTGCCACGGCACAAAATATTAGCAAAAACCAGGACCAGCATCTAGAGTATGAGCCTAATGATCCTAGCCCCTGGCCCGATTCCTGGCTCTGACCCTGGCCATTTCTGAACACGTAACCCTTTGTAATGTATAAATATCAGCTCTAGCTACTCAGGAGCCTGGGTGAGAACACAGGGAAGGTTCACTTGCTCATGAATTCATTTCATCAATTTATATTAAGGGTCTGCCAAGTGTTAGCCCTGGGCCGAGTGCTAGGGATGCAAATGTGGACCAGACACATCTGTGCCATCAAGGAGCCTGTGGTTAGATAACCCAACAGGGCTAAAAGCTAAAAACAATGCCAGGCCTGTGCTCTTGGTCAAGAGTACAGTGAAGATTTTGCAGTCATATGGAGATTCGGCAAACCACTGGGTGAGAGTCCCATAAATGCTTCCGTGCCCCAGAGCGTGAGGTTGTTTATTTCTTGCTTGACCTGGAAAGGTAAGCAATGTGCCCCAGGTCATCTGGCATGTAGAGAGTAGCCCAGGGCTCAGACCCAGGAGTCCCGCTTCAGCTATGATGTCAGGTGACATCTAAACAGAGTAAGAGGAGCAGGGTTGTCAGATTGAACAAAGAAAAATTTAAAAAGCCCCGGTGAGATTTGAATTTCAGATAAACAATGGATGAGATAATGCTGTAATATAAGTATGTCCCTAATACTGCACAAGACATACTTAGACTAAAAAAGAAAAATTTTTTTTCATTGTCTGGAATTCAACTTTAACTCCTGTATTTTATCTGGCAACCATGTGGGGATGGGAGGGAGAAGCACTTGGAAATTGGGTGCCCAGTGAGAGAAGCCCAGACTTGGAAACCAAAAGTCACAGGAGCCCAGGGAGTGTCCCATCAGCGGGTGGGGGGTGCTGAGCCCTTCTTCCAAGGCGGCCCCTCCCAACCCCACAGCAGCTTGAATGGCCTCTTGCAACTGTGCTAACGAGAACACTCTTCTCCAAACAACAGATTAATTGATTTAAAACTTTTAATGCCAGATGCTTGGTGGAGGCATTTTAATAATCCTCAAGTCAGAATTAATCATGTCTCCTGATCTTTAAGGAGGGCAGTTATTAAATCCTGCAGAGGCAGGGAATGGGACAAGGGGAAGCTGTTTTTCCTGGGTCCTTTTGGTGCTGTGCTCTAATGATGAGCCCTGAGGCTGGCCAGTGGGATGCGAATGGGGAGCAGAGGCAGGGTAAGTTCTAGAACAACCCCTATGGGGCAGGAAGTTGGTTAGCTCAGCCCTGGTTTCTCACTGCCCAAGGCCAAGGTGGGGTGCCTATTCCAGCGGTCCCTGGATGAGCCAGGACAAAGTTAACTACAGACACATTTGCTCAGCCCCAGGAAGTCCCTGACGGTGAGGCGCCTGCTGGTGAATCCCTCTCACTCACCACCTTTTTACTTCCAAGGAACTTTAGAAGAATCCATCTCTGAATTTGGGGCTAAGGACAAGGATACAGGTCTCCTCCAGTGAAGCCAGCTCCTGTACCCCTCAATGCCTCATGTCAGCCTCCTCCCGGCAGGCCCTCCCCGGCCGTTCTCCTTGCCTCTCTCCTCTCCTCTGCCCAGGGGCGCTTCATCCCCTCCCTTCCTCGATCCAGAAGCCCCTGAATCCCTCCCAGGTGTCTCCAGACTTGCATCCTCCACCCTGTCTCCTTCCCATCCAGTCCAGGGTTCTCTGGTCCATTTCCTCTCAACCCAGCCTCCCACACGCACAACGCACCAAGCACATCACCAACACCAGCTCCAATCTCTATAGCCTTCCTATTCAGCAGATGATTGTTACCCCTTGCTTACAGAGGGGCAAACTAAGGTTCAGTTATGTTCATGGCTTGTCCACAGCTACACAGCCGCATTGTGCTAGCCTTGAGCCCCCTTTCACCCAGAAGCTTTCCTGGCCCCGTGTATGCTCTTGGTTTCAGAATTCTTAAAGGAATAGTGATCAGAGGAAGCTGATTTTACATGAATGATACCAAGTGTCTGCCTTGGTCCTAAAGGCCCATGTCCATGTTATGTATTCGTATGCAGGGCAGTATACCAGAGCAACTGGAAATACTGGTTAATGACACCAGGAAGGCAGCTCATGGCTGGAGTGACCCTATTAGGGCACCTGGGCCTCCCACTAACAGAGCTGGGTATTGCTGCTTCTCTTGAGAGCCATTCTATTGAGGATGGCATCACCTGTGCCTCGCCCCAGATACTTCACATACCCCACCACACCGTCACGGAGACAGCAAGCTCTGAGCAGGCAGGGGCTTGCCACTGGTCTTCAGCACCTATGAAGTCCAGCCCTAAAGCAACACAATCCCAGGTCGGCCTCAAGGGTGCCACATTCTGCCCCTATTAATGCTGAGCACCCTTGGGCTCCCCTGGTCCCCTGATGCCCCACTGTCAAAGCTAAATCGATACTCCCTTTTTTCTCTGCAAGAACATCTCAGTAATCCTAATTGGTCACTATGGCAACCCCAGCTGCAGCTCCTCGTGGCCTCAATGAAGAGACAGAAGGATGAGAGGGGGTGAGATGGAGGTTAAGCCTACTTATTGTATAATGCTCTGCCTTTGATATCACCTAGATCCACATGCTAAGTACCTGGAAAGAAACAAAATCCCGTGTAAATTAGAATGATACCATCCAATCCCCTGCTTATACCGTCACTAGTAGCAGCCGATAAGGCCATTGTCTGCAGCCACTGGGCCTGACCTCCTCTGCCTGGCAGCTGATGGGGTTTCAGTGGTGGGTCACATTCATCAGGGAGGATGGGCTCGGGTTGTGAATCTCGCAGGGCAAGATGGCGGCACAGGGGCCACTGTCTGCAATACCCCCTGCACCACCCCAGCCAGGAGGCGGTCCATGGGAAGAAGAGAAGCAGGAAACCACTGCACAGAGCCTCGCCATGTGCTGTCTTCCTTGGCAGAATTATGGGGCTGCTACTCCTTGGCAGATAGATCACTGCCTACTTGTTTGGGGTGCTTTCAAAGGCCCAATCCTGCAGTGAGCTCAGCGGTGAGCCCGTCTCTCTCTCTCTCTCTCTCTCTCTCTCACACACACACACACACACACACGCACACACACACGCTACCTGCAAATGTATCTTGCAATCCAGCCACCCTCCCTCAGAAAAGGCCTTTGGTCTTTTCATTCTTTAGGGCTTTTACTCTTGTTCCCCTTGGTGCTGCTGCCTACATGGGCTGGGCACTCCCGCCATGAAATCCATGATTCCTCCAGTGCTATGTGGAGGCGGCCTCTGCAGCTGCTACCCATGTTCACCTGTGGCCTCACGGTCCTTCAGCTCTGCCCTCTTTTGTTGTATTCTCAGAGCAAGACTCCTTCCCCGTCCTAGGAGAAGTGGGCTTGGGCTTTCTCTCCCAACACATTGGAACTTCCATCCTGGTTCCCACTTACTCCAACAGAAGACCCCTGGATTCATATTCTACCCAGGCTAAGCCAGAGTCTAATTAGCACTTTTATAAAGAGCAGGGTCCAAGGCAGCCTCTTTTCTTTTTCCTGCTGTCCCAAGTCTCTTTGAGCAGAGTTTTTGATCCTGCCCTGTGGTCTTAAGAGAGACCCCTTTGCTGAGATCCCCTCCAAATTTCTCTATGGTCCCTTTGGGTCCTCTCTCCCTGGGAAAAGGAGAGCCCAAGGGCACTGGATTTTTCTTAACACTAAATAGAATGGAAGAAACCCATGTCCATTTTGGTTCTTTTTTGCCTGCCCCTTTCATAACTTCTCTTCCTTCAGCACACCAGTCATCAACCATCCATTTCTGAACTCTGGTCAACACCTAAGGCTTTCTCTGCCTCCTGCCAGATCGTTCTCTCTACCGTTCATCTTATAACGACGTAGAAGCATTTTACCACATAGCAGGCACTGTTAGGGATACAGAAAACCAGAGAAGTGTTCCCATTTTCTAATCCAAAAAGGATTAGCGAGCATGCATCTGTCCATGTCTAGTATGTAGAAGATAAAGCTTTTCTCTTGGTTGTGTCTGGGAACAGAGAGGCAGAACAGCTGTGGTGTGGTAGGAGGAGATTCAACTTGGAACCAGACAGATATTTGGCGAAATTGCTCAACATTTCTGAGCCTCAGCTTCATGGAGATGATATGCCTGGCTTGGAAGGTGACCATGGGCAATTAATGGGACCTAGGCTCCAAGAAGCCTTTGTAAATGACATAACATGGTAAAATGTAAGGAATGGTCACAGGAGTGATATGGGCCCTGAGTGCACCCGGCCGTGACTAGGTGATCTTCCCATTTTTCCCATCATGGAGCCTGTTCTGAGAGAGAAGGAAGCGTGGGTCCCTATCAGGCCATGACCCTATGCATTCTTCCCTTCTCCCCCATGTGGGTCCAGGATTGGTGACTGTAGCGGGAGGATTTAGACATGGAGATGTTCCTGCCACTGCTTGCCCATAGACAGAGGGATGCCTTTTAAGGGACACTCTCTTAGCCTAAGACATGCTATTTGTCTTTTCACCTCTGAATCTCATGGGAACATGTTCCCATTAGGTAACTTTTTATCAGTAATGTGGGTGTCGGCACATTCCAGATACATCCTTTGAGTCCCAACACCTCCTATGACATAGATAAGCATCGTGCTTATCCTCATTATGTCAATGAGGAAGCTGAGACAAGAGAGGCAATGACTTTTCTGAGGCCACGGAGCCAGTGAGGTGCAGATCTGAGGCTTCTAATCCCCAAGCACAAAAACCCGCTCTCTCTTCCTCTGCGTTGCAGCTGCCTGCCTCCCGAAAGCTGCTCCCCGTGGCCCACTCATCTGCTATTCTGGCAGGGTAAACACTTGAAGAAGGCCCTTGGCTCAGAGGGCATGTTGAGTGGAATATCAGGTCAGGGTTCATCTGCATTTTTGGCGACAGAAGGCTGCTGAGATAATAGGAGCCCCTTTGTGTTCTGTGAGGGTGGGTGGGAGTGAGCGGATGTCTGGAGGAGATTACAAGCAGTTATGGATATTGCTTGTCATGCTACCATCAGCGGACGCCTGTTTCAATTGACTAGTTGCTTGTATTTCCAGAATAGGGAATGCCAGATGTATTTACTGCACTGAAAGAGAGTGCTGAAGGCCTTTGGAAAGGTACCCAGCTGTCGAGTAGCAGCGGAGGCCAGGGTGGGTTAACCCCTGGTGGCCTAGTAATCAGAATTCCTGGGGAGCCAAGGACAGACAAGGCAGCCTGCATCTAACAAATGGATGGAGACTTGGAAGTGCTTTCTACATTGCTTGTCTGGAATCTAAAATTCATTTTCCTGAGTAAACAATGTTATTAGAACAAACATTTATTAAGTCCTGCTATATGCTAGATGGGATCGAGGCATTCCACCTGCGTTTTTTTCTTTTCTTTCTTTCTTTTTTTTTTTTTTATTACATCCTCACCTCATTATGATCTTACAGGGTAGGAGAGGCAGACCCTGGCTTTCTGTTCACCAAATCAGTAACCCTTTCCTCTTAGGCTCATAGTTAGCAATTCCTTGGCTTTCCTTATATTAGATACAGCCATGGGACAATGGAATATAGATGGATGTCATGTGCACCATCCCTTAATCTGGCTCATAAAAATGCCTCCTGCTCAACCTTCATGCTTGCTCTTTTCCTTCGTCTGTCTGCTCGATGCAGAGGATCCAGCAGAAGGATCCCAGGATCTAGGGAATTACATCCACTAAATGGAATGATCCAGGGTCCCTGAATGACTGCATGGAGCCAAACCTCACTACTGACCTATGTTGGATTATGACATGAGTGAGAAATAAATCTTTATTCTGTTAGACCACTGAGACATGGTGAGTTTTGTTTCTGTGAAGCTTATCTACCCTAACTAATTCATAGGTGTCAGGATTTACAAAGGAAACAATGGAGGCTCAGACAGGTAGCATGGCATGCCCAAATGACACCGCAAGAACACTGTGAAGCTAAGAGTCAGACTCAGGTATGTCAGACTCCAACACCAGTAACTTTCTGAGTTGCCTACCACAACTGGTGTCCAGGTTCCTAGATCAGTTACAAAAATCTATTTTACCAACAAAATTGCCAATGCATTGTTTTCACTACCATTGGCCATTGCCCATAATAGTCCTTGTGGGACAATAGTTAAGGTTTAACACCTGACTCTGAGAACATATCCCATGTACTCCTCCTCACCTCCAAGTTTTGGAACACACATCCAGGCCTGAGTAAGGGAGATGCTTCTCCATCAGTTGCTACCTAAGGACTCTGAATCAAGATAAAAGAGCAGTTGTCCCTGTGGGAATGGAGAAGGGACCAGCATTCAAGCTTCCCCTGTGTACCCCATATTGCCCTTGCTAGGTCAAACTGCTGGTAAGTTGGGAGTTTTCTTGTGATATAGGATAAGCAGGTCATTTCTGGTTCTTAGTACAATCCTGTGTTGATCCTAGCAGATGGATTCTAGAACCATATTTTCTAAGCCTGAAATCCAACTGCATGGTCCAACCAGCTGAGGTACACTTGTGGTGACAAGGAGAAGGGATTTTTAAAATTGTAAGTGACCTGGGAACACTGAGAACTCTGATTGCTGTAGACAGAGGAAAACTCATGCTTCTTTTCTGAATGGGCCTTATCCAGAGGAAACAAATCAATTCTTCAGTATATCCTGGCTGTGTGATATGTGCCCATCAATATACCATCCATAGGAGGGAGGAAGGCAAAGGAGGCACCTTGCCTGCCCTCCAGAGGACAATAAGCTGATCAGAGAGACCAAGCTGAAGCACAGGGGACAAAACCCTAGAAATGCTCCACTACCACAGCCAAGAAAAAACTCTCCAGCCAGTTAATGTTAATTTGCAGGTGTTCATATGTGGAACACTGACCTCACTGTCCCTTTCACCTCCTCTTCAAGCTCTCAAATAAATCCAGATGCATATAGGGGCACCTGGGCGGCTTAGTCGGTTAAGCATCCAACTTTCGCTTAGGTCATGATCTCACGGTTCGTGGGTTCGAGCCCTGCGTCGGGCTCTGTGCTGACTGCCAGCTCAAAGCCTGGAGCCTGTTTCGGTCTGTGTCTCCCTCTCTCTCTGACCCTCCCCTGCTCACACTGTCTCTCTCTCTCTCTCTCTCCTAGAAATAAATAAAACATTAAAAAAAATCCAGCTGCATATACTCGATAGTATGGGCCTTACTAAACATTGGTAGGAAAGATGAAGATTTACTTCACACACCCCTTTGAAAATTGTTTGAACATCCCCCTACTTCTTCCTCTTCACCCCGACCCCCTGTCTTCCTTGCCCCGATGTGGGACCCTTCCTTTCTGACTACCCACCTACTTTTTCATTCCTTAATCCAATTTACCTTCCAAACCTCTCGCCGCTGTCTTTTTATCCAAAAGAATGTGATCCTTTCCCAGGTTCTGGGATCCAAACTTAAACAGTTCAAGGTGTCTCCCTCCACCCAACACATACATACTATGAGGTCTTTAGCAAAAAGGTGTCCCCTGGCTACTAGGGCCCATTATAGGAAGAGGGCTGGGTATGTTACAAGTAACCCACTCAAAAACATTTCTGGTACTTGGCTTGTGCAATTTCACCCTGCAGAATCTTATCCAGGGCTTTGCCTGCCAATAAGTCTGCTGTCCATGGTGCTAACCTGGGGGGCTATACAGCTGGTCTTCCACTCCCCATTCAGGCAGGGAATTGGATAACCTTGCTGTCTGCTCTGAACTTCATTCCTGTCACCTCTAAAATGGGGTTATTAACAGTAATTATCACATGCAAAGCATTTAGCATAAAATCTGGCACAAAAAGTTCAATAAACGGTAATATGTATTATTATTATAATGCCATTATTCTGCAGCCCCCCGGAACTGCCCCACATTTCCTAGTTATTCACTGCCACTTCCCAGACACATTCTTCCCTCTAAAATCCATAGCTAAATGGTATTTGCATAAACGACGCAACTCTCATCTCTCTCCCAACACTTTGCTTTAGAGTGAATGCAAGTTTTCAAAGGTTTTTTGCCTTAACAGTGAAAGTAAAATAGGAGTTAACAAAAACAACTAACTGGTTTCACTGGTTGAAATATGAGTGGAGTTAACTCTAGACTTTTTTCAGCTTTGGTTCAGTTCCTTCATTGATTCATCTCTTTGTCTCTTGGCTCCTCATTGGGGAATAAGACCCATTCAAATGTCTTTAAATGTTGTTTTGTTTTTGGGCTTGGGTTTGGTTTTGGTTTTGGCTTTGGTTTTTAAAGGCCTATGTTTGGGGCACCTGGGTGGCTTAGTCGGTTAAGCGTCCGACTTTCGCTTAGGTCATGATCTCGCGGTTCGTGGGTTCAAGCCCCACGTCGGGCTCACTGAAAATAAATTATTATTGTTTTAAGCCACTAAGTCTGGAGGTTAATTTGTTACACAGCATTATTAGAGTCATAGCTAACTAATACATAAAGGAAAACACACAAATTTTTTTCTAACTGAAGATGATGGCTTATGAAGTTCAGCATCTCACATTCTCTGAGCCTTAATTCCTCTTCTATAAAGTTTGGATAATAATTTCTGACTAACCTAGTTCACAAAGATCAGGGTTAGGTTCAAATTATACAAGGGTAGGAGAACACAGCAGTGAATTAGCCAGCAGAACAGAGATAAAAGAGTACTATAAGGGGTTAGCATTCATAAGTCTCTGCAACATCTTGGTACTCTCAAAGTCTCCATCCTGGATCCTGTATACTTAACTGAAATGGGACACCAGATAGCTAAGGATGAGTATCTGGGTCCACAAAAGTATTGATAAAACTAATTATCCTCCAAGAGGGAACTTGTTACTGCCTCTTTGATGTTCAGCAACAACAACCAAAAAAATATTCAACTCACTGGGACACCTCTGTGGCTCAGTAGGTTGAGCATCCAACTTCAGCTCAGGTCATGATCTCACAGTTTGTGGATTTGAGCCCTGTGTTGGGTTCTGTGCTGACAGCTTCGAACCTGAAGCCTGCTTTGGATTCTGTGCCTTTCTCTCTTTCTGCACCCGCCCCAATCATGTGCTCGCTCTCAATCTCTCTCTCTCCCAAAAATAAATATTAAAAAAAAATTTAATACCAAGAAAGAAGGGCTGCAATATCCTGATGTCACCAGTTACCTCATGGCCAACTTTCTAAGAGCTTCCCTCACATCCAGGGTTTCATTCTATTTGCTCCATCAACTTTTTCTGTACAGGAAATATTATATACATTATACAAATAAAGAAACTGAGTCTCAAAAAGGAAAAAAAATTAATATTCAACTGACTTCCAAGATTTAGGGAATAAGAAGTTTCCACTCTGCCCTACCCAGTGTTTAATGCACTTTACAATACCTCCACCCAGAGTCTTCCAGCCTCCACTTAAATCCTCAGTCAAAGGAAAGTCAGTCACAAAGCAGGCTATTTCAACTTTGGACAGTTCTGATTGTAAGAAAGCTCTTCCTTATCTTCCCTAACTCCCAGATGAGGTCAATTTCTCTATTTATAAGCTTTTCACAGCACTCTATTCCTTCAGAAGATGTATCACAGATTATAATTTTGAAGTTATTTGTGTCATAATTTGTTTCATGTCTGTCTCCCACACTTCACTATAAACTTCATAAAAGTAGAGACTGTATCTTTTTTGTTCACTGCTGTATCTTTCAATATCTAGCATGACAGCAGCAAATTAATAGGCATTCAATAAATATTCACTAGATCATTGAACAAGTGGTTTTTTATTTTATTTGACAATCTTTGGGTATTACTTACTTAACAAAGATGAACTCAATAATGAAGGAATGAATAAAGAAACAAATGAACAGGGGATATTATCTGTCTTTCTATACTTCCTCCCTCCCAAATAGTATCAATTCTATCTTTTGGGGGGACCCAAGAGCACAAGTCTCCTCTCTGTATCATTCCCTCACATTCCATAGCTATAGAAACCTGACCTAAGAGACTTCTGAATAGAAGAGATTAAGGGATCGAGAGTGAAGAAAGTATAACTCACATAACAAATATCTGCTGAGCTAATATTATATTCCAAATATATTTATGGTATTGGAGATACAGCATTAAGTAGAACAGACCAAAAAAAATCCTTTCCCTCATACAGTTTATGCTCTAATGGGAAGAGAGAGATAACAAACAAAAAAATAAAACAGTATACCAGATGGTGATAAGTGCAACCGAGAAAAATGAAGGAGGGAAGGAGAATAAGGAACATGAGGGAAGATTGCTATTTTATTTTTTTTTAATTTTTTTAGTGTTTTATTTATTTCTAGGAGAGAGAGAGAGACAGCGTGAGCAAGGGAGGGTCAGAGAGAGAGGGAGTCACAGACTGAAACAGGCTCAGGCTCTGAGCTGGCAGTCAGCACAGAGCCCGACGCGGGGCTCAACCCACGAACCGCGAGATCATGACCTAAGCGAAAGTCGGACGCTTAACCGACTAAGCCACCCAGGTGCCCCGGGAAGATTGCTATTTTAAATTAGCTGGTCAGGGAAGACCTTTTGAGAAGCTATCTGCACAAAGATCTGAAGCTGGTGAGGGAGTGAACATGCAGATACTTGCAGCAAAAAGGCTCCAGGCAGAAAAGAATGGCAAGTGGGGAAGGTGGTTTGTTGGGAGTATGCCTGTCAGCACGTGAGAAAGGTATAGAGGCCAGTGGACCTAAATCAGAGTGAGCAAAGGAGAGAACAGTAAGAGATGAAGTCAGAGGGGTCACAGGGAGACTTGCAGCCATTGTAAGGGCCTTGGTTCCCACTCTGAGTAAAATTTTTAAAATAATAACAAAATAAAATAACTATTGAATAATTCTAAGTTCTAAATAGAGTGTTGAGACATGACCTGATGTTCCTGGCTGGCAGGGTGGGTCTAAGCTGTAGACCAGCAAGGGCAGAAGCAGACCAGCTAGAAAGGTATCACAATAATCTGGTCAAATGATGACAGTTTGGACCAACGTGGGGTTTACTCTCCTCTGTATCCCAGCACCTAGCCCCCTGAATAAATGTTGAATGAATGAATACTTAGATAGATAACAGACAGAACATGCTCAGATTTTAGAGTCAAAACAACTGGATTTTGAGTGAGAATTTTATAAGTAAGTCTTGCTTATGTCCCTTGAATTGACTTTCTCTAAAAATCCCATGTTCTGTCTAAGGATGAGAATTAAAGCTATCACTGCATGTGTAAGAGTGTCCAGCTCAGCCAGACACAAGAGACCACATCCTGTAAGATTCCATTTATCTGAAATGTCCAGAACAGGAAAAACCATAGAGACAGAAAATAGATTAGTGGTTGCCAAGGGGTGAGAGGGAGGGGATTCTGGACAGAAAAATGATGTTAGGTAAAAACTAAAGAATTCTGAAAAAAGTATGGATTTTGGTTAAGAACAATGAATAGGTATTGGTCCCTCAACAGTGTAGCATACTAATGTAGGAAGGTTAATAATAGGATAAATTACATGTAGGTTATATGAGCCCTCTGTACTATTTTCATAATTTTTATTAAACTAAAGCTATCTAAAATAAAAAGCATATTAAAAAAAAAAGTAGTGGCCATTCAAGCTTAGGCAATGGAAGAAAGCATCTCAGCGCCTTATCAGCTGGAAAGCAGGGTGCCCCCTCCCACCTGCAGAGCTGGGCCCACCCTAGAGGCTCCAGGCTTCGGGGAGGTGGTCTACCTTGGCTTTTCTTGCACAATCCATTCTTAGAGCTGCTCCTTTCTGTGTGTGCCCTGGGCAGTAAACTGGTTGTTTAAAATACTAATAAGGTAAGAAAAGCTTGATGCAAAAAATATTTCTCAATGACTTTAACTAATGTCCGCTGGGCTTCTGGGTGGGTAATCTGGAGCCCTTCCGTGTATAGGCAAGGATGATTACAGCAGAGCCTGTACTGGCCAGTCCCTGGGCCCCAGCCCCCCAGGCTGCAGGCTGCCCTAACCACATTAGCAGCACTAGAACCATCCATCAGGCTAATAGGGGCCTAGGATCAGGCCTGACCCTCCTGCACGTAGCTGGACCCTGTCCTCAGGGGACATCCAGCTCCAACTCCTCACAGCACAAGATTAAGGACGTCGCTGAGGAACTGACCTGCCTGTCTCGTCCCTTCTCCTGATGGCCTCAGCCACCCCACTGTATCCTCAGAAATGCTAGGTGGGGGCTGAGAAGGCTCCTTGCTTCCTGCGGATGGACCAAATCTGGCTGGGGTGAGAGGCCATGCTTATAGCTGCCATCTGCCTCTGGCCCTGGTTCAGCAGGCGCCCTCTCTTCTGCCCCTGCCTGTGAACCCTCCCAGCCTCCCTGGCCCAAGCCTGTCAAAAATAGAACTGGCTGGCAGCGGGAGCAAGAGCGTGGAAGGGGCAGGGGGTCTTGTTTACCTAACACCGTGCTAGTTGCTACAAAGGTCAAGGCCCATCTGCCAGGCAGTGGGTGCCAGGAAACCAGCTGCCTTCATGGCACGGCACCAAACATTAGTGAGGGGCAGGTGGACAGACCAAGTACTGCCCCCTGGTGCCCTGGCCTGCCACACGTGCTCACGCAAGTGCGGGTGTGCGCACACACACACACACACACACACACAGGTCCAGAATCGGCTTAGTAGGCCATGGGTAACTAACTCATTTGCTGCATGACTCACAGCAAACATTGAATCCTGTGTTGGCTTCTCCCTGTCATTTACCATGCCCACAAAACCACCATCCCTGCTCCCTGAGCAAGCACAAAGAACCCATTTTAGTATTAGATGAAATTCAACATAATTAAGAAGCTTAATCAGCTATTGTTTTGGGGGGGAAATAACCAACAATTCTATGACTAATTTTAAATCCAAACAGAAACGACTTGGGAGCATTTTGGCTTTGGGGATTAACGTCAGTCACTTGAGAGTTGCTTTCCAGAAATGCATTATTTCCCATCTTCTGGTTCTGCCCCCTTCCCTCTTCTGTCCTGCTTCACATCCTGTGGAGAGTCTGCTGAGATAGTGATGTGAGCCAACGGTGAGGCCGGGGATGAGGACCTCTCCCAGCCTCAGAGCCTCCATCAGAGAAATGGGAGGACCCTAGCTTGAGCCCAAGAGGAAGAACTGGCTTTGGTGAACTTAGAAATTTATAATGCATGTCCCCTGTAAGCCCTCACTTCCCAGGACCTCATGTGTGGGCTCAGGGAAGCCAAGAAGCAGAGTGATGTCCTAGAAGGGACAATCCCCTTCTTCAGGGGGCTTTCCACATACAAGTAGGCAGGGTTAGAGAGCACGTGGTCCAGAAAACATGTCCCGTGTTGACAGCAAAGGCAGGCGTCACCTGACCGGAAGTGTAGGTGTGGCTTGCTGCCCTGAAGGAAATTGTTAAAGGTGGACCAAGAGCTCACAGGGGTGCACACACACGCAGGAGTGCATTCTCGGAGCTGCTGAGTCCCCCACATGGACGTGGAAACAATGACAGCTTCAGGGAAGGGAACCAGAGGCTCTGAAGCGGGCTGGTACCAGCCGTGGGGCCCCAACAAGCCACTTTTCTTCTCGGAACCCATTTCTAATCTGTAAATTGTCAGGCTAGTTCCCTGTGCTTCCACCTTCATTGTGCATCAAAATCACTTGGAAAGCATTTAAAAGATACATTTGTCCAAACAAGCCCAGAGATCTAGAATTCATTTGTGGCAGGAGGATCACTAGGAGTTTCTTAGACTCATCAGGTTATTCTAAAGTGTAGCCAGGCCTGAAGAAATAAATACTAGTGCTACTTAGCTTGTACTCAGCCAACCAGAAGACTTATTAAAATACACATTCTTGGGGCACCTGGGTGGCTTAGTCAGTTAAGCGTCCGACTTTCGCTTAGGTCATCATCTCGTGGTTCGTGGGTTCGAGCCCCGCATCGGGCTCTGTGCTGACTGCCAGCTCAGACCCTGGAGCCTATTTCAGAGTCTATCTCCCTCTCTCTCTGACCATCCCCTGCTCATGCTGTCTCTCTCTCCTAGAAATAAACAAAACACTAAAAAAATTTAAAATACACATTCCTGGGGCGCCTGGGTGGCTCAGTCAGTTAAGCGTCCGACTTAGGCTCAGGTCCTGATCTCACAGTTCATGGGTTTCAGGCCCACGTCGGGCTCTGTGCTGACAGCTCAGAGCCTGGAGCCTGTTTCAGGTTCTGTATCTCTCTCTCTCTCTGACCCTCCCTTGCTCATGCTCTCTCTCTCTCTCAAAAATAAAAACATTTTTAAAAGATACACATTCCTGGATCTTGCCCTAATAATTTATTATTCAGTAGGTCTGCAGGGGCAGAGCTTGATAATCTGCATTTCTAGTAAGTTCACAGGCAATGCTGATAGTGTCATTCTGGGAACTACGCTTTGAGAAGCACAGTCCTGGACCAAGACCACTCAAAGCTGGTCCCTAGAGTGGCAGCAATGGCATCACCTGGTTTGTTGGAAATGCGAATCAAGGTGCCTAATGACACACTTTGAGATGATATGCCCTCGTGTAATAAAAAAAGGATGGTGGTGATGATGTTGATGACGTGAAGGAGTTGAGGGAGAGAGGGGACATACTAGCTGGAGTCAGTGCTGCGCTAGTGCTAGATGCAGACAGAAGGGAGGAGGCCATGAAGCCCAATGACTGCTGCTCCGCTCAGAGATTTCTTCTCCCCCCACCTTGCCTTTCCACACTATCATGAAAGGTTTTCATGAAAGACACCCCCACTGGCCCATTTTCCTCAGGTGGTAGATTTGCATAAATCACTATCTGTCTCAGCACCCACCATAAGCTGTCATGTCCAAGTTCCACAAATGGAAAAGAATGTGTGATTTGAATGGCTGCCTGGAGCCCCCAGGGCAGGGTCTGAATTCACCTTTGACCCTAGATGGGGGGGGTCTGTATTGGCGCTGTTCCCATTAGCACAGACAGGCTGGCCGGTGTGCTTCCTCGGCCTGCTACCTAGTTTCTAGCCGCAACACCACTTCACACCCTGCGCTGCACAAATGCTATGAAGCATTAAGAAGAGAGGAGAGAGCAGGTTAGGTGGGAGTGCCCGGGGCAGGAAGGCAAGAGCCCTTGTGCTGCCTTGGACTCAACTTTAATTTACTGTGACCTTGGCCCAGCCACCTACTCTCTCTGGGTCTTGATTTTTCTCTTGCAAAACAGAAAAAGAAATCCTTGCTGGTTTCCCAACAATGGGATTGCAAGCTGCCTCACATCTGCTAGATCGCCCTTTATTGGAGGTTTTCCCCACTGGTCACTATTGGACATCCTGTATTAGAGGAAGAACCAATGAGTGTAGAGCACACATCATTTGGAGTGTCCTCAAGTCCCATCCTTAGCGTCTTCAGTCTATGGGACAAAACTTAGCCATGTGACTGAACTTGACATAATATACTATAAACATCAAAGTGAGACCAGGGGCTTGTTCCAAACGTGATTCCATTACTTACCCCATTACTCAGGCCCCATCCTGGAACTCACCAGAAGAACATGTCACATGTTACTTTAAATAATCTCATTGGTTATTTCATCCTAGGAAGGTGGATGTGCTGGTTGGAAACAGCCCAAAGCTATCCGGAGCCAAGAATGGTGAGAGATTAAAGCTGGGAAATACCATTTTTAGTCTAAAACAAGGTGTGACTATAATTAAATCGATCCAGGGGTTGGTCAGGATGGCCTCTAATGTCTCAGCAAGCTCCAACACACTATGATTTTCTTGTATAAATTGAAAATGGGTTCTGCAGGCAAAGAAAAAACATTCCACAGGTGTTTTGAATGAAGTGACTTCAAAGGAATTCGTCTAAAATCACTCCTGTAAAACATAGTCCTCCTGGGGTGCCTGGGTGGCTCAGTCGGTTGAGTGTCCAGCTTTGGCTCAGGTCATGGTCTCACGGTTCATGGGTTCAAGAGCCCTGCATCGGGCTCTGTGCTGACAGCTCAGAGCCTGGAGCCTGCTTCGGATTCTGTGTCTCCCTCTCTCACTGCCCCACCCCTGCTCACAGTCTCTCTCTCCTTCAAAGATAAACAGTAAAAATAAATTAAAAAAAAAAAAAGATATAACATAGTCCTCCTTTAGATAGATACCTTATTTCATGAATTCAGAGACATGCTTTTATTTTCACATTTTATCTCTGAAATCAGGACACAGATGACAATCAGAGGGTCATAGTTTAAAATTTTTTTTAATGTTTTTTTTTTAATTTATTTCTAGGAGAGAGAGAGAGACACCGTGAGCAGGGGAGGGTCAGAGAGAGAGGAAGTCACAGACTGAAACAGGCTCCAAGCTCTGAGCTGGCAGTCAGCACAGAGCCCGACGCGGGGCTCGAACCCATGAACCAAGAGATGATGACCTAAGCGAAAGTCGGACGCTTAACCGACTAAGCCACCCAGGCGCCCCCAGAGGGTCATAGTTTAAATGGCAGCCGTTTTTCTTTCTCAGTGGTACATAAAATAATGGTGCATCTTTCTGTCAATGGCTTGTTAGATTCTATGAAATTTGGTAAGTCCCAAACTGTTTTTGATTTTACCTTTCAGTACCAGTTACTTTAGGATCTCACTTCTTACACTTTTTTTTTTCACTTCTAAGATTAGTCTTGATTCTCAACTTTGGCAGCACACCCCAGACCAATTAACTTACAATCTCTGAGAGTAGGATTCAGGCATCATTAGTTTCTAAAGCTCTCCTGGCACAAGGCCTGTGACACCTTAAGATAACTACAGCCTTCTTGGACCCTATAGGAATCTTGGCTTGTGGGGAAGCCAACACCATGGCTGGTGGATCAGAGAAATGGAAAAGTTTTAGAAATAAATCATGTTGATCACCTAGACTGAGCCATGCCTGAAGTCTTCCATCAACATCTGGACTTCACAGTTCTCCAAGTAATAAATGCTCTATCTTGTTTAAGCTGGTTCAGCTTGAGTTTTCTATTACTTGCAGCACACATAAAATGAGATACCAGCAGTGGTGTGTTGTATGCAATTGACTGAGCTGAGGAGGTAAAGGGGAGGGCCGGGAAGATTTCCCTACCTTGGGCCAGCAGGTTGGTAATTCTCACTCTCAGGTAGTAAAACCACTGATAAACCTCTGACCTTTTTAATCTGAAGACTTATACCATGTATTTGCAAAGATTTCTGTATCCCAGAATTTGTTAGCAGAAATTTAAGATGTTCACGGGTGAAGGCTACTTTTTGAAGATTTCAGTATGACTCAAACTGGCCCACCTGAAAATAGCTTCAGAAGAAAATAAAGATTTGCTAAGAAATGTCCTTTTTAGCTTGTAGCCTGCAATATACCTTCCCCAGGGGTCTGGCAATTAATAATTCACCTTCAGAGTCCAAAAAGCCACATTCTCTACCTCAAGTTCAATTTCCTGCAAGTGGATGTAGGAAGAAAGAAACTCAGCAAAATACAGATTAGGACCCAGGAGGAGCCTAATCCTCCAGGTGTCTCTCAAGTACACCTGTTAAGTATTGTCTGTCTAAGAAAAGGATTTATCATTCCCCTGGCTAAAATATAGCTGTAAACCAGAACATATAGAGGGTCTTTCTCACCACTATCTGAGGTTTCCAATGGCCCCAAAGTTGATCCCATTGAGAACAGGAAAAGTACAGCATTGAGGTCAGGGCTGGTTGCTTGGGGACAGAAGTTTGCAGACCCTGTTCTAGCCTCACAGGTAAATTCTCTAGGCTTGCTTAGTAGTTCATGGCCTGAAGCAAATAGATGCATGGGCCACAGGGCCTCCTAGGTTTGAGTTTAGTTGCCTCTGCAGAAGACTGACTATACTGGCTTCACCAAAGTATCTTTTAATTATTAAAGGTGCATCGCAGGCATTGAGCAAACATCTCAGTATGATGAATAATTGGATGAATGAATCCAGCCCAAGCACTACTGATGGCATATAGAATGTATAGCTCAAAATAAAGCAAGAGGATCGATGGTGAGAATAGAGTCCCTCCATTTGGGTTGGGAAAGATGAAACCAGGATGAAGGATTTATGCCTTAACCTCTTAGGAAGAGGCACCTCTTCCTCATCTCTCAGATGAAGCCATACTTTGCCAGGCAACAAAGACTAATGCTGGGGCTTTGCAGGCTCTTTACTGGAGATTTACACTGAACACCAGAACAGAGTCCCATTCCCTGGGAACCTTTTAATGTGTTGGGTGAGGGACAAGATGGATACATCCAAGTGTTCTCTCTGGGTGACAGACACAAGAACCAGGGAGACAATGTGACAGATTTATACGGAAACCCAAAGGACCCAGAGTAACCAAATCAATCTTGAAAAGAAGAACAAAGTTGGAGGAGTCACACTTACCAATTTCAAAACTCACTACGTGGCTAATAATAAAGACAGTATGGACAAGGCATAAAGATAGACATATAGATCTGTTGGATACAATTGACAGTCCGGAAATAAACCTCCATACTTATGGTCAATTGACCTCAGCAATGGTGCTAAGATAATTCAGTGGGGGAAAGAACAGTCTCTTTGACAAATGGTACTGGGACAAAGGGATATCCAGGTATGAAAGAATGAATCTGTACCCCTAAATCACACCATGACACAAAAATTAAGTCAAAATCAACCACGGATTAAATGTAAGAAATAAAACTGTAAGAACCTTAGAAGAAATCATAGAAGTAAATCTTTGTGACCTTGAGTTAGGCTGTGATTTCTTAGATAGGATAGCAAAAGCACAAATGATTAAAGAAAATTGATAAACTGGACTTCATCAAATTTTAAAAACCTCTCCTCTTCAAAAGACACCAAGAAAATAAAAAGATGTCCTCATTTCTAGAACCTGTATATGTATTACCTTGCACGGCAAAAGGAATTTTGCAGATGTGATTATGATTAAGGACCTTGAGGTGGGGGACCTGAAATATGCAGGTGACCTTAATCTAATCACATGAGTGTATTTCTAGGTTATGGTCAGAAAAAGATGTGACAATGGAAAAGGGGTCAGAGACATGACACATCTTAGGCTCTGAAGACAGAGGAAGGGGACCACAAGTCAAGAAATGCAGATAACCTCTAGAAGCTGGAAAAGGTAAGGAAATAGATTCTCCCCTGGAGTCTGCAATCCTTTGATTTTAGCTCAATAAAACCAGCATCAAACCTGTGACCTACAGAATTATAAAATGATACATTTGTGGTAATTTGTTACAGCAGCGCTATAAAATGAATACACTAAAAGATAAAAAGAATTCTTCCAAATCAATAATAAGACAAGTAATCCAAAATAAAAATGGGCAAAATTTTTCAGATGCCTGGGTGATTCAATCAGTTGAGCATCTGAATTCTTGATTTTGGCTCAGGCCATGATCTCACAGTTCCTGGGAGGAAGCCCGACATCAGGCTCTGCACTGACAGCACAAAACCTGCTTGGGCTTCTCTCTCTCTCTCTTTCTCTCTCTCTCTCTCTCTCTCTCTCTCTCTCTCTCTCTCTTTCAAAAATAAACTTTTTTTTAATGGGCAAAGTTTTGAATCAACATTTCACCAAAGAAGATACATGAATACTCAAAAAGTACAAGAAAGGATCCTCAACATATTTAGCAATTAGGAAAATGCAAATGAATACCATAATGACATACCACTTTATACCCACTAAGGACTATAATCAAAAAGACATATAGTAACAAGTTTTAGTGAGGATATGGAGAAACCGGAAAGCCCACACAAGCTGATGGGAATGTATAATAATACAGCCACTTTGGAAATAGCTTGGCACTTTCATAAATGTTTAACATAGAGTATATAAAAAATACAAACAGAGAGTATATAAATATATGACCCAGTAATTTCAATTCTAGGTACTTACCCAGGAGAAATGAAAGCATATGTCCACATAAAGACTTGTTTGTATGTGAATAGTCATAGCAGCATTGTTCTTTTTTTTTTTTTTTAATTTATATCCAAGTTAGTTAGCATATAGTACAATAAAGATTTCAGGACTAGATTCCACTGATTCATCCCCTATGTATAACACCAGTGATCATCCCAACAAATGTCTTCCTTAATGCTCCTTACCCATTTAGCCCATCCCCCCACCCACAGCCCCTCCAGCAACCCTCAGTTTGTTCTCTGTATGTAAGAGTTTCTTATGTTTTTCCCACTCTGTGTTTATGTTATTTTTACTTCCCTTCCCTTATGTACATCTGTTTTGTATCTTATATTCCTCATATGAGTGAAGTCATATGATATCTGTCTTTCTCTGACTTTTTTCGCTTAGCATACTATCTTCCAGGTCCATCCACATTGTTGCAAATGGCAAGATTTCATTCTTTTTGATTGCCGAGTAATACTCCATGTATATATACACCACATTTTCTTTATCCATTCATCTGTCTGCGGACATTTGGGCTCTTTACATACTTTGGTTATTGTTGACAGTGTTGCTATAAACACTGGGGTGCACGTGCCCCTTCGAAACAGCACACCTGTGTCCCTTGGATAAATACCTAGTAATACAATTATGGGGTCATAGGGTAGTTCTATTTTTAACTTTTCGAGGTAGCAGCATTATCCTTACCAGCCAGAAAGCAGAAATAACTCAAATGTTCATCAACTGAACTGACAAACTCAAATGTTTATCAAACAAAATAAATAAAGATAACAACAGCAAATAATATGGAACAAAGTACTAATACACTCAAAAAAATATTATGTTGAGTCAAAGATGCCAGTCACAAAGGACTATGTATCATAGGATTCTGTTTAAACAAAATTTCCAGAAGAGGCAAGTCTATACTAGATTAATGATTGCATGGAGCCAGGAGCAAGGGAGGTGGGAGAGTGAGTACGGGGTTTCTTTTATGGGGTAACATAAATGTTCTAAAATTATATTGTAAGGTAGCAGTGCCTCTCTGTAAATATACGAAAAATCATTGAACTGTACACTCAAAATGAGAGAATTTTATAGTATGTAAATTATACCCAATAAACCTAAGGAGGAGGGGAAGAAAGAGCAGGACTCTATCATACTCTGCCAAGAGGGGTGGATTGACAACATCAGGAAGCGGTGCTTTGAGAATTTATGTCCATGGAGAACTAGCCAGGCTCCTTGTTGCACAGATTAAATGCAGAATTCGATCTTATTTCCATAGCCTACAGCACTGGACAAGTGGTCAGAAATTCCCAGAGAAAGGAAACTCTTCTGGAGAATACTCACTGAGGGGGGTGAGACTGGGAAGTGAATATAGCAAGAGTAAAGATTAGTTGTAGTGCCCACAATTTCCAACCAGAAAACAAGGTAAATGCAAACATATTTGAAGGACAACAGGACAAATTATATAAAAATCACGCCTACCCAGAAGACCCCCAGGCCCCATTAAAGACACATTAACCTTGGCCTTGCAGCCTGTCCATGCAGGTGCAAGGAGGAGAATCCAGGGCTTGTGGCTGGCCTGGCTCTTCAAGGGCTAGGCCCTCGGGTCAGCACGTGGGGTTGCAGTCACTGTGGAAAGGATGGCATCATCCAAACGGACAGGGAACTCATGCAAGGAATGGTTCAGTGGAAGACTACTTGGCAATGAGAAAGAATAAAATCCTGCCATTTGCAACAACGTGGATGGAATTGGGGGGTATCATGCTAAGCGAATTATGTCTGTTGGAGAAAGACAGACATCATATGTTCCCACTCATATGTGGAACTTGAGAAACTTAATGGAGGACCGTGGGAGAAGGGAAGGGAAAAAATAGTTCCAGAGAGGGAGGCAAACCGTAAGAGACTCTTGAATGTGGAGAGCAAACGGGATTGATGGGGGGCCTTTGGGGAGGAGAGTAATGGGTGATGGGCATTGAGGAGGACACTTATTGGGGTGAGCAATGGATATTGTATGTAAGCAATGAATTCTGGGAATCTACCCCCAAAACTGAGAGCACACTGTAAGACAATGCATGTTAGCTAACTTGACAATAAATTATATATATATTTAAAAAAAGAAAAAAAAAAACCAAGGACCCAGGCCGCCTGCCTCCTGAATGCATGAAGCTCCTCCTCATCTATCTATCTTCACACCTGAGAGAAGGTACCTCGTAACAAGCATCTTGATATATATGCGTCTACAATCTGGTTATGAGGTTATCAAGCAAGCATGACGCCCCCAGGGAATGCATATGCTTTTTTTCATAGAGAAAACTGTGAGTAAATAGCTGGAATTTATCTTGAGGGAGATAATAGAAGCACTTTTTTAAAATGTAGAAAAAACAGTATTTTTCCCCAGAGCATTCAAGCCCTTCCAGGTTTAGATCATGTTTCTCATGAATAGGCTTCCTGGCTAGATTCATCTTAGGTCCATGGGACAAGGAAGAAGGAGGATCTGCCTGGTCAGTGGTTTTAACACAAGCCAAATTGAGGAGGGAGGGAAGAGGGACACCAGGCATTCCAAATTGGGCCTTCCTTGTGGTCCAACCTCAAAGCTTCTTGGAGGGTGGCCCAAGGGCACACACTGCTGGCGACCTCAGGGGCACTGGAGATTTCTGGAAGAAGGTGTGGCTTCTAAACCTGTCTGTCTGCTAGGATCTCTTTATGTCATCATGGTCTTGGTGGAAGCCATTGGCCTCTTTGCCCGAATAAATGTAAATAATAAATGTATTTACTGACCTATTTGGGTGAGAACCATCTTTGTTGGCTGAAACAGATAGTCAATGAAATAATGAATATGGAAGCCTTTGTGAACCGAGAAGCACTGGGGGGGGCGGGGGGGTATAACGGAGGTGGTAGGTGTGAGCATTTATTAAATGCATTCAAATGGCAAGCTCTTTCCTTCCCTCTGGTTATTTTTTAAATGTTATTAAAAACAAAATAGAACTCAAGAGGTAGGCATTTTCACTTACATATGGAGAAACTGACGCTTACAAATAACACAGCATGTCTATAAGTGGTGATGCAGGACTTGAACCCCAGGTCTGTCTAACTCCAAATCCATAACTGGTCCTGAAGGCTGACCATGAATGCTTATAGACTTAAATCTCCCTTGGGGTCAGGACTGCAGTTGGACCCATTGTCTGGAGCCTTGGGTAAAGCACCGTGTTGTCCCAGATGTGAGAACACCTCCCCTGTCTGCTATCCTAGCAGTCCTCGTACTGACTTCTTGTTTAGAAATCCCGTTGACTTCTTCCCCACTTTCAGTAAGGAAATCCCCACCTCAGTGTACTCAGATGGCCCCTTCTCCTAGACAGGTGGGCTAGAGGGCAATTCCTATCCCTGGCTTAGCCATCATCTCTTTTTAGTGGTGGCATGTTCTTGCCCTGGCTTGGCACCCAACCTCTCTGAGCCTTGATCAGGTCGATGGTTTTCAAACTTATTTCACCAAGACTCACAGTAAGAAATACATTTTCTCTTTTTTTTTTAATTTAAAAATTGTTTTAATGTTTATTCATTTTTGAGAGAGAGAGAGAGAGAGAGAGCACCAGTGGGGGAGGAGCAGAGAGAGAGGGAGACACAGAATCCAAAGCAGGCTCCAGGCTCTGAGCTGTCAGCATAGAGCCTGACAAGGGGCTTGAACTCACAGACCGTGAGATCATGACCCGAGCTGAAGTCAGACACCTAACTGACTGAGCCACCCAGGTGCCCCAAGTATATTTTCTCTCATGACCCAGTTCACATATAAATATTACCTTTTCTCAAAACACAGCTTATCCATACTATATGTGATGTACTTTATTATTTTTCTATTTTATTCTATTTTTTTAATGCAGGTCACAGTCCATTAATTAATTTGATTCCATTCCCCTAAGAGGTCATGACCCACAATTTGAAAGACTCTACTCTGGATGCTCTCTAACAACTACCCCAGATGCAACATTAAATGAAACTCTACCCAGCCTCCTCCGCCTCCAGAGGGGTTCCTTCTGGGCTGATAAGCTCCAACCTGGTGCTGCCTCTCTGTCTCCAAGAATGATTCTCCTGGCAACCTGTTTCACACATGTGCATGTCTCCTTCATCAACCCCCCACGGCGAAATGACTCCCTCAAGGTCACATCACTAGTAGCTGGAGTAAGGACTTTAACCCAATCAACCTGACCACACGTCCAGGGCCTTCCATGACACCATCCGCCTCCTGAGACAGGGACCCTGTGGTCAGGCAGCACCCAGGCCTTCCTGGAAAAAGTCCTCCACCCCGCTTGCCTCCAGGCTGTTGGCCTCCCCAGAAAATCAGAGCTGTTCTTGCTTTTCTGCACCCAGCACTCCTCCCCTTTGTGTGGCCTCACAGCACATGCTCCCAACAGCCTGTCTCTGATGTCTGTTTAGCTACATCTGGGCCATGCATGTGCTTGGGGATGAGGGACAGGTAAATCAGACCATTTTGATCTTTCTCCATTGGCCTGGTTCTGAATTCTTAGCCCCATGGAAGCAGACGTTCTACCTCGTGCAGACTTTAATTGGTCAAACTGAAGGTGTGCCATTAAAGTTAGGTTTCTGTTCTAATCCCATAAGTGGACCTTTGACTCCTCCAGTCAAAGACCCCCCCGAAACTGGGATGGGATAGTCAGAAGTCTGACAGGTGCACAAGCTATGGATGCTAGGCAGAGAAGAGAGGGTCTATGGCCTCCTGATTGTGAATATATAGGATCCACCATGGATGGTGCAACTCAAAACTTATATAGTGGACAAGAGGCTCTCGTCTCAGAGGGACATCTAAAAGCAAAGTTCTGGGTTGAGATTTCTAATGTATGTTAATTAATGTGTATGACCTTAGGTAGAAAGGACAGATGGAGAATGAGAGCTGGATGACAGCTGATGGATGTTAAATAATAGATAGTGGCTGGTAGATGGTAGGTAACTATAGATAGTAGAGAATAAAAAGTACTTGATAGATTGTAGCACACAGCAGGTAATAGATAGTAGCTGATAGTAGATCACAGATAACAAATGGAAGATACTGGATAATGGCTGAAGATAATAGAAGCTGATAGTGGATAATAGTGGATAGTTGATAAGAGTATATAATAATGGATAATAGAAGCTAGGTGATAATAGTAGCTAATGGTGGCTAATAGTTGGTAAGTGATAATAGTTGCTAATAGAGGGCAGTGCTAATAGCAGATAATAGCGGCTGGCTGTAGATCACAGCTGATAGCTCATAGGTAGTGGCCTGACAGACCCACTAAATACCAAACATCATCTAGTTCCATCTATTATTCTAAATGGCTTTAGGACTCACTGGGACACCTTTGTGTGAGCCCATCCTAAAGTCCCTGTAAGTGCCCCGTGGTGGGTGCCAGTAGAATGGGGGATACTCAGCCCAGTAATCACAAAACCTTGTCTCCAGATGGCGTTTCTTCATTAACTAGCTTTGAGATCTTGGAGCCACAATGTAACTCCTATGATTCCCCATGTCTAAGGTTGGAGATGGGTCATATTCCCTGCTCTATCCACTGCAGAAGGCAAAATGAGGATAAATGGTAGAGATAAGCAGGCTTTGACATTTCAGTGCAATACAGAAGTCAGCTGGTTAGCAAAGATGGCAAAGGCCAGCCACAGGAGGCCAACCACCGATCCCCAGTTTGAGGGCAAAAGGGTAACTGTGTTTTCCATCCTCCCTGTCAGCAGGTTGCATGCGCGGAGGCAGGACAGCACATAGGTGACAGGCTAGCCCAACTACAGAACCACCCTTCCCTGTCCTTGCACAAATACTCACAATCTCAATGTTCTCCTGACACCATCCAATGGTTTCTGTTGCTTTGCTGATGGCTTCCTCTATTGTGCTTTGAGAAATATCCAGACAAGCCCAGGTCATTACCACAGGGCCTTTTACTTGATTCTCCCTCTTCTTAGAACATTCTGCCTTCCCATCCACACCCGAGTTGTGTGCATGGCCCCTTCCCAACTGTCACCTCTCAGAGAAGCCTTCCCCACTTCAAGTCACTCTCCTTCACATCACACTGTTTTATGTCCTTTGTAGCACTTAATCCGCATCTCCAGTTAAAAGCATCTCCATCCTCTTCATTTACTCAAGTTGTTTGATGTCCTATCCTACTCTAATGTAACTAACTTTCATGAAGTCAAGACTCTTGCTGTCTGTTGAGTGAATGTTCCCCAGCACCCAGAACAGTTCCTGGAGCATAGTAGTGTATCATTATTTGTTGAATAAATCCATGAATCAAGAAACTCAAAACCGAAACAAGATGCTAGCCTTGGAGCCAAACAAGCAGGAATTCTGACAAATCTCTACTTCAAACTGGTAGTGAGGTATTGGACAAGGGACCTAACCTTTACTTTAAGACCCACCTCCATCCTTCCTCATGACTCTCATAAGATTCACTCATGGTTCTCTTGTTTACCTGCTTCTATAAAATTATACACCCTCTTCCTTTTCTTTGAGACGATCGTCATTAATGAGCATTCTTCCATTGCAAATAGTCATAATAAAATCATCTCCTTATAGCCCAGTGCATTCTGACTTCCAGAATATTTTTCCCTTGCAGAGTTAATATGAGGATTCAATGAAATAATATGTGTGAAAGTTGTATTGGGCAATGCTTTTCAATGTAATTTTTCCCCAGTGGGATATGAATGATCTCAATGATTCTCTGGGTTGTCTCACAGGTCAGAGAAAAATTAACCACAAAATATAATCACGGCTACCCAGGTGATCACCTCCATTACCTATGCTCCTGTGAAAACAAGGGGAACAAAATTCCTATCCTATTATATGTGTGTATATATGTGTGTATATGTATCCCCATGCATATATGTATATATACACATACATATATATGTACACACATACATATGCATACACATTTCCAAATAGATCATTTTAATATACATATATAATATGCATTAATATGCAAATATAATACATAGTACATATTATAATATTAGAAAGCATTTTGGTGTCAACTATGTGTTCTGTGATGAGCACTATGTACTAGCTATTATTATTCCCATTTTTCACCTTTTAGAGAAGGTAAGGAATTTGTCCAGGGTCCCACAACTAACTAGGGACAAGGCTTGGGTTTGAACCCAGGGCTGGCTGACCCCAAAGTTCATGCATTTTTTCCTCTACACTCCTGCCTTGCTAAATATTATTCATTTAACATGTATCTTTGTCATAAAGAGAACATAAAAGATGGTGTATACAAATGTTGCCCATGTTGCCCTTAGAATGCTCCCAATCTGCTTTTGAGGCAAGACTACGGCCCCAGCAACAGAAGAAGAATACATAAGGCAGGCTTAGCAAATAAATGCTCTAAGGAGAGGTTCAAAAAGGAACAAAATCAATGCGCACTAAGGAGGCTGGAAGTGCACCGCTTTACGTGTGTGCTCAATAAGCAGACTAAATGAATAAATGATTTAATTGACATTGAAGGGGGTGCGGAGGGTTTTAATTTGGTCTTTAATTATGACTCGCCCCAACATCTCTGGTCCTTTCATTGCCATAAAGATGAGAGTGAAGAGAGTCATTCTAACCTCAGTGGGCTTCCCCTCTCGGTATTTGCCATGTGCCGCCACTCTTAGGAAGGCTGTATTTGCCTTCCTGGGGAAAAGACCCTCTGCCAAGAACCCCGATCCTTTTGCGGGTGACACTGTTCCTTCCAGCTCCCCCACGTGACTGTCTTCTAAGAGCCTCCCCCATTCTGCTGAAGACTTTTAAGTTATGGAAATTAAGGAGCAGGCATGTTCCTCAATTCCCTGCATGGCACAATGGCCATTAACCAATTAATGGCTGGGCAGGTCCCGCCAGTAGGGTAATTATTAGATGGTAATTGCCATATCATTACAAGGTAAATACAGGGTCGGACTGTCATCTACCCCGAAGATGGCAACTGGGAATTCATTTTATTCCTATTAAGCATAATTATTCCCCAGTCTCTGGGAACCTGTGATTTCCAATATAATTATATAGTGTTTGCCAACTCCATCCATGAGGGATGGGGCTTAAAAGCAGACAATGAGGGGCAGCCTGGGAGGGGGGAATGGGGCAGGAGCTTGAAACTCACAGTACTGGCAGGGTTTAGAAGCTAAATTGGGCATATCAGAAGGCACAGGGGCCAAGGAAAAGAAAGAAAGAGAGAAGAGAGTTTCACTGATGTTTAATAGAACGCTCTTCTCTGAATGTCTAAAAATTAAATTATACAGGTCTTCGTTTACCCCAAATCTCCCATATAGGGCATCATTCACTCATTCACCAGGTGTCAGGTACTACACATAGCACTGGAGATAGTGTGAAGGGCCAAGTAGTGACAGGAAGCACAGTATCCTGTTCCTCATTTTACAGGCATGGAAACGGTGGTTCCCTGACTTGCTACATTTGCTCGGCTTTCCAAGAAAGAGAATTAACAATCCCCAAAGCAAAAGGTCATCTACAATGCTAAAAGGTGCAAACCAAGAACTTTTGATGCTTGACAGGAGCCGTACAGGTGTGACAACTGAGACATAAAGTTGACAAAGCACCGTAAGCACTGCTGGGCAGGATGATAGAGAGCAATGTTCCCAGCCATGGAAGACATGAAGCTCCGACCTGGTGCAATCTGCGAGATCCAGAGACACCACTTTTCCTGCTAATGTGTAATAATGCCATATATCAGCTTTAAAGAGAGCTTGACTGTAATAAACATTTACACCAAAACTATTTCCTATAAATCAAGCAACAAAATCCCAGGCCTATCTGAGACACATTTTGTGTCTGGGAGTCTTGCTATTAAATCAAGTATTGCAATTTGCTTCAGAAATGTTTTGCCAAAAGGTTAAAATATACATATTTGTAGCTCGTCAATCTCATGGGTTGGTGGGAAAGCCCTTTTGGTTTTTCTTTCTAATTCAAGCCTCCTTTCGATTTTCCAACTGTAGTTCTCTATTGGTTATGAGGTGGATTCTACGGCACTAGATTTAGAGAGATGGGTTACTGGTGGAGGAAGAAAAGGAAGCAAGGGATTAACTACATCAAAGATTTTTGATTACCTACCAGTGATCTAAAATTAAAGAAATTATAACAACAACAAAAGTATTACAATGGTAGGTACATTCATAAGCCTCTTACAGGCTAGGCATGGAGGTAGCAAGAAGGATAGAGAGAAAAGGATGGACAGGGGTCCTGCCTTCATGGGATTTAGAGCTGAGCAATTTACAAGACACTTTACGTTTACCCTTTGCAACCTGGTAGCAACCTGGTAGAATCACCCTCATTTGACTGATGAGGTTACATGAACTGTTCTACTTCTCACAGTTAGAAGTGGCAGAGCAGGGATTTCGATCCAGATCTGTCTGGTTCCAGTGCTCTCTCTACCATCTTCCTACCACTCCACATCACTCTCCGCATACAAGGAAGCATCCAGGTTGCACCTGGGTGGTTCAGTTGGTTAAGTGTCCAGCTCTTGGTCTCGGCTCAGGTCATGATCTCACTGCTCATAAGTTTGAGCCCCATGATGTGAAGCCTGCTTGGGATTCTCCTTCTCTCTCTCCCTGAGCCCCACCGCCCCCCCGCCTCTCTCTCTCAAAAATAAATAAACATTTAAAGGAAGGAATACAATAGTCCTCCTTTATCTGCCATTTGGCTTTCCATGAGTGATCAACCACAGTCCGGAAGCAGACCATCCTCCTTCTGACATATTTCATCAGAAGAGTGGTAGACACCTAGGGCTGCCTCACCATACCCGCGTTCTTCACCTCACTTCATCTTCTCATATAGGCATTTTATCACCTCACATCACCACAAGGATAGGGAGGGTGAGTACCGTACAATAAGATATTTTGAGAGGAGAGAGAGACCATATTCACATAATTTTTATGACAATATATTGTTATAGTTGTTCTATTGTATTATTAGTTATTGTTAATAATGTCTTACTGTGCCTAATTCATAAATTAAACTTCACCACAGGTGTGTATATATAAGGAAAATCATAGCATATATAGGGTTTGGTACAATCTGTGCTTTCAGGCATCCACTGGGGCTTCTGGAACATACTCCCTATGGATAAGGGGAAACTACTGTACCTCGTTCTCAGAACACTAAAAAACAGTTCCACCTCAGTTCCTAGCTGGCCCTGCATGTGCGATGTGTTGTCTACCGTCTGCTGGACCTGCCAATAATCGCTTTTCAATTGTGTTTATTATCTTTGTGGCACAGAGTTACATAGCAGTAAAATTTATACTCAAGAAAAAACAGTACTCTTATGATTTTCGACTAAATGGAATTACTATTTTTGTTTGTTTTAAAGCCATAGCAATAAAATAGGCTCCCAACAATACTCTCGCAATTTTTTATGTCTTTAAAATTTACTGGAAGTGATAACTATAATAACAGAATGCCTGTAAACAGACAAATGGCCTTCTCAGAAAAGGGGAGGGGGTGGGTCTTTGATTTCTATCACGGTGGGGCCCACAGAGTGATGGATAAGAACATAGAAAGAAAAGTTTAAGAACCATAGTAACCTTGGATTCCAGGGGGTCTGAGCCATATGAATCCAATCCTAAATGTTTGATGACCTAAAGAATAAAGAGCCATCCCTTCTCTCTGTCAGGAATATCCAAGAAGGTGATTGGCCAAGAAAAAGGAAGGTAAAGAACAATTAGATGTGCTCCGAGTTCGGGCTAGTCCTCACCACATTCCTCCTGTGGAACAGTGGATATGAACCATGTGGACCATGCCTCTTGTTCCCTGTATGCCACCTTCTAGCTTCTACTCCAAAGTGTGAAGGTCAAGTGAAGGGCAAAGGCATACAAAAGAGGAAACAGAGAGTGAACAAGATGGTAGGCCAAATCTGGAACCCTCTCTGAGATAAAATATGAGGAGTTTCAGAAGATGTCCTCCCCAAGAATCTCAGTCTATGGCTTTAAATAAAATTCTACCTGGATTTCTCACCATTTCATTGCAGTAAGACACAACTTTATAAGGGCCATGCCAAATTACAAGTATGTTACCACTGGTATAATATACTCATCTTATGGGAGGAGTGAGCTTCTCAATCTAGCAATTTCTAAGAGGAGCATTCTTCTGGAAGAAGATTCCAGATAAAGAAAACCAAGTGGGGGGTTGGAGAGCAAGGTAGCCTAGAAAACATTTCAGAGTCTAGAGAAGAAGGGAAGGCTTGGCTGAGCCACCACAAGGAAGAAGGAGAAAGCCTAGACCAGAGGAGGAGAAAAGAAAGGGGCATAGATTTAAGAAGGTGGTGGAGAGAGGGGAAAGAGGGAAAATTCCCTCACCCAAGACAGAGGCTCTAAATACAAAAGTGGGAAAGGAAGCGAGGGCAGTAATACTGGAGTATGGGGGCCACAGTGGGCCTGGCCACTTGCCTGGAGAGCCTGAAATGAAAACAGGACCATCAAAAGCCTGACTTCAGGGAGATGCTCAAAGAAAAGAGAATGCTTTGAAGTGGTTTTTGTTCAAAAGCCTAGAAGGGCAAGGGGACTGAGTAGCCCCAAGTTCAAGGCATGAGGAATCAATCAGCAAGCCTATAAATGTGGTCATCTGAGTCACACGAAGTTAAGTGATCACCTGCCAACCACTACATATTCCACACCCAGCTGATGGACCTAGCTTGGGATGCATGGATGTCCTGCTAGAAGATGAGACAAAGTTTTCATGTGAGTGTGTAGAAGTTGCCTGTAGGGATCCTTGGCCCAGCACAGACATGGGGTCAACAGAAGGGGGAAAGGGACTGAAGACCTACTCCCTGACCCCCCATCTTCTCCAGCATGAACCCATTCCCACTCCACTCTGAGCTATCCACAGTTTGCCCATATTATCTTCACCCTCAACCCCATCTTGGTCCTGAAATTATCCAAATCCACTCTATTTCACCAGCAACATCCAAGCCTGACTCTGCTTATCTCCACCATCAGGCTTCAGATGGCAGGGAAGAGACCAGGCCCTATGGCTGCTCTGACAACCCTCAGGGCTCCAGCTTTACTGGGCCAGGACCCAGCAGCACACAGCCACCTCCTCTGACCCCATCGTTGGGGGACATCAAGCGTGATCAAGCTGAGCCTAACATCTGAAGAGGGAGAGGGCCAGGTTGGGAGCCACTGGAGAGGTTGCTTTGGAGGGAAGAAGCAGACCGGGTGGGAAGCTGTGTTGCAGGCTTCCAAAGAAAAGAAGAGGCTCTAGGGGAGTGTGCCTGAGCACATACTTGCGTCTGCTATTGAATTGATTCATGCAAGTAATAGCCAACTTTCTGCAGATCCACATGGAAAATAATCCATGTCCCTCCCCCACATTTCTAGGGCTCTCTCCAGATGGCCCAAGTCCCCACCAGATTTGCCCACCCACATTCTCTGCCTCTTCAAACCCCACTCATTCTCTTAACGCCTACCCCAAGTCCCCCACCCTTCATACAGTCTTTCTCAAGACTCTAGCTCAGGAGGAGCAGCCACCCCAGGACTTTAAGAAGTCATGTTGCCCGGCTGGATACATGGGCTCCCCTCTCTAAGGCTGGCTCACTCTTCATGTCCTATTATCACAAAGAGAATGTAAGCTCCTTTACACTATGTCCCCTAGAGCCCCCGCATAAGTAAATGCTCAATTAAAAAAAAAAAAAAGTCTTCATAAATCTGTATCAGTAAGAGCAGTGATTTCTTACAGGTTCTCACAGAGAAGGAGGTGATAACAGTTCAAGTTCCAGCTCTTTTCTGCTAGGCGGGCTCAACTTAGCTTCTCTGAGTCTCTATTACCTCACGGATGCAATGAAAAAATTGACAAACAAACAAAACAAAACAGACTCATAAATACAGAAAACAAACTGGTGGTTAGCAAAGGGGAGGAGGTGGGGGGTCAGATGAAATATGTGAAGGGGATTAAGAGGCACAAACCTCCAGTTATAAAAGAAATAAGTCACAGGGATGAAAAGCACAGCATAGGGAATACAGTCAATAATACTGTAATAGTTTTGTACAGTGACAGAGGGTAACCACACTTATCATGGTGAGTACTTCATAATGTATATAATTGTCAAATCACTGTGTTACACACCTGAAACTAATATAATATTGTATGTCAACTCTGGTTCCATCAAAAACACAATAAATAAATAATTGAGCCCTACCTCATATTTTGAATTCAATGAAATCATATGTGCTCAAGGTTTAAAACCATAATAAACATGTAATAGATCTTCAAACAGCCTGGTCCCACCGACCCCCAAAATTTGTTCAGTGCTTTTAGTTTAACAACACTCTTTCCTACTTTACACACCTTACATGAGCCTCACAACTAACCCATGAGGTATGTTGTATTAGTATACCTGTTTTACAGGTAGAGAAACTGAGGTCTGGGGAGTTGATGTAACCCTAACCCCAGATAACACCACTAGTGAATACTAGAAATAGCTAGGGTCCAGATGACTTCAAGGTCCGGGCTGCTTGGCTGGGACCCTATGGCAAGGCAGTGCCTAGAGGTAGCGCCTGTTAGGGTACACTCCCGGGTTAGTGTGCAGTGAAAGAATGACTATAGCAAGGCAGACGGAGGTTCAAGGGCTGCCGTGGTACCTCAGCAGCTTTCTCACACTGAGCCCCCCACCCACGGCAGTAAGGGCACAGGGCCAGTCGGACCCAGGTGTGGCCGCACCCTACATGGGTGGTTCTGCCCCGGCCAGGATACTAAGGGATTCAGGCTGCAACCAGTCACCATGGCGATAGTGATGGAGAAGCATCAAGCAATGAGCTCTTCCCGTCCCGCCCTTCTATTAGAGGCAGAGAAATAAGATTCTCCCTACACTTCTTGATTCCCCAGCTTCAAACCACCCTTCCCCTGCAGAGACCAAGCTCTCCTTATAGTGGCAGCATCACAAGACTATGAAAAGGAGGACAAAATAATGAGGGAAATTCAGGGGGGCCAAGGGAGTCACCACCGCCCCCCAGTGTGTCTCCCACCACTATGAATGCCATCAGAGGATATTCATTGTAAGGATTTGAGGAGGTGGGTTGGGGGGCGGGGGGGGGGACGGTTTACAGGGCATGGGTTGATGACACTAGCCTGTGTCAAGCATTGTGCTACATCCTGGAAATCCATGGTCTCCTTTGATCTCACAACATCCCTAATGAGGAGGGATTGGCATCTCCATTTTACAGATAAAGAAACTGAGACTCAGAGGTTGAGCACACCCCAGTGCTTAGCTCAGCCTGACTGAGCCCAGACCCACTGGACTCAAAATCTGTGTGATTTTGAAAGGGTAACACATCCACATTTTACCATCTGACCCCCTGAGGAATGGAGTTGTGGCTGCTGGTGGGAAGAAGGCTGAGGGAATGGGGCATGTGTCAGGGCAGGGCAGGTTCACAGGTGGAAGGTGGGCATTGCTAGGGGCAAAGCACTAAAGCCAAAGTTCGACTAAACCAGCCATGATGTAGCCTGGCCTCCTCCTCCACTCTGGCCTCTCGTCCTCCCTGATGCCTCCGCCTCACACCCCTTCTCTTGGGAACATGACGAGATGAAGGAGGAGTGTGAGGTGGGTATATACCTTGGCACCCACTTGGAGAGGGCAGCTGGGTGGGTGCGGATAGGATGAGGAAGCCAAGCAGAGACCACCCCCCCACACCAGCCTGCAGACTTGTATTAAAACATCGGGGAAATAATTCAGGGATGGGGAAGATTTATTTCATTAGATAAGTCCTGGCTACAGCCTTCTTTTTAGGCTTATGTGGTGTGCATATTTTTTTTTCATTAAGGCTGCATAATAAAATAATTGCATAATTAGTGAGGAATTTGTTACCTTTCAGGGAAGAGTCTTTAATTCCCCTGAAGAGCATCTCCCCTCCCCCAAGCTCTGTCTCCATGAGGGCTGAGGAAGAAATCAGAGGGGGCGGGGTGGGAAAGAAGGCTTCCTTTCCCAGGAACAACTCCCAGAGGCAAGAAATGAAGGTCTCTCCTCACCCCTACCCTACGTCCAAACCTGCTTACCTGTCCCAGCCGAATCACCAATGGCTTGACCAGCAATGCCTCCTGGGGCTCATTTTGTCCACCCTCCTTCTCGACTCCTATCCTGGCCCCTAACAATGTTCCCCAAATGTCTGCTTTTCAGGCTTATCAGAATCTTCATCAAAATCTTGACAGATTCCTGGGCGTCATGCCTATATTATCCAGGGGGGGATCAGAATTGCAGGCTTCTGCATCTAGCGCTACCTAGAGACTGTTATCCAATCAAACTGAAGTTTGATCACCACTGTCTGTTCCTAACCTTGTACAGTGGAGCCGGGTGTCAGCAAGAGGAGAATTTGGTGCTGATGGGGAAGGGTGGTGTGGTCCCCACATTCTCTCCAGAACACCAACAGGTAGGGAGACCCTTATTTATTAGCAAGTCTAGCTTCTCTCTCTTGTTCCACTTGAATTTTCCATCTGTATAATGCGGGATTGTGCCAAATCATCTACAGTCCCTTCCCGCTGACGGTCTCTGAGTCAATGGCCTGTTATCAACCAACTGCTTATCATCTGTCATCTTCCACTCTGATCTATTATCCCTCCCAAGTCCAGGCAGAAGTGACCCCATGATTCTGATGAAAGAAAAGAGAAGTCTGGACAGGTTAATCCTGGAAAGGACTCTCCTCTTCAGATTCCAAAACTAAACGCACAGGTCCTGAGTCAAACACAAACATCTCCAGGAGGGCTTACAGTTTAAGCAGCCACTGGCTTCTTCATTCTGTACCACAGGCTTAATAGGAGGAGGATGGAAAGAACCACTTAACGTTGCTCAGAGATGAAAGAGGTGAGAGAACGGAGAAAAATGGAGTGACGTCAGTGGAGTGGAAATTTGGAATCCCAAGTGCCAGTCCCACCTCTGCAGATTTAACTGCATGAAGACGGCATTGGACTTTGCCTGAGCCGGTGAGCCTAGAAAGCTATAGAGGTTAAGCTACCCGCCATCTTTGTGGTTTCAGAAAATAGCTTCCTGCAAAAAACCCCACTTTCCCGTGTGACTTAGGAGAGACTCGCAGATGCTCCCCCACCGTTTCCCAGACAAGTCCAAACACAGACCCTCAAAATTCCCTTTCTTTTTTTTTAAAGAATTTCTTAAATGTTTATTTATTTTTGAGAGAGAGAGAGAGAGAGAGAGAGAGAGAGAGCACGAGCAAGGAAGAGGCAGAGAGAGAGGGAGACACAGAATCTGAAACAGGCTCCAGGCTGAGCTGTCAGCACAGAGCCCAACACGGGGCTTGAACTAACAAACTGTGAGTTCATGACCCGAGCTGAAGTCGGATGCTTAACCAACTGAACCACCCAGGCGCCCCCAAAATTCCCTTTCTTTGCCTCATTAATGAGGAGCCAGACTGCTTATTCCCACTGATTAACTGGGACAAAATGCTTGTTAACCAAACTTTGCTTATGTTTCTCCTTCCTCTAGACCCCTTCAGGCCACCTTCATCCCGAGCCAGCAGACAGCCCTCCTGAGAACAGGCCAGCCTCACGGAAAACCAGTCTCTGGTCTTCTGCCCAATCACACCACCTTTCTCCCCACATCCCCACCCGTGTCTCCCCTAGCTCGTTTACTCCCCTCTAGAAAAGAAAACTCTTCTTTGCCCCCATCCCTGGCTGCTTGCAGCTCTTAGGGTCAGATCATCCTCCCAAATGCAATGCACGTAGCCCCCACCATCCAAAAGTAAAGCGTTCCTATGAAACCTTTTCTAAGCTGAAATAATGCAGAGTGAAGAAGCAAAGACCACTAATTTATATGGAAAATTTTTTGAGCATTCCCAGACCCCAAAAGTAATCTCTCTTGGGATTTTCTGATACCTCAGGATACATCATTCAAAGCTACGGCGGCCAGATACTGAGAGTAGTTCCCGGGGAGGGGCAGGGCGTGGCTGTCTCTATAGCAGCTCCCCACAGATCAAGTGCCGAACCGTATTTTGACTCTTTTGCCTTTTCCCATAAAAGCAAAAATCTTCTTGAGGTTTCTTTCGGTTCGTGAAAACAAGTACTAAAGTAGGTCTTTCGCAAAAGCAAAGAGGCCTAACTTGAGCTTCCAGAAAGCAAGGGAACCCGTATCCCTTTGCCCCTGCCCTCAAAGGATCCTTCTGAACACAATCTTTCCTTGCTACACTTGGATTTTCGTTTTATTGGACAGTGACCACGAGCAAGTCATTTTACTAGAGTTTCCACATCTGTCAAGTAAGAAAAATATGCCACAAAGTTGTAAAATCAAAAACATAGCATATATAAAAACACTTTATATGCACAAGAGAATCAAATCCAGTTCTACAGGGTGCTCAAGTCCTCTACCCACAGCTTCGCTCCATAGATACAGGCTGTTCCCCCCACCCCCCACCAGTCTCCGCAACCTTTGTACTTCACCCTTGCTTGGTGTCACCCAAGTGTCTAGGGGCAGTTTGGCTGTACAGTCTCCATTCACAAAGCCACCACTCCCTTCCCCAGGCGTATCCGTCCCTCATTCATCACTGTCACATCCCACAGAGGGCTTTTATTTAACAACCAATTTATTTCCAATTTAACTAATCTGGGGATGGGCATCTCTCTTGCAGGCAAACCAGCGATGCCTGGGTTGTAAACAGACTTACCAACGAAGGTGCTGCATAATATAAACTCTCATCACAGCAGCATGAGGAGAGAGGGGAGAGGAGGGGAGGGGAGTCAGGAGATGGCACAGTGATAGAATATGCAAGCCCCCAAGGTAAACAACCCCTTGCCACCCTCCCTCCTGGCCCCTGCACTCTGTGCTGCTTAGAATTATTTATTTAATTGTCTCACTGATTCCTGGTTCACCTTGAGCCCAGACAAAGGCTTCGTAAACAAGGTAGGAGCTACTAACAGTGGGCGGTGGCTGGGTGGGAGCACACAGGTGGTTGAGGAGGTGGCCATCATCTGGCCCCAGGCCAGGCTCCCCTAACCCACCCCGCCTGTGGCCAAGCTGCTTGTACTTGGGTGGGACAATGGCATCAGATGAGAGAAATCTCGCTCTTGCAGAGGAACAGCTCATCAGTAGTCTACGCGGCCCAGGCTGCTCAAGGAATACATATTGATCACTGGAGATATCTGAGAGAAGGGCTTTGTTTACAAGGCTGACAGGGCAGAGGTGAGGCTCCAGGCTTGCCCCAACCTAGGTGGGCTGAGGTGGACCACCAACGACCTAGAGGCTGCCTCAGTGTCTCTGCTCTCCAGCCCTCCTCCTTTCTCCAGATTTCTCAGACTGTGTACACACACACACACACCCACAGTCCCACCCAGGGCAGGGCGCCCTAGATAGGGAAAGAGGCGTTGCATCAGGAAATTGGGTTTTAGAAAGGATGGCCACTCACTGGGTGAGTTGGGCTGAGTCACCTGACCTCCCAGCTCAGTACCCTTCCCTGAAATGAAGACCTTGAACTAGATCAGATGATTTCTGAGATGTCTCTGTGCTCAACCACTTACAGGTGGAGCCACGGAGAAGGCCACCAGGCTGCTGAGAGAGATTTATCCTCACCCCGGCCACACACGGAGGCCTGCCAGCGCGACTTTAAATTACACCTCCTAAACTCTGCTTAACTCGACACTTTCTCGGGTCACCTCAGAGGGCAGAGCAAGTTTATGTTAAACCAACAGCACTTGGTTCTTAAGAACATATTTATAGTGGTTGTGCGACTTTGGGAATGGGGATGACTTCTCTCCAGGCCTCGAGGGAGGACCATCCCCACTACTGAGCAGCTCTCTCCTCCTCCAGGACAGGACATGCCCCACCCCAGACCGATCGCTCCCTGATTTCTTCTCTCTGCAACCCCCATAATTCCATGCCTATATCGTGCTCCCTGTGTCTGGGGAAAACCAACTCACAGGGCTGCAGATTCCATTGAAAAGGATGATGTATGTGGGAACAATTTTTAGTTGGATATCCAACTCAATCCTAAACCAATTAGAAGAGGGGGTGTTTATTATTGTTGTTATATGAGAGAGCCGGAGGCCTCTCTTTCAGAGCTGAACCAGGATGCTGGTTGAATGTGAGAGATAATGGGTTGTAGGTGGGAGCCCTATAGCTCAAGAGCAGGGAGAGAGTCCAGGTACAGCAGGCCACGTCCCCCCCCCCCCCGCCCCCGCAGAGCTATAATTCTCTGAGGAGGAAGCTGAGGACAGAAAGAAGGAAGAAGCAATAAGGGCTCTTTGCCCCTCCCCTTCCCCGCATCCCAACACTACATGGCTGGATTCCTCTAGTGGCCAGAAATATTTAATCAAATACTTTTGTTTGGATCTTGCCTCCCTGGTAACCTGAAGATGTTACCATGGCAATCCCTGAGTAATACATCTCGATTATTTACCATCTTGAAAATAGGGTGGGGAACCACTCCAGGCTCCACAGAAACAGCAGGAAGGTAGAGGCCTCATCTCCTCCCCTCACTGTTCCCATCAACCCCGGAGGGAAGGGAGAAAGAAGATGCCAGCTTGGTTGGCTGGAAATAGCTCAAAGCCATTTGGCATGGAAAACCTCTCCTCCCCATTCCCTTTTAATGGCCCTTAGAGCTTTCCTGTTCTCCAGCCCTTCTACCTGGAGGTCCCCACAGTTCTCCCAGATCATGGCCACTCCTCAGGGAACAGGTCAGGGATTGGATCGATGGGGGCAATCAGGAGTATCTAGTGACTTGGGCCCCCAGTTCTAGCGTGAGCTGGAGTGGAATCCCATTCACACATAGTAGTACCACCTCCGTGACCTCTCAGACCTGGCCTTTCAAAGCCTCCATCTCCTCAAGTGTCAAATGAGGATAGGAACGGGCCTTATTTCAGAGCTATTATGAGGGTTTACTGACATAATGCATGTAAAGCTGTGTGTATGGGAGCGCGTAGTGAGAGCTCAGTAAACCATCATTATCTGATAGAAATTACATCGTCACCCATCCTAGCACATCCTTGTTTGTGGATAGAAGTCAGGATTGTCGAGAGAGGGCAGTAAGGGACAGGAGGCCAGGGCTGGGGCAGAGTGAGATGTTGGAAGTGAGGGAGGGCAACTCTTTACTGTCTAGTCCTCGAGGTAGAGAGGCAGCAGGAAGCCCAGTAGCCAAATCAAGCCTGACTCCCTCAGTCCACTTCAATGCCATGCCATCACCCTGCTCCGAACCGGCCAAATCCCCCTTCCCACAAGGTCAGCCCTAAGAAGCCCTGCACTGGGTTCAATAGTGCCCTCCCACAACTCATGCCTACTTCATGAATATGGAGTTTCTTGGAAATAGGGTCTTTGCAGATTACGATGAGTCATACTGGGTGAGATAGAGTAGACCCGCCCTAAGCCAGTCACTTGTGTCTTTATCATAGGAGGGAAATTTAGACCCAGACATGCAAGGGAAAGGCCATGTGCTCATGGAAGCAGAGGTAAGTGGGATGAGGCCACAAGCCCAGGAGCAAGGATTGCCAGCACCTTCCAGGAGCTAGAACACAGGGATCATACAGATTCTCCCTTGGAGCCTCTAGGAGAAGCCAACCCTTCTAAAACCTAGATTTTGGACTTCTGGCCTCCAGAACTATGAGTGAATAAATGTCTGCTGTTTGACACCCCCCAGCTTGGGGTCCTCTGTTCCAGCAGCTCTCAGACTCTAGCTAATTTCCTGGGTGACATGTATCACCCAGGGCCATGCATGCAGCCAAGTGTGTCTATTTTCATTGTGAAGACACAGAACTTGTTTTTTCCATGTCCCTCATACCTTCATACATCAGGGCACCCACCCACAGTTAAGAGCAGATAGAGGCTCCTCCCATCCCAACCGGGTCCCTGGCTCACGGAGCTGGCCTCTAATGCACTGTTAGCATTCCTCACGTGGCCCTTTCACCAATGGCCCAAGACAACCATGGCCCAGTACACAGACTGGACAAGTGCAATCCCAGGTGAGAACTACCACCAGAGACCAATGGAGCTCTGGTGACCTGGGGTGCTCAGAGAACAACAAAGGGGAAGAAGCCAGGGAACAGCTCACACGTGTTTCTGCAAAGTCCTTCTCCCCTGCCTCTCCTGATGCTGACACTTGCCCAGAGCCCCAGTGGCTCTTCCTTCATTCTGTAGTGATCCCAGCCTCTCCTGCCCTCAGCCACAGGCTCTGGGACTCAGCTTGACTTCTGGTCTGTCAGAGGGCATCCTTTTTGCCGGTGCTGGCCTGGCCCCTATTTATGATAAATCTGTAGTGCCTAGCAGTGCCTGGCACACACTGGGTGTTAAATAGATTTAGAATGAATGAGAGGCACTTAGGGGCTCATTGGATTAAAATCATGGATTCATGGTATGAGCCACAGAATTCAGACTATATAGTCATGATGGAAAGAACACCCCAACTAACACTTCTGTACATTCGTGGTGATGTGAGACTGGAAAGTTGTGGTTTAGACTAAGACTGACCCTCTATTGGAGAAGAAGATGATGGTGCTCATGGATGTGTGCGTGTGTGTGTGTGCGCGCGCGTGTGCGTGCAGGCGAGTGCGTGCGCGCACACTGGGGAAGGACTGGAGAGGGCATCACACTGTTCACTCTGTCCCTGGCAGCAGTGGTGGCCGGGGACAAAGGGGTATTCTGCAGCCCCCTCTGTGAAAGAAAGGCACCTGAACAGGTAGGTCACAGAGAAGTGGAGGCCTGAGCAGAGGAGATAAGAAGGGTCTGGAAGATCTAGACTGGTGGACCCAATCTGTGGTCCTCAAACTCCTATAGGTTCCCACAGGTAGTAATGGGGGCTCAGGAACTATTTTTAATATTGCTGTATGCCTATCAGAAATGACACACTTACCAAAGATAAGGCTGCAGAGACTCTAACTGAGACATCATTTCTTTGCTTTTGGCTGGAATTATATCAACTCGGTGTGATAACACGGCTAATCTCACGCTGATCTGAACCCCTGATTGGCAGTCATACATGGCTTTGATTAATAAAAAATGGGAAAACAAATTATTACTTGATAAATGCAGTTTGTTTGGTAGACAAAAATCTTTAAAAATACCGGGTGCTTCGTGCAGAGGGAGGGAGAGATTACATGACTGTTAAGAAATCAGACTCTGGAGCCAGACACTCAGATTCAAATCCTGGCTCAACAACCTACAATACATGGTACCAGTCTCTTAACTTTTTAAGCCCCGGTTTCTTTGTCTACAAAATGGGAGTCATAATAGTATCCGTCTCCTAATGTTCTTATGAAGATTAAATAAGATCCTATAGAGATGGTACTGAGCTCATTGTCAAGCACATAGGAAACAGCATTAAATACCAGCTCTTATTATCATGATCGCTATTACCACTCTTACTACGAGTAGGAGGGTGAAAAATCTGAGAAAGTCTAGGATAGTTCATTCTTGAGATATGTCCGTCACCACTGCTTTTTAATGAAACCTAAGGGTAACTGGCCCTCTGCCCACAGGTCAGAACTCACCCAAGGGGTAGCAGGTCTCTAGGGCCTAAAGATTTAAACAGGATGGGTCCCACGTTGACTTGTTCCCCATTGATAGGGAACCAGATCTTACTGGCCACATTAGGGCAAAATTAGGAAGGATAGATTCCAGGCCAAGTGACTGGATACAAGATGTAGTATATTGTTTTCTACTGCTGCATAGCAAATTGCCACAGATTTAGTGGCTTAAAGCAACACTCACTCACTAATCTCTCAGTCAATACATCAGAAGTTTGGGCAGGCTCAACTGAGTTCTCTGGTCAGGTCTCAAAAAGCCAAAATCAAGGTGTTGGCCAGCCTGGTCTCTTACCTGGAGGCTCTGGGGAACATTCTAAAAGTTTGTTGTTGTTGTTTGCTAACATTTATTTATTTTTGAGAGACAGAGAGAGACAGATCATAAGCAGGGGAGGAGCAGAGATATAGGGACACACAGAATCAGAAGCAGTCTCCAGGCTCTGAGCTGTCAGCACAGGGTCCGATGCCCTGTGGGCTTGAACCCACGAACTGTGAGATCATGACCTGAGCCAAAGTTGGATGCTCAACCAACTGAGTCACCCAGGTGCCCCTGGGGAACATTCTACATGCAAGATCCTTCAGGTTATTGGCTAAATTCAGTTCCTATGGCTGTAGAACTGAGGTCTCAGTGCCCTTGCTGACTGTCAGCTGGGGGATGCCATCCCCTCCTCCAGGCTGCCCACATCTTGTACCCCGTGGGCCACTCCAGCTTCAAGGCAGCACGACTCACCCAAGCCTCAAGCCTCTCTCTGAAAAAACTCTGCTTTCAAAGGGCACACTTGATTAGATTAATCCCACCTCAATAATCACCCTATTTCAAGGTCAACTGTGTCATAACATAATCACAGGAGTGAGGTCATGTTCATAAGGAAGAGTGAGGGGCACTGGGGATCATCCTTAGAATTCTGCCTACCACATGGAAGATGTTGGGGTACCACATGTGGCAGTTGGCTTGGGATAAGGCAGTAAGGGCTCTCTGTGAGGCCCTATCTATCGGCTCTCTGGGGAATTGTGCATTTCGTTCCATTCAAGGGGGGATGGTCATCACAAAGGCATATTGCTAACACAGGTCAATAGCCACAGTCCCCAGCTTCCTCTGGAGCCTGGGAGGAGTAAGGAGTAGGGCTGATCGGTGTACGTCGCCCAGAACTGCATGCCCTGGAATGCAGATGCGCGTCCGCTCCCTGCTGCATTCCCTTTCCCTGGGTTTCCCATTCCTCCTTCCCAGCACAGGCTGTACCACCTTGTCAGCACCCCTTCCCATCTGGAGGAAGGGAGCCTTTTGCTAATTAGCTACCTTCTTCCTCTCCTCTGCTGGCTTCTGTTCAAAACCTCATGAGTCCTCTGTGGTCACGGCCCCAGCTCTGGCTTATCTCCTCTGCTTTCTTAGCCATGGAGGAAGCCTCACGCTAAGCCTTCATGGACCCACGAGCCCCACCTCCTGGCAGCGGATACTGTTCTAGGGCCTCTGTTCCCAGCGCAAACCCCCATCCCACATGCATCCCATGCACATCTTGCACGGCCCCGGACCAGCCCCTCCAGGTCGGCCTTCCACTCGGGAGCCTTCCGGATCACATTTCGGAGTCTCCACGGGCCCCCAGGCCGGATGCCCTCTGTATTGTCAGCGTTGTGCCACACATAGCTCTGAGTCATCCCCGCAGGTCTTCCCATCCTGCTTTCACATGGTAACAGGGGGCAGGAACAAGGCCTGATCAGCAGTCCCCAGTTCTGGCTACGCAGCGGAGTCACCTGCGGAATTGGTAGAAACACAGATCTCGGGGTCTCACTCTTGGAGCAGCGATTTGAAGCTGGGCCTTAGCTCTAGGCTCTGCATTACTAGGGAGCCCCACAGGCAATCCTAGGTGGCCAGCCCCCTGGGGAGCCCCAGCCCTTCTAGATCGAACCTCCTATGTTCTGAAAACACGCAGGCCACAGACAAATCAGACGACTGACAGCCTCTCTCTACGAGGCCCTTCATTCAGCTGGACATGAACGCCTCTTGAGGGAGAGGCAGGGGCGTTCTGCCATCAGGCTCTCTAGAGCATTTTAGGTCATTTCCAGGGTCTGCTCGGTCTCAGTGACAAGGCTGCCTGAGTGTAATGGCAGCCTCCTCGTTCTCTGGGATAAAGGGAGGTGTCCTTTCAGTCAGGCAGCCTCGATGGGGAGGGGTGGGCCTGCCAGGACCGGCCCCTTCCCGCTCCCGGGGCTTGCTAGAAGCAGCTTCCAGCAGAGTGCTCTGTGCAGCCGATTGTCTCGTTGGCCTGGTTGTTATGGAGAGATCCGACACGCAGGCAATCAAACCCCTTAGCTCACCTGCCAGAGGAAGAGCGCGAGCGACAAGTGTAATAGTGGGGAGAGAACAGATATTCCGTGTCACCCGGCTCACATTATCCCCCGTAATGAGCTCTGCCCGACAGCTGCTCACACGGCTCACACAGGTACCGCAGCGCGGGGAGCCCGGAGCAGGCGTCTCCACGGCTGCGGGGCTGGGGCCGCGCCAGCCTCCCTCCCGGCCCCCCAGCCTCCCTCTGTCGAGCAGGCCCCGGAAACGGAGCCAGCCGGAGGTGGGGGGCTTGGAAATGGGACACCTAGGAGAGCTGTGTGTCTTCACAACCCCTCTTCTCACACACCTGGAAACTGAGACAACTTGGCTAGTCGGATAGGAGCTGTAAAGGACTTGGCTTGGCCCCTGTGTGTAAGGCACTGCTGTGTGTAGGGGTGTGTGAGAGTGTGTGTGTGTGTGTGTGTGTGTGTGCACGCATGAGAAAGAGAGAGAGAGAGAAAAGCTGAACTTTGCTGTCTGTGAGCTTCCACTCTTACGCTCCGGGGATAAAGCTCATTGACCTCCCCCCCAGTGCCTGATGAACAGCATCTCAGGAGGTGTATCTTGAAGGGCCAAATTGTCAGGAAGGCCAGACCTGGGTGGAGGCCGCAGGGAGGTGGGAGCTACAGCAGGCTTCAGAGGAGAGGCAGGACGGTATTAGGTGGCGGCAGGAGCACAGCATGGGAGTCGCTCTTGATGGTTCGGTGCTGCCCGCTCTGCTCTGGCTTGGGGGGAGGCAGCCCAGCCGGGTCGCTAATGTCCTCTCTCTTTCCTGAGCTCTTGCTCCACTTAGGAGAGGCAAGGGGGAAGGGGCAAGCCAGACTTGGAATGAGGTCTCTGAGTTCTTAGAGATGTGGTTTCCTAAAGCCTCACGGGTGGGGTCCGGAGTCCCAGTCCCAGCGGACTTCCGGCCAGCAGCGCGCCTTTGGGTGAGCCACTCGGCCTCCAGGTGCCCAGCTCTTGCCAGCTGCCATTTGTAAGGCCCTGGGTGTCGGGTCGCTCTTTGAACTGTGGAGGTGGAGGAAGAACGCTGTGGCCTTATCTTCTCTGGGGCTAGATGCTAGCCCAGGCAGGGCTGAGTCAGGAGGCAGGGAGAGGCAGGGAAAGCGTCCTTCTTGCACTAACACAATGCTGATGTGCCCAGTGGCTCCTACAGTGCTTCCTGTCCCCTGGAAGAGAAGCTCTCTCCCTGGCTCCCACGTGGGATTTGCCCAGGAGCCCGCGGGTGGCAGAATAAAACAAAACTATCAGTTGTTTAATTGTATTCTTTTTCTTCCCCAGTAAACCCATTCTCAGTTAATTCCTGTATGTGCTGCCCCTCCCACGCCTGCACTGGCTCTGATGGGGTGGGCAGCCTGACTCAGAGACCTAAAGGAAAGCCCAAAGGCCTGGGAAGGGTCAGGGGGCTGGAGGGGAAGAGAGGCCCACCCCTCCCAGCCGGGGCTGCCTATCTGTTTGCCCCCCACCTCCCCACCAGTTTCTCCCCTTCCCACAGCCCCATGGGTGGGCTCCTCAGGCCAGGCTGGGCCCAGTGAGGCCGAGCCCCACATGGCTGGGCCTGCCCAGCCAGACACCATAGGGTGCAGGAAAGGGAAGGAGACAGAGAGAGAGGAGAGAGAGAGGGAGAGAGAGAGAGAGAGAAACAACCTGGGGAGAGCAAGAAGTAGGGGCTGGGAAGAAATCTCTAAGGTTTCTGAACATTAAATGAGTTGGTGTTTAAATGAGATGCAAATGACATGCAAATGAGCCTCTAGTACTTTTGAAAAGAAGCACCAGCAGTTTGGCTAAGAGAATAGAGAATAGCTGTTAATCTCTCTGCAGCCAGGGACATCCAAACTGACCTCTTCTCCAGGACCCTCGGCCGCACTCAGCAGCTGCCTGAGCCACCCAAAGCCAGGTCCCTGTCCCCTTGGGCTGCCCCAGAACCACCTGCCTGTGTGCACTCTGCTCCCCAGAGAGTATCTGCCACAACTTCCCTTTCTTTGTTCCCCAAAAGCCAAAGGGATAAGGGGGAGACTGCACCCTGAGATCTGGGATTCACAACGCCATACAAATCCAGTGAGGGAAAAGCCCTGGGCATCTTCCTTTTCCCATTTCACACACGAGAGGCTCTAACCAAGGCCCCACAGAGCTGGGCCTGGCACTCAGGGCTCCAAGGCCCACCCTGCTCCTACTCCAGGTCACCATGTTACCCTGACTTCCCTGCTCTTCTGTCCTGTGATCAGAACTGTCCTTTGGAGGCCTGTGACATGGGCGACCATGCATAGGGAAGGGGGCCTGATGGCATCCAAGAGAAGCATCACCTATGTCTCACATCTGGATCCTTAGTCAATTCCTGCCCATACTCTGGGGCCCAGAAGTGGACAGACACAAAGGCAGCTGTCCCACCCAGACTCCACAGAGTTCCGAAGCATCTCATGTCTCCATGGACCCCCACCAACAATGCCTCCTGCTTTCCCCACCCTTTCCCAAGCCAGACACTACCCAGACGTCCCTGGAGCTGGGGTGTTCACACACCCCCTTCCCAGGGACCCTCTGGAGTCGGCAGCTGGAGGCGGAGAAAGCCAAAAGAAGAAAGTGAGTAAGTGGCAGAGAAGAGGAGAAAGGCAGAGAAGAATGTCGCTTGGGGCAAACTGAACCAGCCCTTCCCAGAGCTTTTAGGGGCTTGAAATGCCAGGAGGGACCTCCAGAGGGCAAAGGGTTGTTGGCTGAGCCCCCAGAAGACTGGCAGTCTGGGAGAGAGGCGGGCAGAGGAAAGGGGCATGGTGCCATTCGATGGAAGACTCGAGCACAGGCTGCAGCCTGTTCTTCTAAAAGAGCTCACCAGACCATGAAATGCCCGGCATCCAGAGGAAGAGTTAATGCTTGGTTCATGTCCCTAGAGCCTTGAAAGGCTTTGGTGCCCACCTTCCCACCCTCACTCAGCTCTCCCGCAGTCAGCCCCAACCCCAGGACGCAGCCCACCCCCCACCCCATCCCCACAGTGAGCACAGGCCAGAGATGAGGCTGGGGATAATGAGGCATCGAGCCCTGCCACTCATGCACTCAGAAACACTGTCAGGCAGGGACCCCTTATAAAGTTCAGGGTCGGGCCTTGGTGTGCTTAGTAAAATCCTGATAAATGAATATGAGCATTGATTGGCTAATTCATTATTGCTGAAGACCTTCCAGACAGTGAATTCTTATCCACTCCCCAGGCCATGTAGTCACCAAACAGAGCCACTCTTCCAACCCAGTCTGGCCACCCAGCCAGCCCCAAATTCTAGATCCATGGCTAGGGAGGAGGGGCGCATGCGCTCTAATGACAGGCACATTTTCTGAACTCTACAGGGCCCTACTAAGCAATGAACCTCGATTCTGACCTCCAGGCAGGCTCTGAGAACACGGCGTCAGATGCTGCCTTCCTGATTGTCCAGGCATCTGACTCTGTGGCCAGGGCCTCACTTACTCCTTGAGCCCCTCCCCTTGGGACAGAGGGAGTCATACTGAATACAAGTGACAGGCTGCAAACTCCACTCCTTTTATCTTCAGATTCGGACAGAGAATCTGAAGCCGGATGACAAGGTCAATGGTGAGGTCTTCTGACTATGACACCAGCCTTCCAGCAGAGGGAGGTGATTAGCCCCAGCCCAAGGAGGACCAGCCAGAGGGGAGAAAGTGGGGCTTTGCGGAAGAGGAAAGGGATAACCCTGGAATGTTCCATGTGCTCCTATCCCCTGAGCTCCCCCTTGGGTTCTGCTCTTCCTCCGCAGACTTCTGTCCGTGCTGCTGGCCCAGGGTCACCACAGATTGTTATCATCCAAACTGGGGATCTTTCAAGACTGAGAGGGAGCACTATTAATAATTCACCAGGACAGCAGGTGCAAGCCTGAACTGCCCTGAGCAAATGAGAACAGTGGTCATCCTGACCACGGTTATTGCATAGCCCCGCTCTGTGGCAGATCATCTGTGAATTCTCTCAGCATCGGCAATTGTGACTGCTGTGGCCTCATCTGGTGGCTTCATCCATAGAGATGTAACATGAGACTTGGGACCCTGCTTAGCAAAATAGATATTGGACGGGGGGGAAATAGAAAACTGGGCACAGTTTACAATGTCCATTCATGAATCTGGTAGATATTTACAAGTCTACAGTGTGGCCAGCATAATCCTGGGTCCTGGAGAAATGTTCGGCAATCAACACAGTGATCCTGCCCTCACAGAGCTTTCAGACCGCTGTAAATACTGAACATCAGTTCTAAGATCAAATCACATTCTAAACAAGGAAAACGCTGGTGGCGTGGAACAATCAGGAAATGCCTAGGCCATGCCTTGTGTAAGGGAGTCCTGACTCGTTCTGTTTTTATTTCAAATCCGTTCAATATGGAAGATCAGCACTTAACAGGTATGTGACTTTGAGCAATTTATTTCACCTCTCTGAGCCTCAATTTCCTCACTTGTAAAAGGAGAAGGTTCCCTATAGAGTTAATCGAAAAATAAATTAGACAATAAATGCGTGAAATGTTTTGCACGGTGCTTAGCACCAGATAGGTACCCAACAGACGTTAGTTTCCTTTTCTTTTATTTCCAAACTGGCTTACAGCTTTATGCCTTTACTCCTGCCAAATATTCTCTCCTTCCTGTTGTCTACCTTACAAACTCCTACTCATCCTTCAATGCCCAGCACAGCAGCATAAAAGCAAGAAGGATAAAGTAGTAAAGAGCACAAGCTTTTGACCCAGTGTTCCTGAGTTTGAATTCTGATTCTGCCTGTTACTGTGTGATATGAGGCAAAGCACTTAATCTCTCTGTACCTTAATCTCGTCCTCTGTCTCACAGGATTAGCATGAGGATAAAATGTGTTCATAACCATGAGGCATTTAGACCAGTATCTACTTACACAGTAAGTACTCTGTGAATTTTTTTTTTTTTTTTTTTTAATAAAACAGCCAAGGTGCACCTGGGTGGCTCAGTCCATCAAGCATCCAACTCTTGGTTTTGACTCTGGTCATGATTTCAGGGCCCCGACAGCATGGAGCCTGCTTGGGATTCTCTCCCTCTATCTGCCTTCTCCTCTCAAAATAACTAAATAAATATTAAAATAATAAAACACCCAATTCAGATATCATCTCTTCCACCTTGAAAAATCTGAAATGTTACTGAATTAAGCTGACCTATGGGATCTTAGATAGCTAATGATCCTTGCCATGGAGTCCCCTCCACATAGCCCAGGGGTGGCCTGTGCAGCACAGGGCAGAGGGCAGGGGTCAGCAGACAGACCGTGAACTGAGTAGAGGACCAGGGCAGGAGCTGACTTGGGGAGGGACCCAGGATTCCAAATCCAGTCTAATCCTCAGGCCTAACTACCCTTCCCTCCACTCCTATCTCAGGAGTAGGAGTTTAAAAACCAGACAGAATCTCTTCTCAAATGGCTTAAGCACTGTCCTTTCCGAGACGGCTTCTCAAGGTCATTGCAAACACGGGATCTGCAGCCTTGCTCTCCAGAAGATAGCCACCGAGGCCAAACTCTAGCTTCAAGAATTCAAGATGTAATCTGTTCACATGGCCGTCCCTCTCGCCACCCCCCACAGCCCTCTGTCCTCCCCACCCCCCCCCCACCCCCCCGGAGCCGGGAAGCAGCCTCAGCGCAGCGCGGGCAGGAAGGCCCACTGAGCCCCTGCATGACATTTCAACATCCCGAGACCCGGAGATAAAAGTTGTCACTGAACAAAGTTCATGTCCCCCCCGCCCCTCCTTTCTGGAGACTTGACAGTCATCAGTGTAGGCACCCGGACACTCTTCCCCACCTTGCTGCTGCTGCTGCTGCTGCCACGATTCCTGCTTTTGGGGGAGGAAACCTTCACAGCTGATGATTACAAAGAAGCAGTTTATCACCTGTGCTTTTATGACTGCGGCAACTAAGGGGAAAAAGATGTCCTTTCAGATAAGCATTTGAAGGAGGGGGAGAAAGATTTTCAAAGCCTCCTTTGTTCTCCTGAAGAGCCCATGCCATGGAGTTCTGGCAGGCAGCCCAGGAGAGAGGAGAATTTTAAAAACACAATCTGAGCTGGCTTCCAAGCCACTGTACCATCCCTGTCATCAATTAGGACTGTTACTTAACAAGGGGTATGGACTGTTAGTCTCATCCAGGCTGCTCTCCCTAATTGAATGTGGACTTGTGATGAATTCTCTGGAAAAGGGCTCCATGCAATGGAGGTCGCCACCTCGGCCCCCTGACACTCAGGGCCAGCTCCAGCTGGGCTGGCGGGGGCCTCTGGGGGCGCGTGGCTGGCAGCGAGATAAGAGAAGGACCTTTCTGAGGCCCCTCGGCACAGGCAGGGAGCACAGACCCAGAACTCAGAGAAGGGCAGGCTGCCAGTCCATGCTGGGAACTCAATTTGGGAGCCAGGGAGAAGATGGAAGGTGAAATCTGTGCTCCCTCCAACCTCAGCCCTGCTCAGCAATGCTCCCTCTCCCAGGTTACGGAGATGAACCTTTCGGGGCCTCAGTCCGTAAAGGGGTGAGTTATGCTGCTATGGACTCGATACATATTATGTTTGAGAAGCCTGTAGACTGTCAGCCACAGCCTCACCACTGCCAACCAACAAGAAATGGCCATTTTCCTCAGCAAACTAAAACTCTGATTCCCCACCATCTGCAATGGAGAAAACTCTTGGGGATAAAGGAAGCCAGATCTCACAGTGCCCTGGATCATCGAAAACTCAGGGGGGGGCGGGGGACAAAGACTGAGGGTTCAGGATGCCCCCAGCTTTACCTTGCGATCCCAAGTGAACACATGAACATATTCTTTGCTCTCTACAGTATAGCCGACATCAGGCTGGGATAGTTAAAACTTTACCAAAGGCTCCAGAGAAACAAAAGGGGGGAAAAAAAAGCAGAAGAAAACAAAACCCCATCATCATCTACACGTATGGTTCATGTTCGACTTGGAGCCTTCGTAAGGTTGCTCACCACCAGGATGGACCCCTGGCTTGGCCCCTTGCCAGAGGCCATCTGTCCCCTGCTCATCACGGACCCTAGATCTGAGTAAGTAGGATGGGATTTACCCTCCAGCCTACTGAGGACCTGCCTTCTGAGTTCTGTCCCAAAGCCCACATCTTGCCTGGATAATTAAGGCAGGGACCATCCAGCAAATAGCTCAAGGAGGGAGGAGCACAGCTACGCAGCTGACCTCACAGGACCCGGCCCCCCGAGCATGTAGGGCCTCACACAGGGACAAGAAACGCATACATTTAAAAGCAAAGGGCTATTGGGACGCCCAGGTGGTTCAGTCGGTTAAGCGTCCAACTTCGGCTCAGGTCATGATCTCAATGGTTCATGGGTTCGAGCCCCGCGTCGGGCTCTGTGCTGACAGCCAGCTCAGAGCCTGGAGCCTGTTTCAGATTCTGTGTCGCCCTCTCTCTCTGCCCCTCCCCTGTTCATGCTGTCTCTCTCTCTCTCAATCAGAAACAAATACAACATTAAAAAGAAAAAAAGCAAAGGGCTATTCTGCCGGTCTAAGTGGGCCTAGCCCACTTGATGAAGCCTCAGTCCTCAGCATGGGGTGTCCTGCCCCTCACGGCTCCAGTTCTCTATGGAGACAAAGCCCGCCCTCCTTGGCTGGAGCTCCCTCTTGCGCAGGCTCTGGAGGCACTTCTCTAGAACTCCTACTTCCTGGCAGAGTCCCTCCACTAATCAGATGAAGCATCCGTATCTGTACCCGCTGTCCCTACCTGATTTCCAGTACTAACAACTCCCACCCCCCAGCATGCTGCTGTGCCGCACAGTCATTGATACGAACCCCAATAAGGCCTAGGGTCATCCTGTATCTTCCTAGAAACTACGAAAGGAGAATCCAGTGGCCTTCACCACTAGCCAGCCACACGGCTGAGCGAGTGATAATCAAGAGGTAACCATTCAGAAAATTCTTCATTCTCCAGAATTCTCTCAGAACTAAGAGCATCCAAGGGGCGCCTGGGTGGCTTAGTCGGTTAAGCGTCCGACTTTCGCTTAGGTCATGATCTCGCGGTTCGTGGGTTCGAGCCCCGCGTCGGGCTCTGTGCTGACTGCCAGCTCAGAGCCTGGAGCTTGTTTCAGTCTGTGACTCCCTCTCTCTCTGACCCTCCTGCTCACGCTGTCTCTCTCTCTCCTAGAAATAAATAAAAAAATTAAAAAAAAAAAAAAAAGAACTAAGAGCATCCTATCAATCTCTGCAAAGGAAGAGGAATCCCCCAAGAGGTATGGAAGTGCACAGAACTGTTCTGCTTGAAGCGAGGGTTAGGATTTGTATGATACTCTGAAGATGGAAGAGAGAAGAAAGGAAAAAGAGAAAGAGCTGGCAAGTTCACGAAAGGTTGTGTCCCACCAAGTGCCCTGAACCCTCCCTTCCATTCCGGCCTGCCCTAATCTTCAACAAGGCCCCAAAAACTCAGCAAATTCTGGAAGGTGACTAGAGGGAACACGGAAACCGGTAAAAGAGAGGATATAGACAAGCCTGGAGGTGGAGTATCAGACACAGGGTAAAATCGGTGAAAGATCTTGGGAAATCACTGGTTCACATCACAGGACACAGAACTGATGGCGTTCCCATCAGGTTTAATAAATCTTTAGATATCAAGAGGTCCCAGCTCATATCTAACAGTAGAGTCATCATAGCCACCATATTACTGAGGGCCTGCTATGTCGTAAATTTTGCACGTTTTTTCAATCCTCATAATAACCCTGTGAGGTATTATACCCATGTGAGTGATGAGGAAACTGAGATTCATAGTGATTAAGTAACCTCCCCCCCAATCACACAACTATTGCATGGCTGAGCCAGGATTGCCACCTGGCCAATGGAATCCAAAACCCATGCTCTTCTCCATGATATGCTGGACTCCAGAAGTCTCCTTGTTCCCTTCCATATTCATCTTGGTCTTCTCCCATTCTCTCTTTCCATCTGCTCCTGACAGCCCAATATGGAGCGTTAGTGATATCACCTGAATTAGGCCACAGTCAGTCACTCAACAAACATTTCTCAGAATCTGACCATTTGCCAGGAGACTGAGGATTCAAACACAAGTGCAACACCAACAATGGCCAAGTGCTGGATGCCCTGGCAGACAAGCATCTAGGGAGCTATGGGACAGCACAAGGGGGAGCCCAGGCTCTGTCTTGGGGCACGCAGCAGAGAACAGGGCTGTGGAAATGTGCCTTCTTTGGCCAGAATGGACCACACACAGTCTCCTGATGTCAAAGAGCTGAGCCAAGAGGCCTCCTAGGGAATGACATTTCTCCCCCCACTTTATGCCTTTGCCGACAAGGAAAGAACAGAAAGTGCAGGCTCCACCCTCGAGGAAAGGGAAGGAAAAATCAAGCTAACATTTGCCCTGTGTGCCAGGTACCCCTTCAGGCCTCACAGCTGCATTTTGCTGAAGGAGTCGCAGATTGATTCAGTCACCTGACCTGGGTCATTCCCTTGGGAAATGCACAGCTGGGATTCAACCCAGTCCCACTGACCCGCAGCCTATGAAAGATCCTTCCACAGCAGGACGCCTCACCGCCTCTGGGCAGAAGCTGCCCGAGGCCCACCTGAATCCACTGACTGATGACCCCGTGGCCCAGCAGGTGGCAAGCGCTGCAAGGGCCGGCGCCAGACCCACAGTTGCCAGGACCCCGCCCGAGTCAGAGGGCACGAAATACTGAAACGCGTGAGGGCTTGGGGTGCACGCCCGCTCGTGTTCTTCAGCCCCGCCCCTCCCCGCATCAGAAGACCATCACCCCCAGGCCGCCTTGATTCCCGTCATGCCCACCTCCTCTTGCCAGCCAGGAAGTCTGAGCACCAGCCTCAGGAAAATGTCAGCCAGGCCTGGCCAAGCATATGCCTGTGTCATTGGCACCCGCAGGGAGCTCCAACAGTCGGAAGGTGGAAGAAGCCGGTGCCAGGGGCGGGGCAGATGGCATCTCGTCAGCCTCGTCACTGCTCTGAGAACCCTCAAACCCACTCTTGGCCAACTCTCTGAAACAAGGGCTGCCCACGAGCCCTCATCGCCCATGCTCATGGCAACCCAGCCAGCCTGCAATGCCATGCCAACCCATGAGTTGGCAGAAACACCACCACAGCTCGACTCCCTCCGCCACCTGCCTGTTGTCACTCTTCACTGAGCGTCGTTGGCCTTCCACAGGGCTGCGCTCCCGGCTCCGGGCTTCCAATCTGCTCTCTGGGAGGCTTACAGAGGACGAGCAGGGCTGGGGGGAGGCCTCCCTTCCTCGCTCCCCCCAGCTCCTTGCCCAGGGCCTGGATGTTGGAACAAGTGCTAGGAACCCAGATGGTAATTGCTGCCATCTAATTATGCGTGCATATGATATTAGCCAAAAGCATTTGACTATCTCCCGCGGCCTCAAGCAGATCAAACGGAGAGGCGCGCGGGTTCGAGGATTACTCCGGCAGGGTAATGGCTGATGAGGCTGCCTGCTGCCACTCAGGCAGCCACTGCCTGGCTGGCTTTCCCCATCAGAACCCCTACTCTTCACCTGAAGGAAGAGGGAGAGCTGGGAGCTCAGGCCTTGCAGGAGCAACACGGGCTAGAATCCTCCACGGCTCGTGGCTCCTGGCCTTTCTCTAACCCTGTCCTACTAATCACCACATTGAAGACCTCGTAGAAGCAGAGGATGGATGTTTTCCAAAAACTGGGATGCATGTGCTCATGGTGAATCCCATCTTCTTCTAAGATTACCATCTCCATCTTGCCATTTGATAGCCCCTTCTCCAGAATGCGTCAGTCACCTCCTCATTTGCACGCATTTGCAGTTTAATGGGAAACTATTAGTGCCTTTGTCTGGCCCTTTCCTGAAGGTCAGACACCCTGTTTGGTTTTCTTTTCTTTCTGGAACCTAAAGTACTTAGGTCCCTGTGTTGAGGTCAGCTGTTTTCTGGCCACCTTACCTACTGTGTGACAGCTTCCACGCTGACAACGGGACACGGACATGAACAAACCACCACCCCGCCCCCACAGAATTCTACATCTAACTCCGGAACATTTCACTGGGAACGACTGCAGGGAAGGAAGAGGAACCCCCAGAACGAAAAGGTGGGAGGTGAAGGTAGAGAGCGGCGTGAACCGCCACAACGGGGTGAGCTTAAGTAAGACACCAGAGAGGACCTCCGAGGATTTCAGCACTTCCGCTGATGCAAAGTGTTCATTGAGCCCGCTGTGCATGAGCCAGGGACCCTCACACATACAAGGGTCTCTGATCCCAAGTAATAACGTGCGAAGTTGAGGGATTGGGACATCCATGTCAAGGATAACTTGGCTTCCTGTACTCCTCACTTGAGAAGCAAAAGAATGCCACGGAGGAAACCCAATGAAAAGCAGTCAGGCCTCAGGGGCTGTCAGGATTTGGTGGAACAGCGTGAATCCCTGAGAGCAGGGGTGGGGAGGCAGGAAGGGACTGGGGGCCAGCACTTACCTGCCTCTAGGGTGGGTGAGGTGCTGCAGCAGCTGACCCAGCTGAGGACAATGACTTTTGAGGCTCAGTCTGGTGAACACACAGGTACCGGGGGACACGGCTCTCTTCAGTCTCAGTCCAGGCTGGGTTCCAAGAAGATGCAGAAAGAGTGATCCTTGGAAGGCTCATGTTTAAGGACTGGAATTAGACTGAATCCCAAAATGGAGACTGGTGGGCACACAGGACGGGGCGCAGAGCCCACTGCCAGAACAAGAGTTGAGGTGCACAACCAAAGTCATCAGAGCCAGGACACGGCACTGAGGCAGGGACAGCAAAGAGGCGGCAGGGGTCCTCACCCGGCTCCTCCCGGAGCAGTCCCCTTTGCTCGCTGATTCACTCTGGCTCAGGTGCAGGACGTGGCTCCCTTTTATATAAAGGACCAGCAAGCCAGCTGTGGGCAGGAGTTGCTAGAGGCTGGGCCCAGGCAGGGTCTTCCCAGAACAGCTCGGATGTCACTTGAGTGCTAAAGGATGAAAACAGAGGAGAGCACCACTGAAGTGAGAAAAGATACATAGGTGGGGTTTTTATGGCATGCTTCCGGTCCAGTCCGAAAAATGCGTTCTACTGGAGTATAATGTTTAGAAGAAAGAGTAGTGCTTATCACATCTGGGAATACAGACTGGGGCTAGATCCTAAGGAGAGCTGAATACTGGGAATTCTTCTGGAGGCACTCTAGAACCAGTGAAAGGATATATATAGGGTGGAGGTGAAGGAATGCATGTAGAGAAAGTGGCCTCTTGGGGTCTCACATCTTCCATGGAAAATCCAAGGAGAGTAGGAAACCCTCGCATTGCAGCTGCGGACCAGATTGGGCAGTCCAGGTAGGAAGGAGATTGCCCCAGGCTATGAGTGTGTGTGTGTGTGTGTGTGTGTGTGTGTGTGTGTGTGTGTGTGTGTGTGTGTGTAGGACAAAGTGCTGGAGAAGCAGAGCCCTGCTTACTCTCTTTGGGGCGACCCCACACCTGGCTTTCAGTCTGAGGTCAGCTTTGGGATTAGCCGTGGGATAAAGACAAGGCAACATCAACTGCCCTTTCCCACTTTCCCCTCCAACAGCCTTCTCCTCCCTTCTCTCCTCTTCCTTTTCTCTTGGTCTCCACATAGGATGCTTTCTGGCTTCTCCCCACTCCCCTCTCCCCCACTGCAGCGTGACTGCCTTCTAGACACAGAGAAGTGGGTGTGTCAGACTGTAGATCACCACAGAAGGGTTGGCACCTCGTGGGTAATGAAGAGAGAAAATGCATCAGGGGTGTTTAGGGGAGATGACAGGTGATCACAGAGACCTCCTCCTTGCCCAGATGTATTTTGTCAACTGATCACTGAGCAGCCCAGAGAGGGAGCTAGTCAAGCCCCCTGGGTGCTCTGGAGGGATGGAGACTCTTTTGATCCCAGATGTGCTTCACTCTGGCCTTAGCCATACTCCTGCCGAGCCCCTGGTGGGGTGAGCAAGGAGGGGACAGGCTCCCTTTGAAGCTCATCCTGAGACTGGGAAGAGCTCCCTTTCCCTGTAGAAAAATGACAGCAGCAAGCTGTGATGTGCTGGGAAATCAAATCCCCTGAGAGCAGAGATGATGCTCTGGCCAGGGGTATGGTGGCTTCCTACACAGCGCCAACTTTTCCAAGGCTCCTCCCACCTGCAGAGACAACAGAGCCATATGACCTTGAAAAGCCACCAACTCTGAACTTCAGCCTCATAATCTGCAAAACAGGGATAACTCCATATTTTATTAAATCTAAGTTACCAGTGATTATTAGATCCACCCTTCTGCTTACCGTTGAGAATTTACTGCCAATTAAAGTATGATATGCCATCCTGTAGGACCCATCCTGACACCAGAGATGTTGACATGGGAAAAAATGCCAATGTCAAAATTTGTGGATTATGATCATTCTGCACAAGGCTCTGAAGAGGACCAAGCTAAGAGGAGCAACGGCATGCTTTGTAAACGACGACACACAAAAACTTGAGTTGTGTGCAATATCAGGAGGTTGATTCTGGGAAAGATCTTAAAGGTGCTAGACAGTGAGCTTCAGAAGGGGAGGCATCCTGGTGTGTCTCCTTCACCACAGTAGTCCTGGTGCCCGGGACGCTGCTTGGCACGTAATAGGCTCACGGTAAAGATTTCTGAATCCATATATGATGAGTGACCTGTGAAGTTCCAAAACATGACAGTCTCACACAGTGACAGGTCTGTCTGTGCTGCCAGGAGGCAGTGTTGAGTCTGGGGTCTGAGCCCCCGCTGGTCCCCTCCCTGACACCTTGGATGTGTAGGACTTGAGAATCTAAGCAGACTCAAGGTCAGGGCTTCCTGAGACTCACAGGACACCGCCTCTCATAGCCTGAGTCAGTTTTCATCAAATGAGGCTGGCAGGCTATCCCAGGGAGCAAGTGAGAACTGTCCCCACTCCTGAACAACACAGACACTGGAGGCATTTCTTAAGCAACCACTACATGAATGACCAGGGGCTGAGTCCCGAGCTGAGGTTTCCCCACCTGCGTCAAAGCGTCATCAAGGTTGGTTTCTTCTGGGCTTCTCTCCCTTGGCTACGAAGTGGCCACCTGTTCCCTCCATCTTCATAGGGTCTTCCTTCTGTGTGTACCTGTGTCCCAGTCTCCTCTTCTTGAAAGGACACCAGTCGTGTTGGACTAAGCCCTTTCCTAGTGACCTCATTTTGCCTTCATTTCCTCTTTAACGGTCCTATATCCAAATATTTTCACATTCCAAGGCATTGGGGGGTTAGGGCTTCATCATAGGGATTTGTACATGCACAACTCAGCTCATAGCAGTTAGTTCAATAAACATTTAATAACTACCTACTCCAGAGCAGGCACTATGCCAAGTGATGGGAACACATAAATAAGACTGCCCTCAAAAGGATCAAAATCCAGTGAGGGGGGAAATAGATACAGAAAAAGATAACTGTTTGGTGGAAGTGCAATGAGAAATGTATCAACTCAGTAGGCGGGACAAGAAGGGCTACCTGTCCTAGCCTAAGGGGTGGGAGGGGGTCAGGGAAGGCTTCTTGGAGGAGGTGATATCTTAGCTGACTGTTAAGGATGAACATAAGGCAAATGGAAGTTGGGGAGAAGGAGAAAAGAGGATACTCCTGAGAGAAGAAACAAGACCCAAAGTGTAGTGATGTACGGCCACACGGCCGGACATGCTTAGCATCCTACAATTGCCCAGTGATGCAATGGACAATGAGGCCCCCTTAAATTTTGTGCCCTAGGGACTTCATTTGCCTCACCCCGGTTCCAGCCCTGAAGAACCACCCAGTGGTTCAGTGCTGCTGGAGCATGCGATTCAAAGCAGAGGCTAGTGAACAGCAAGGCAAGATTTCGAGGTGGGTCCCGAGGGGCTGTGTGCAGAGCAAGGAGATTGGCCTTCATCCTGTAAGTGACGGGGAGTGAAGGCTTCCAGGATGGGCTTCAGCTGTGTGCCCCCAGGAGCATTCTTAGCCTCTCCAACTAGCTGGGCACATACTTCATGGGTGATTATGAGGCTTACGCATGACGCTTGTCGCCCAGTGCCTGCTTAGTAATTGTCATGTGGAGAGAGCACAGTAAAGCACTGCCTACAGTCATCACAAGAATTAAGTAAGAAGAATCCATGTAATGTGTTCAGTATTGTGCTTGAAGCATAGTAGTTGTTCAAAAACATTTCGTTTCTTCTAAGTCCTTTTTGGTCCTTATCACATCCTGTCATTTAGTGTATTTACTTGTGTGCTAACCTCTCATGTTCTTAATGGAGCAAGGACTGTGATTTATGTTTATTTAGCAGAGGCTGGATGGACTTGTGGCAATAAAATGGGTTTTGGAGTCAGACAGAAGGACCTGGGTTCACATCCAGGCTCACCGCTTACCCACCAGCCATGTGACCTTGGACAAACTATTTCATTTTGTTAAACCTCCATTTCCTCATCTAAAAATACTCATCTCTAAAAATACTCAAGTGGAAATGCCTGGCTCATGAGACACGATTAGTAATATTTGTTGAATGTGTGCATGAAGAAGGAAGAGAGAGGCTGCCTGCCTTGGCTTCTTGCCCACACTAAGACCTGGTCACCCTTACCTACGTACCTAATTAATCACCAAGCTCTGGTCATGCCATCTCCTTAGTTTAGAACCGGTCTACTTCTCTTTCTCCTGGCTGCCTCGCTCTGAACCTCTTCATCCAGGAAATCTAGGCTGATTTCCCAGAAGGGCCACCTTCTGTGGAGCCATCTTCCATACAGACACTGTCGGCCACCTACCCAGGGCTCCAGCTCTCTTCCACATGGCGCAAAGGTAAGTGGATTCATCAAAGTCATTCATGACAAATTCTCTCCTTGTTGGTGTTTCATTTGGGAAGGGACAGGGAACCCAAACCTGGTCAAAGAAGAGTAAGCAAATCTGCTGGGGGCTTCAGGGAAGGTTTTCCTTGCTGATAAAGAGAGATGTGGCCCCTCTCCCTCCAATGAAGGGTATCCAGTCTGCATGGGAAGCACCTTGCATGTGAAGAGTCATGGCCAACATGCTGAGGATGCAGAGCAGAAAGATGGGGAGACCCTGGGTTTTCATGGCATCATGCAGCTGCCCAATTAACCAGTCCAATGCACGTGCTGCCGCCATACTTCTTGCCATTTGACATAAGTGGTTCTCATTGTCTAACTATGGGTTAGACTATGGGTTATTGTCATCTGGGTTCTCTGGGACTTACAGCATCCTGACTGATACGGCTGCCCACCCCCAGTGTCGACTCTCAAATCCTTCTCCATGACAACACACTAGAGAGCTCTGGTGGCAAATCTGGCCATGGCAGCCTTCCTATGGCTTCTCTTTGGCAACAATTTCAAGTCCAGTTACTTAGCATGGCCTTTGATGCCCTTCAATGCCCTTCCTGATCCAGCCTCTGCCTCCTCTACAACCCTACATCCTTTTACTTCTCTCTTTCTCCTGAACCCTCTTGACTCCTCTTAGCCCTCCCATTGCTACAATCTATTCTCAACCATCTGGGCAAGTCACTGAACCTTCCCATCTTCAACTTCCTCATCTGCAAAATATCTATGTCATACGATTGCTGCACAAACAAAATAAGTTCATATATGTAAAGAACTGGTGCCCAGATTAATCCGTAAAGTGCCACATAAATATCATTGTATCATTATTCCTGTGATTTCCCCAAATGTGCCTTTTTGAGGCCTCCTGTTTCTTTCCATTGGCTGGAGTCTGAAGACAAGTCCCTAGAGGATGGCAGGGTCACAGGGTAGGAGGAGCCTGAGTCCCTCAACTACCACGTAGACATGTTGAGCTGTTATGTATTCAGGCAATAAATCCTAGTAGGAATTTGTTTGTTAGAGCAGCCAGCGCTCCCCTAATTCATACCAACTCCCCTACAACGCACCCCCAATGACTCTGTGATGATCCCTGTTCTGGCAACTAGCAGGCTGTGTTGTCTATCCCCTTCTTAACTAGAAGCAGGAGTGAGTTGATTCACCTTTGAGTACTATTACGGGTAGGATTGTGCTCCCCACCCTGCTCCAAATATGTTTAAGTCTTAACCCCCAGTACCTTAGAATGTGACCTTATTTGGAAATGGGGTCATTGCTGATGTGACTGGTTAAGATGAGGTCATACAGGAAAACAATGGGTCCCTAATCCAATATGATTTTACATCCTTACAAGAAAAGAGAAATTTGGACACAGGCACGCACAGAGGGAAGACGATGTGAAGATGCACAGACACACAGGGAGACTGCCATGTGATGGTGGCTGCAGGCCAAGGACCCCAAGGTGGACAGCCACCAGCAGAAGCCAGAGGAGGAAAGGAAGGATTCCCAGGGTCTCAGAGGGAATGTGGCCCTGCTGACACCTTCATTTCAGACTTCTAGGCTGCACAACAGTGAGAACATAAATTTCTGCCATTTTCCGCCACCTCATTTGCAGTACTCTGCTTCAGGAGCCCTAAGGAAGTAACGCAAGTACCTGCTCTTACAACAGTGTCAGAACCAGAGGGGAACTTCATCAATATCTGTGGGTGGAGTGGAGGAAGGAAGGAAGACAGGAGAAAGGAGAAAAAGAAAGAAGATGGAAGTGACTTTTGCGCCCATTTGATCTCCTTCTAGACAGTTACCAGGGGTTTTTTTAGGCTTTGGGCACAGAAAGAGAGGCTTTCTTCTGGAGAATGCCGTAAATGTGTGCTTGCAGCACTCTCCTGGAAGAAGTGAGCATGGCTGAGGAAACATTTCCTTCAGACCACCAACTGACAAAATAATATGAGGTTATGAGGCAAGTATCTCCCTGTGGCCTCATAAGCTGGGAGAGAGAATAAAATACTTTTTAAAAAAATTACGAGAGGCAGCATTGCATAATTTCTCTTAAGTGTCTTCTGGGCACCAATAGCCTATAAATAGACAGTGCATCTTGGTGGGGGAGAGCAGAGACTAGGGTGCCGTTCACAGGCTGCAGGCTCTGGATCTTTCCAAGGTTGTCCAGACTGTGGGGTCTGACCGTCTGGACAACTCAAAGAGCTGAGGCTGCACTGAGGGCCCTGAGAGGGCAGCTGAGGGCGGGGGGGAGGGGGAAGGCAGAGGCTGGGCGGGGGACATGCCAACCTGCAGGGCAAGAACAACCCCCACCCCCATCCTCACACTGGTAATGTAGCAGTCACCAGTCTGATGCTGGGAGAGACGGGGATTGCAGTTTCCTACTGCTACTGTAGCAAATGACCACAAATTGCAGACTTAAAACACAATTTATTATCTTACAGTTCTGAAGGTCAGCTCAGAAAGGGTCTCGTGGGGCCAGCGAGGATGTGGAGAAACGGGCACCCTCCTACACTGTTGGTGGGAATGTATACTGGTGCAGCCCCTCTGGAAAACAGTGTGGAGGTGCCTCAAAAAATTAACAATAGAACTCCCCTAGGACCCAGCAATAGCGCTGCTAGGAATTCACCCAAGGGATACAGGACTACTGATGCATAGGGGCACATGGACCCCAATGTTCACAGCAGCGCTCTCAACAATAGCCAAAACATGGAAAGAGTCTAAGTGTCCATCCAAGGACGAATAAATCAAGAAGATGTGGTATATTTATACAATGGAATACTACATGGCAATGAGAAAGAATGAAATCTGGCCATGGGTAGCAACATGGATGGAACTTGAGGGTGTTATGCTGAGTGAAATAAGTCAGGCAGAGAAGGACAAATATCATATGTTTGCACGTATAGGAGGAGTAGGAGGAACTTAACGGAGGACCGTGGGGAAGGAGAGGGGGAGAAATTGTGGGGGAGAGGGAGGGAGGCAAACCATGAAAGACTCTTGAATGCTGAGAACAAACTGAGAGCTAATGGGGGTGGGGGAAATGGGGGGTGATAGGCATGGAGGAGGGCACTTGTTGGGATGAGCACTGGGTGTTATATGGAAACCAATCTGACAATAAACTATTTAAGAAAAGAAAAAAGAAAAGAAAAGAAAGGGTTTCATGGAGCTGAAATAAGGATATCACCAGGGCCACATTCTCTTCTGGAAGTTCTAGGAGAGAATCCATTCTCTGGCTCTTTGAAGCTTCTAGAAGCTGTACGGTTTCCTGGTCTCTTCTATCTTCAAAGCAAGCAATACTGGGCTGCGTCCCCATCTGCCATTTCTCTGGATCTCCTTCTTCTGCCTCCTTCTTCCACCTTTAAGGGCCTTTCTTTATGATTACATTGGGTCTGCTTGAATAATCCAAGGCCACCTCCCTATTTTAGGGTCAGCTGATTAGCAGCCTTAATGCCATGTGCACTCTTAATTCCCTTTTGCCATGCAAAGTAACATAATCACTGGTTCCAGGGGTTAGAATGTGGATCTCTTTGGGGGAGGGGGGCATTATTCTCTTATGTCTCTGATCCCCAAAGATACAAGTCCATCCTACAAGCAAAATACAAATGCATTCACCTTACTTCGGATACAACCTATATTAGCCAGTGTTCAACCGGAGAAGCTGAGCCATCAGGAGGTATATATTAAGAGAGGAATTGCAGGAAATGTGCTTACGTGATGGTGGGGGTCGGCGGGCAAGTCTGGAGCCTGCAAGGCAGGCAGGCTGTGACTCGCGTATGGACGTAAGCTGCTGAGCGTGAGCAAAATTTCCTCTTCTCTCAGGGAGGTCTCAACCCTGCCTTCCAGATCTTTCAACAGGATCAAGCCTGCCAGGATGATTTAGGATAACCTCCCCTATTTAAAGTTACCTGACTGTGGATTTTAATCACATCCACAAAGTACCTTCACAGCAACAGCTAGATTAGTGTTGAATGGAATATGCAGGGACAAGGCACGTTGACATGTCAAAAAGATCATCACACACACACACACACACACACACAAGGTGGCTCACTAAGGACCCAGTCCTCTTCCCTCCCTCGGCCTGCTAACCGCAGCTCCTGTACACCTCGGATGGATGACGATTGTGAGGACGGCCCTGTCTGTGGACTTAAATGGGTCTAAGGAGCCCACAAAGCTAATGCTGTTGTTCTCTTCTGCTGGTCTCTGAGATTAGAGGCTCCTTCAGAATAAAGGCTGGGAGTTTGTGTTTATATTTGTATCCAGCAGTGCCTAGCCCTGTGTACCTCACAGAGCAGGTGCTTCATCGGGGAATGTTGTTTGGAAGAATTTTGTCTTTGTTGAGTAAATATTCCCTCCTGTTCCTAACCTGCCAATCCCTTAGGCAGCTGCCAATCTGAGTGCATTTCCAGCCACTGATTGAAAAATTGGTACAACTTGCATCCGATCACAGTGTCATATATGACCAGGTGGCATGGGGGGGAGGGATAATGAGAAATCATATTAGGGGTGGGAGTGGGGCGGAACACATGGATAGATTAGAATAAGAGGCCATGGCACCTGCCTGTAGACACATTTGCAAACAAAAAAGAGCCCAGTCTGCCTAGATCGGGGTGAATATTGACTTGTCTAGAGATCAGCATCCTCAGAGTGGCCCGACGGCCTGAGAGATCTCTGATGCCTGAGTGTTCCAGATCTTTAAGAGGTCCAGGATGCCCTTGATACTAAGGACAAAGAGAAGTCTCACAAGCCAGGCCTTGGAGAACCTTTTGTCACAACCCCTTATTTTACAGAGACTCTGAGAGGGAGAGGGATTTGCTCAAAGTCACAAGCCTGCTACAGGCAGAGGGTCTGGAACTAGAAGCCAAACCTTGTGATTCTAGTGCACTTTGCAATTTTCGCTATGCTGTTGTGTCAACCTCAGTGATGTCACATTCCAGGGTACTCAGAACTCAATCTATGCATCCAAAAGGGTTAGGCGTAACTCTCAGTTCAAATGAAATGATACATTCACTGATGGGAATATCTTTAACATCAGCCTCTTAAATAAGCATGCATTCTAAATAAAGACAGTTGCGGCTTTATTCTCTGCATTCTGTCCATTCTCTTCAACCAAATTATTTCCCTGAAGTCCATTCAATACAGGAATTCTGGAACCCCTACTGGTTTCACAGGATCTCTGGATATTTGTGATTCACTGGCTTGAGCAATTTCATGAAAACCAAGCCCAAATGAAAGTGTTTCATTTGCACGTAACTGGATCACTAGCCAAGAATAATTCACGGGATGTATCAAAACTTATTTTTGTTTCCCATCATCCCTTTAATGACTTATTCAACGGGGGGAGTTTTCCCCTTGTCCATGGTATAATCTTGGTGCTGGGCAGTTCCACAGATTGATGGCTACAATGGGCAGATTTCTAGGATGACCTCCCAGAGCCACCCCCTGGTAAAAACATCCTGTATCCCCTCCCATCGCATGTGGGCAGGGCCTATAACTGTATGGTAGGGAAATATGGGATAAAATAGGCAGAGAGGGAAAGGTTAGGACCTGAGGTCCTCATGTGGGGGAAAAACACAGATTTTAAAACAAACTGGGAGCACAGAGCAAACTCCCTCTTAAGAATGTAACAGACATCACCTACTCCCTCTCAGGTTCCCCTCAGGAATTTGATAATCAAAATAGCTAACTAAGATAAGAGACCCATAAACCTTAAGCTATACTACAAGAGTATGATGAGGAAGTATGACTGTAGTCTGACTCCTCACACAATGTAATTGAGCCAGTCAGGAATGGACAACCCAGTGCTTAGAGTTATCCAGTCAATAAAGGTACGACCTGAGAAGGAATGAAGGGACAGGGAAGGGATGCAGGGGGGGGTGGGGGGGTGCGGGAGGTGGAGAGGGGGCAACTCAGACCCTGTAACACAAAATCTTTTGCCTATAGTTGGGGATATTCACTCTAGAATGCCCCCTCTCTAAAGAGAGCTTCCATATGATTCTTCCTTTCTGATCTAATACTCTAATAAACTTCTGCCGATGCTCATTTTGTGTCCACCTCTTCATTCTTCAAAGCAAGACAATGAACTCCAGGTATTGAGGTAAAAAATCTTGCATCACTGAGATATTCACTCCCTTGAGTATGTTACACTACAGAAGACTCCTTCATGGGAGACTTGGTATAGATTCTCCTAGGAGCTGAGGACCCCAGGCCAACGGCTGGTAAGGAAATGGGGGCCCCAGTCCTACAACCGCAAGGAACGAAATTGTCAGTAGTTTGCAAGAGCTTCCCAAGCTTCAGATGAGAACCCAGCCCAAGCAGATACCTTAATTTCAATGCCCTGTGAGACACTGAGCAGAGAACCCAGTCAAACCGTGCCAATCCCTAGCCTATGGGAACTGTGAGATACTAAATGGGTATGGTCTCAAGCTGCTGAGTTTGTGGTAAGGTGCTACACAGCAGTAGGAAATGACAGCTGACTCTTGAACAACATGGGTTGGACCTGCACGGTTTTTTTTTTTTCAATAAATGTAGCACAATACTGCAGATGTATTTTCTCTTCCTTATGATTTTCTTAGTAACATTTTCTTTTTCCTAGCTGGCTTTATTGCAAGAATACACTATATCATACATACGTAACACACAAAGCATGTGTTAATCGACTGTTTATGTTATTGGTGAGGTTTCCGGTCAACAGAACACTATCAGTAATTATGTTTTGGGAGGGAGTCAAAATTTTTATATGGATTTTCAACTATGCGGAAAATCGGGGACCCAACCTGCCTGGGCAGCAACCTTCCCCGCCCCTCCACCCCCGCCGCGAAGTTCAAGGGTCGACTGTAATACCATAGCTTCCAAGCATTCTTTCTATCCGAGCACAAAGAGAAAATAGTATTTCTATAGGACAGTGAGACCGGCTGGGGGCTCTGACACCCATGCCCCAGTCTGCTGCTCTGAGAGTTGAGGGCATCAAGTGTCTAGTCCCACCTGTCAGGAAGCTCTGTACACAGAAAGTCCTATCAGCTCTTGAAGCTGTAAACACAATCTCGGTTCAGAAATCAGAATGTGTGGCAGCACTCACAACGCTCGGTTTGACTTGAGGTCCAGTGTCTTTCCCCCTCCGGTATGAAGCTGCTGCCTCTGGAATGCGAGGGTTCTGGGAATGCAAGGCACCCACTGGGCATTACTTGTCGGCGACAGACGCTGCACCCTTCTCGTCCCACTCAGAGTAACTCTCCCGGGTCCCCGGGCCCACAGCCACTGCAGGCCCTTTAGGGGGGTGCCCACCCCATGCTGGCGAATAAGGATCCTGAGAGGTGGGGGCCCGCCGGAAATACACACCTTCAACCTCCATTCGGTGTGGTTCCAGGGACTCAGGCTGCACTGTGGGTGGCCAGGCAATCGCCCCCATCCCTGAGGACCCCTGAGTCCGGTCTGGGCTCTGGCCAACGCTGTAGCCTGGGCCCAGCAAGATGGAGTGTGAAAGCCCTTGCCAGGGACCCACAGGTTTAAACTTGATAAATCAAGTTCCTTCCAATTCTCCCTCCTCCGCTCCACCTCAGCCACTGGTGGAAATCTTATCTCTTTTTTGGGCTGAGAAAGAGACTGTTATTCTCCACAGTCTGGTTCATGATATAAAATCTGTGCTCTGAGCCCTCTGGCTTTGGCTTTTGATATTTAAAGCCAAGCTTTAGAAATTCAAAAATACCCTTTTTTCTCTCAAGCACCTTGCCCTTAGAATTGAAATCCGTGGCTCTCAATACCATTGCCTCTACAATAGATTGACAAAAGGCTACTTAAGAGCTCAAAAGCCAGGAAAGGGACTCTTTGTTCTCTCCGTATGGTCCCTACCCTGGGAGCCCTGCTGGAGAAAGCCCTGGCGCAAAGCACAGAGTAGGCTGGGAGTGAGAGAGTTAAAGGGAGAGGAAAGACACCTACTTTAACATCAGAATTGGATTGCGAGGCATTTATAAAATGCTGAAGTGTGTCTCCCCTAGGCTTTGCTAGGTGTGGGTTCCTGACTCATTCCAGCCAAAGTATTAATAAAAACGAACGATAAATATTATAAATATTGACACCGATAGTTGACAGGTAAGTGTTTTAGGTTTATTTACCTGCATTTGTCAACCAAAACTCTTTGAAAGTAATCCTGGGAGTTTCTACAACGTGCAACTTAAATGCATATTTATTTTATATGTGAAAGAGTATATCAAACTGTAAGAATCCACACATATCTGGACACCTAATTTTTAACAAGGTACAAAGGCAAGCTAGTAACAAAGGATGATCTTTTTAACAAGTGGGCTGTGACAATTGGACGTCCATATTTTAAAATATTAACTTTTATCCATGTGTCTCACCACATACAAATATTAACTCAAGATGAATCATAATCCTAAACGTAAAACCTGACACCATAAAACTTCCAGAAGAAAACATAAGAGTAAATCTTTGTGTCCTTACTTAGATTAGGCAAAGGCTTTTTATCAAACTAAGAAATGAAAAACAGTAGCATCAAAAACATGATCCCTCCCACCCAAAAAAAAATCTATCAACTGAACTTATCACAATTAAATCTCTGCTCTTTGAAAGATACTGTTGAATGAAAGACACCCACAGTCAGGGAGAAAACCTTGGAGTATATCTGACAAAAGCCTTGGATCCAATATAAACAAAAAGATTTTAAGATTCAATAATAAAACAAACCACACAATTCCTTTCCTTTTTTTTTTTTATGTCTATTTATTTGAGACAGAGAGCACGAGTGGGAGAGGGGCAGAGAGACGGAAACAGAGGATCGCAAGCAGGCTCTGCACTGTCAGTGCACAGCCCAGTGTGGAGCTCGAACTCACAAGCCATGAGATAGTGACCAGAGCCCAAGTCTGGTACTTAACCCACTGAGCTACCCAGGCTCCCGCACACAAATTTTTTAAATGAGCAAAAAATTTAAAGATATGAAAAGATGCTCAATATCCTTAGTCATTACAGGAATGCAAATTAAAAGCGCAAGGAGATGCCATTTCACATTTAGTGGAAGGACCGACGTGAAGTGTGGGTAGGGAGCTCTCATGCACTGCTGCTGGGAATGTGGAATGTACAACATTCCACTTTGGAAAAGAGCACCGCAGTTTCTTAAAAAGTTAAACACACAACTACCCTATGTCCTCGCCATTCCTCCCTTAGGTATTCGCCCAGGAGAAATGAAAGTCTATATCCATACAAAGACTTACACAAATGTTCGCAGCACTGTATTTGTAATAGCCCCCAAAAAGAAAACAATCTAGATGCTCATCCCGTGGGGAACTTCATGAACTGTGTTCCATTCATACAATGGAATTCTACTCAGTAATAAAAAGCAATGGACTATTGATCCCATTGACATAATGAATATAATCTCCTACGCTAGAGAAAAGAGAATACATGCTATGTGATTCCCTGTATGTAAAATTATCAAAATGCGAACGGATCTGTAGTAACAAACAGAAAGCAAATTTGTGATTGTCTGCGGGGAGAACATGCAAGAAGGAGAAGGGGAGAGCCAGGGGCAGGAGAGATTGTAAAGAGGCATGAGGAAATTCGGGGGGTGGGGGTGGGGGCGATGGATGTGTTGAGCATTTGAATGATGGTGATGATTTCACAGGTATATGAGACACGTCAAGACTTAACAAGCTGTACATTTTAAATATGTGCAGTATCTTGCATGTCAATTACACCTCAGTAAAGCTGTTAACAAGATATGTTTACGAAAACAACGTGTGTTTCTGGGTCTGTCGTGGGAATAGGCTTCTAACACAATCCACACATACTTTCCAAAACCTGAGCTAGTCACATATAATTACACACAGATCTCTCAGATTCTCTGGCTGACCTCATTCAATGTTGTGCATAAAATGAACACTTGAAAATCTGTGCTCACAAGAAATGTTAATATAGTTTCACTAACTATTAAAGTCTGTGAGTTTGGTGGCAAGTATATCAGTAGATGTTTAGACCCTCATCATGTTCTCAATGATCTGCAGTCCGAGGGGGTGAGGGCAGCAGAGGAGGTTGGGCAAGAGGCGGGGAGGGGATGGGGGTGCGTGGTGGGAAATGACAGTTGATGAGGAAGAGTATCTTCACCTGAAACACAGAGCCCCAAGTCACTGGGTCAGAGGAGGAGAGAGCAAGCAAGACTGAGAAGGGGCGAGAGTGGGGAGAAGAGGGGATGGTAAGACCGGGGTGATGAGCCCCACAAAGCTGGCAGGAAGATAATCCTAATGGCAACAATTTATTGCATGCTGTCCATATGCATGTGCTGTATATTTGTTATCTCAGTTCCTCCTTAAAACCCTATGAGGTGAGCACTGCAATTAAACCCCTTAAAAGACAGAAGGCTGGTGTTGGATAGAAAATTGAAATAGTTTGCCTGAGGTTAGAAACCCCAAGAGCGGGAGTTTCCAACTGTAAGTAGTTTGCTATTGTTGCCATAACTACCACGGATTTGGTGACTGAGAACAACACCAATTTATTCTTTCGTAGCTCTGGGGTCGGAAGCCTGATACGAATCTTGTGAGGCTAAAGTCAAGATGTTGGCAGGGCTGCGCTCCTTCTGGAGGCTCCCAGGGAAAATCTGTCTGTTGCTACTTTAAGCTTCTGGAATATACTCACATTCCTTGGCTTGTGGCTGCATCCCTCCACATCTCCTTTTGACTCTCCTGCCTCCCTCTTATGATTACATTGGGCCCAGCTGAGAATCCAGGGTAACCTCCCCATCTCACAGGCTTGATTTAATCACAGCTGTAAAGTCCTTTCTACCATCTATGGTAACATTCGCAGTTCCTGAGGACCAATTTGGAACCGACCATGGCTAATATGATGCCTTCAGTCAACATGAAAGACCTTTGTTGATCAGTCTCCAGTCACCTTTCCCCATCCTTTTCCCATACCCCACCCCTCAATTTACACTGCAGCCAGAACTCACAACCTCCAATGCACCTGCAATGCTGCATGCTTCTCCTCACCTTCCTCACGGTGACTGCCCTCTGCTCCAGCCTCCCTCTTCTCCTCATCAAGACCTGCTGAAATCCTAGCCCTCCTCTAAGTGCCAGCTCAAATGTCAGTTCCCCGTGAAACCTTCCCAAGGTTTCCCCGTAAAACCCTCTAGCTGGGAGTACCTCTGCCTCCACTGCCACTACTGAATTTGGGTACTACATTCAGCCTTATACTGGGGTAGTTGGTGTAAGCTCTTTAGGCAAGAATCAGATATCATTTATCTGTGTAGCCCTCACAGCCTCCCACACAGACCCCTGTACATGACGGGGCTTACTGGGTGTTTATTCAACATCTGAATAGATCAATTGACAGATATAGGGCAGGACCCAGCTGAAGCATCCCCTGCCCCAGAGCACACTGGGCCTCTCCAGAGCCCCTCGAGCCCAGGGCCTGGTGCACCTCACTGCCAAGGCAGCAGCATCGCCCCAGACCCAACACCTATGGCCAAGCTCAGCGAGTATGCTCAGAGCTGTCTTAACTTGGAGCTTGGGCTTTAATGAACAGATGGCATAAATAAAGGACGGGATGGAGAATTCGAGGCAGAAAGCAGGTGGGGCATTCAAGGTTGATGGGCTCTAGCCCCTGCATTCACTTGGCTGGGAAAAGCAGGGCAAGGATGCTCAGTTTGGGAATGTGTTGTCCCTGATTGATTCAGCCTCCTGAGTCAGCCCTTTCCTGTCATTCGGGGCCTGGTTAGGGCCTTTGCAGCTGGAACCACCAGCTCCCCAGGAATATGCTCCTGGACCCTCACCCCAAATAGTTCTCAAAACCACTGGGGTCAGAGTAGGCAATAACACCACGCTGCTACAGACTAAATGTTTGTGTCCCCTGCAAAATTCATATATTGAAATCCTAACCCTCAATGTGATGGTATTAGGTGGGGACTTTCGGAGGTGCTTAGGGCATGGGGTTGGAGCCTTGTGAACTGAATTAGTGCTCTGATAAAAGAAGCTCCAGGGAGCTCCCTCTCCCCTTCGGCCAAGTGAGGACACCACAGAAAAACAGCCATCTCTCACCAGACACCAAATCAGCCAGCACCTTGACCCTGGACTTCCCAGCCTCCAGAACTGTGAGAAATAAATGATTGCTGTGTAAGCCCCTCAGTCTATGATATATTTGTTATAGCATCCCGAATAAATTAAGACTATGTGGAGCTAACACCTTTATTTTACCTTCCCTAGTGAACCCAAAGCTCAAGGACTGGAAGGTTCCATTCATTAGTGGTACTTCCATGTGACAAACACCATGTTTGTCAACCACCATTATTGACAGAGTGGGCAAATGGCCCCGAGTTAGATACTGGCTAACCTACTCTCAATACCTGCATACACAGGTGCAGGTGTGTGTGTGTGTGTGTGTGTGTGTGTGTGTGTGTGTGTGTGTGTGTGTGTGTGTGTGTGTGGTTGGAAATAGAGGCCCTCAGTATTCTTCTCTGGTGTCGTTCTCTTGTTGATTAGATCTTTGCTTATCTCCCTCCTCTGTGGACAAAAGGGGTTTGAGGCCAGAGATTTATCCATTAAATTAAACAATAAGGCAATGGATCTTAAACAAAATTACTTCAAGGGTTCCTCCCAAGAATGTGAGAGTATTGAGAGCCAAGGAATTGGGAATTACTTTTGCCAAGTGTTTGGCATTTGCCTGAGAGGGGATGCTATCTGGCCACAGCACAGAGTAGGAACCAGAAATGAATAAGGAATTGGGAAAAGAAAATGTGACCCTTAGATAACTGTTCACCTCCTCATTTGTTGGATCCTCTCAAGTAGTTTGGAATCATGTTAATTTCCAGCCTTAGTCATCCTCCACCTAATAGAACTTTACAAGTATATGCTAATAGCAAACAAAGGTGGATTTGGGCATCTCGAGTATTTGAGACTGGACAGAGCTCTGCTTCTTTCTCTTGGGATATCAGTGAGTCCCGCTGCCCAGCAGGCCCACAGAGCTGTTCACCCTAAACAGCAGAGCAAGACTACATGGACAGGCAGGTGATGATATACTGAACACATCTAGGGGGCATCATTCACATTGTGCTGGGGCAGCATTGCATATTCAGTGTGACAGTTTTCCAGCAGATGGCAGTGATGTGTCTTGAGGAAGGAGCCCTTATTTATAATTTGCACCAAGCCCCGCATAACTAGAGGCCATGCCGCAACACCCAGAGCGTGTGGTTCACCTACTTGACCTTGGATTCTTTTCTTTAGAGAAATGGTACTGGGAGTACACAAATGGTCAGAAGGCCGCACCATTCCAACCTGTGTCCATGTGACATGTCCGCTGTCCTGAGCTCGATCTGAAATAGAAAAGTGACCTGGACTGATAGGAAGTGAGGGTGTTCTAACCTGGTTCCTGGTTCCTGACCACATCCGGGGGTGGAGGAAAGAGTGGGGAATGAATGTCTTCCTCACTGCTCTGTCCCCAGAACCCAGCACAGTGCCTGACACGGAAAGGGTGCACAGTACTAGTTGAGGGAATGAATGAATGCATGCATGAATGAGCGAATGAATGAATGAATTCTTCGATACCTGCAGAATGCACGAATGAGTGTGTGCGCTCCACCGCTCCTCAGAGAGAGGCCGCAGCAATGCCCAGGGACTTCTCTGAAGGAAGGCAGAAACTGCCAAAGTGAATTCACTTAAAAGATCTCTCACCAGAAAGTAGCCCCGAGAGAGTCCCCTTTCTGGGGGAGCAAACCTCTTCCTTAATCACCACGTGCTGCTGCTCACTGTTACTGCTCACTCAGTCCAGCTGTCTGTCCCACCTCTCAGCAAAGCCTATTTACAGAACCATTTGCAAGTCTAAAATGTAATCACTGGCTTCCTCCTCAGAATGGTAATCTTCCAGCAGGCCTTCCGGGAGCCAGGCTGGAGCCCCGGGGCTGGCCAGCTGGGTGTGGTCCTGCCTCTCCCACACCGCTCCGCTGCCCAGCCTTGGAAACCCACAGACGAGGCAGAAATAGCAATCAGGCAAAAGTCTAGGCTGGGGCGGAAACACCTCTGCTGGGGATTGCCAAGGGCAGACTGGCCTTGGACCAGGCAGCTGGCTGGGCTTAGGGAGAAAGGCCGGGGGTCGGGGGAGGGGATGGTCAGGCCTCCCGGGCAGAGGGCCCCATCCGCCCACACAGCGCCCGCTCGGCTGCACGCAGGTCTACAGCCCAGGAGCAGCCTGGGCGCAGGGGATAGCCTGGCTCACGGGGCTGCTCCCCAGACACTCAGTGAACCAGAAGGCTCCAGGCAAAGTTGCCAGGGTGGAACCTAATTCTTTCCTTTGTCCTGGACCAGCCAGCCCACTGTACCTTCCAGTAGCAAGTGCTAGCGGGGCACCTGCGTACATCAGGCATCGTGCTGGGTGGGGAACATACCAAAGAACAAACCGGCATGGGCCCCTGTCTCATGGCACTTGGGGTCACATGGGAAATAACAACACCAAGTTAACAGCACTGCCAGGTGCCAGATCCAGGGCACCCACCCTGATCCAAAAGATTCCTGGAGGAAGTAGCAATTCAGCCAGGGCTGAGGGGCGGGGATATGAGTTGTCAGGCAGGGGACACGGCCAGGAGGCCAGAGCAGGCATCACGCTTTGTAACAAGTCAAAATTCAGACTGGATGGACTTGTGAAGGGGAGAAGGGCCAGACAGGAGGGTGGGGCAGCTGGGGCCCCAAGAGCCTCCTTTGTAAGCCAGGCACAGAGTCTGAACTTCCCGGGGGGTTGGGGGGGAGGTGTCAACAGGGAGCAACTGAGGGTTTGGGGGAACACCGGAGGCCAAGGCAAGTTAGGGAAGAGGCCACTGGCAAGGAGGGGACAGGAAGTGACTCTGGCAGCCTGTAAACCGTTTCTGAGCATTCATGGCAGACTCGATCCCATTCCTTCCTTACAAATAACCATCCTTACACTTCATACTTCAGAAAGGATTTTCATGTCCATCTCCCCATGTGATTTCTTTTTTTCTTTACTTTTTAAAAGTATTTATTTATTTATTTAGAGTGAGCAAGCAAGCAGGGGAGGGGTAGAGAGAGAGGGAGACAGAGAGAATCCCAAGCAGGCTCTGCGCTATCAGCACAGAGCCTGATGCAGGGCTCAGTCGCACAAATGTGAGATTGTGACAATAGTGGGAATCAAGAGTTGGACACCTAGCCGACTGAGCCACCTAGCCGACTGAGCCACCCAGCCGCCCCTCCTCCTGTGATTCCATGATAAGGTGGCAAGTAAGATCACCCTCTGCACTACAGATGAGGAAACTGAGGTCTGTAAGGTAAAACGACTCATCCAAAGTTGCATAATAAACACAGTTGCGTGGAGAGCTTTCTATTCTCCTAGTACTATGTTGTAGCATAGATTATAGGCGATCTAGGGTTGGGTCGGTTGCCCGGCGTTCACCTCCCAGCGAGGGATGGCACAGACCCGTGGATCTGTACACCCTATTTCCAACTTGGCATAGAAGGTGCAAACGGCCAGGCCAGGAGAGGACCCCCAAGGCTCTGAGGGCTGGCCCAGCGCCCTTGGCACGGCAGGCTGAGAAAAAGAGACCTCAGAAGCCACCCTGCTCAAAGTCTGGGGGAATCAAACAGAGCCCTGACAACATGTAAACACTGGGGCCTGACTTGGGTAGGTGTGGCACATGGCATGGCAAGCCATTAGCACCACACGGAGATCGCCGGGAATTCCGAAACCTGCACTATTTTTCTGTCCCTCCCTACTCCCTGTCTCCCAGACCTGAGCCCTGTGGCATCCTAAGGGAGTGTACTTACGGGGCCTCCCCAGCTTCTGGAGACTCACACCCTGCTCCCCAGCTCACACCAAGGGCAGGAGCCAGCTCTCTTGCGTGTGCTGCTTAAGTAGGAAAATAGATAATCCCACTTGGAACAGTGGTGGCAAACAGAGCCTTCTGTCTGAGGACCCTTCTGCCCTTCTTCCAGTTCCTGGGTATCCTCTCTATTAGAAATGTTTTTCTGTGCAGGGGGAAGAGACACGGGAGGGGAGGGCAGAGATAGACACTCTTCTTAAGAGGGTCTCTGTTGCTGCAATTTCCATCTTTCTCCGAGGGCTGAGAGCCCCGTGGAGCCGTGAGGGCTGCTAATGCCGTGGAGACAATTGTGATATCAAAGGGAGAGGATTATGGCTCCAGCAGGGAGAGAGGAGCTGGAGACAGCCCAGAGAAGATGACAAGTCACTTGGGCCCCAGGTTGAGAGCCTGTGGCAGACTGTAAGATGCAGAGACAGGTCTTGTCAATTCTGAAGGATTGTCAGAGTCACAGGAAACCATGCTGTCTTTAAAAAGGATCTGTCCCCCTGAAGTGCAGGAACCCGGAAATCGGCAGCTGGTGGTGGGGCTTGGGGCAGTAGCAGGATCATGCAAATGGCAGAAGGCTGTCCTGGTCACAGCAGGTTAGCTAAGGCAGAAGGAATGAGCCCTTCCCACAAGACCTGGGTATTCCCCGGGGCCAGATGATACGCATAGACCTGCCTGGAGTAAGGGCTCCAGAAGCAATCAGAATAGAGAACAGCCGCCTCAGAGGGGACTCCCAGGGCCCAAGCCATTGACCAAGATGCATCGTGGGCTCACCTGATGTCTGGCACCATGCAAGGTAACTTGTAGGGCACAGAAAAATATTAGACATGGCCCTGCCTTCCAGACAGGCTACAAACACAAATGGCGCGTCCATGCCTGAGTTGTCAGGGCTCGTGAGCAATGGGTGGGCAGGGAGTGGCCAGCTAGAAGGCACCCCTCAGGAGATTGGTGGCAGGAAAGAAGAGCAGGGAGCTGGGTGATTCCATGGAAACAATCTAGTCAAATCTAGAAATCTACGCGGTTTCCTCGTCCGTACACACAAGGTGCTCTGGGCTCTCTAGGGTGTTGCCCCAAGGATACTGTCCCCACCTTTCAACTAGCACCTAGTCTGTCATCCTCCTATAGTGGCAGGAAGCAGCCCCTGGTCCCCTATCAGAATCGAAAGAACGCGGGCCATGATTTATTACGAAGCAGAAAGCAAGCCATGTCGGTATCTTTGAGGCAGCTGATGACATCTTCCCAGAGCCCCCACCACCACCACTATCCCAGTCCACCACACCCAAAATAAATAGGGGAGACACATTTTCCAGGCTCTCCCCTGACACATCTAATGGATATCAGATGGGAGCGTCCGCATAGCAAATAGGAATCTAATCTATCCCCTCGTTCAGCCAAATGGAAACAGCAGGACATCATGGCTGAGCCTCTAGCTTCTGGCGGGGGACACGTAAAAGGAAAATGGAAACAGATTACAGTCAGTCTGATATCCAAATAACAAATAGGTATCCCGGAGAGAAATTTGTTTTATTGATGTTCGGGAAGAGATGCACTGATTTCCTTGTCTGCTCTGCCTTGCCGCTTTAATTGAGGAAGGTGCTAGTTAAAAGCCAAAGGAAAAATAAAGTGAAAGGAGGTGCTTAACGGCTGGCAGGCATCTGTTCCCATGCACACACAATCGCACACACACACCTCCGCACACGCTCTGCAATAAATGCTCCCAACAACCCGAAGTGTCAGTTGGAACTGGCCGCTGATGGGGCACAGTTCATTTTCCCAGGGGTTGACAGGTGTTCCAGGCTTCGGGGCAGGTGGATTGCACAGGAAGGAATCGGCCCCTGGACCAGGCGCAGGGGTGCTGGATGCTGGGGAATGTTCCTTTCCGCAGGGAGTTGCTGAGACTGACTCAGGATTCAGGCAGGCCAAAGGGATGTGACCTCCCATAGGCTAGGGAGCACCAATGGAATCTTAACACCAACTCTCACAAAAATCTCAGCTCTGGACCTCCCAAATAGGAAGGGAAAGCACAGCCAAACAGCGGAAGGAGGACAATCAGCTCAAAGGAAAAGGAAGGAGCAAAGGTCTAAGAAGGAAAAACAGCTCCAGCCCTGGTGCCTCATGACCATCGGGGCCATAGTTTACCTCTGAAGATGCCAGGCAGGAAGGGAGATTTTTGTGATACTATAAATATAGCTTCTAGGCTTTGGTTTATCTTTATGACAGAGCCAATAAATAATTTACTGGTCAGTAAAAGATCAAAGAGACTACAGCCTGCATCCTGAAACACCAAAACCTTTAATGTCTGTATCACAGCTATGCCAACCATGCAAATTTCCTATTTGATGGGATAAGTTTATGGTCCTATGCTCTGGTCCCCAAAAGGTACAATTTTCAAGAAAATGGAATAAACAAGCACTGGGGCCAACAGACGTAGGAAGAGACATAAAAACAGAGCTGGGGTAACCGGGCAGCTCACCCCATGGGGTTAATCATTGTAACCGTAGGAAGCTCAAGTGACCCAGTCACATACTACCCCTCACCTGCCCCAAACAATCTCAGAGGAGATGTGCATACTTATAAAAGCCAACGAAATGGATGTGATTAAGCTTCTGAGAAATCACTGCAGAGAAACCGAAGATCTGAGTGAATGAAGAGTGAAAGGCCTCAAATCCACTTAAGGCAACACAGGCATTTTCCCAGGATTGGATGTGCTTGTGGTTAAGGCCTGGGAATCCCTGAGGGGAAAGGCTGTAATAATAGAAGAAGGTGCCAGGCTTGGATCCTGGAAAGGAGGCCCCAAACAGGCCCTGTCCATTCTCTTCCCGCCCAGTGCCATGCTTGTGCCCAGGACGTATGTTCAAGCTCTGTCTTCCCACTCCCCGCAAAACAGCTGCTCCTCGGCCATCCTCTGCTTCAGGATGCACACCCTGGCAGTGGGCCTGGGGTAGAGGCCTTGGGAGCCAATTTGGGGCTGCTGGGACAGGGAACTGCAAAGTCCTAGGTGCAAGGAGAGCCAGAGTGAAGCTCGCTGAAGCATAAGCTCAGGACAAGGGCTTTATGACCTAGGTCTGCAATGACAGCAGCGTGTGGAACGAGGGTTTGTTGGGGTTTATCCAGCACTGGCTAAAAGGGAGAGACACAGGTCCACCACCAGTGTCGAGGGATCATTGGTTCATTGGGCCTCACTGTTCCCAGGCTTTCACAGCCCCAATCCATGTTCCTTTGGGCTGTCGGGTCATTGCCCCATTGTTCTGGTACAAAGAGAAGCTCCAAAGGCAGATGGAAGTCTCTGTCCACTGAAAGGAACAGCCCCTCTGTAAGTTACTCCTCTGCAATTCTTTCTCAGTCTCTTGTGTGTTAGTAAGAATCAATTCCCCTTGAGCCCAGCTGCCTCTGAGCACCCTCTTCCTTGTCGCCCTGCACCTTTTGCAGTGGGATGAGGTTGTACGGGACTGTCCTGATCATTGCAGGATATCTGCCATCCCTGGTGACTACCCTCTGATTGAGACCCAACGGCTGCCCCGGGCATGGACACAGCCAAAGTCTCCCCCCACCCAGTTCTAAGCATGGCCTCTCCAATGTGCAATACAGCCACCTAGGTGGAGCCACTACTCGAACTACAACTCGGGAAGAAACACATGGAGTCAGACACGAAGGATCAGCCAGTTGGTAGACATGGACTTGAGAATAGGTGGATACCACAGATCAGACAGAAATGGGGACAGATAAACAGTTGGGGATGGGGGGCAGCTGGGACAATTTGTTATAAACCTCACATACTCATGCAGATTGATACAATCAGCAAATTGGCATTTTATTTCCTTTCATGAGAGGTAAAGACACCTTTGAACCCAGCTGCCACCTTGAAAGAGCCAGTCAGCCACTGCCCTGTCTACCAAGGCTCCCCCTAGACCCTCTTTGGGATCTGGAAACCTGACGAGATTAAACAAATAGAGCTGTCTTTGCTCCCTTGAATCCCTCCCAGCCTGCCCTTCTCCCACCTTACGGGCCGTCCTATCCCTAATGGAAACCAATTGCTGATGAATTGGTGGCAGGTTGCTTTGCTGTCTTCCTAAGTGGGTTCCTCCCACTTAGGGTAGGAGGCAGCTGCTGGCAGGGTCAGCAAGAATGTCAGACGGTAAGTGAGCTGGCCAGCAGCTCCATTCATTAGAGCAACTCAATGCAGTGCTTGAGGCCCAGGCAGCAGGCGGGGGTGGGATGAGTCAAAATGGAGAGAACTACATTCACCCCTTCTCTGCCTGGTAGCACTCTGGCCATTTCCCCCGTGTCAGGGGAGTCCTGTTCAAGAGGAGGGCTGAGGTAGGAGCACTTCAGGGTCCCAGCAGGAAGACTCTCTCCTTCCACTGGAGAAAGGGGATACAGGATTGCAGAAGAAGGTCTAACTCTCTGCACCCTGCTTTGTTTTCCTGTAGCATGAACCCACCATGGTCCGTGTATTACAGGCCTGATCTCTACATCCCTGCACACGTCGGATCTAGTTGGTCAAGGGGCCCAGGGCCCAGAATTCCCAAAGGATGCTCAGTGGAGGCCCCATGTGGCATGTGGCACGTGACCAGCACCCAAGCTATCCTGGGTCCTTCTCTCTCCTTGTCGTCTAAATTAAGGGAGAAAGCTTTTCTCCTGTGGGGTCCATGGGAATCCAGTTCTGCCTCCACAGCCTCTGTTCTCCTCTGCTCTTAAACAAATCACTTGTGACATATTCTGTGCAGCCAAGTACATCACTGAGTCTCCAGAACCGTGGGGCATGGACCAATAAAGTATGTAGCACAGAGATTGATAATGACTATCCTCACCATTTAGTGAGTGCCCACCAGCCAGGGTTAGCCTCTCTACCAGGGTCTTTAGATACATTATCTTACTTGATCCTAATAGCAATCCCGCGAGTTAGGTATCATGATTATCCCACATTTTTTTAAAGCTAAGACAACTGAGGCTCAGACAGGCTCAATAACTCGCCAAGGGCCACATGCGTGCAATGCTCTACTCCATGGAGCGTGGTACCTAGAACAGAGATATGATAAATACTTGCCAAATGAAAGAGTGAATTAAACGCTCAACTTTATCTTCAGTGATTCAACTTTCTAAGCCCACCCTGCAGCCAAACCCGGGCCCGCCAAACTATTTTGTTTACGCAATAAATACTTATTGAACACTTACTCAATTTTGTTCACTGCTGTGAGGGGGTACAAAGAGGCAGCCACTGGAAAAGTTAATGGAAACATTCAACTAATAAAAAGTTAGCAACATTTAGCACTAACTTGAATTAATTTCAAGGTTATCTGTTTCCCCTTTTAGCTAATTAAACATTAGTGAAATGATGCATAACTAGTTGACTACAGAGTAATGTAGCAAAAAGAACACTGGATTAGAAGTCAGGGGTCCTGGGTTCCAAAACCTTCCCACTTCCTCAGCACGCGAACATGGGCAAGACCCCAGAACCTTCTGAGCCTCTGCCTCCATTGCCGACCTGAGACTGTGTCGCTCAACACCATCAGCGTGGTCACAGCATTTAGAAAGAAAAGGCACAGCGACAAGATTTATAAATCTTAAAGCTCCAGAAACACGTGAGATGGTGTTCTGGTTGTGTTTTTTTGAAGGTTGAAAATTAGTCTGATGACAGTGTTTAAATTTTTTTTTGAAGACAATAATGGGCAATTTGTCCATAAGCTCATAAATTTGCTTGAAATTCTCCCTGAAAACAATTTGTTCTTTCCACATAATTTGCAGAGTGACAATATAACAATGTTGCTAGACGACCATGTCGAGGAGTTTTTAATTTGGTGACAGCAGAGAAGGGAAACTGTAATTAAAGTGAGGCAGGACGGTGACATGGCTTAGTGCCAACAACCTGGTCCCTGGGTTTGCTTCTCGTTCTCAACAGAGTTCATACTAGGGGTGGGGGGCTCATAGAAGTGGAGCACCTTTCTTTTATTATTTTTGTTTGTTTGTTTAAGATTTTATGTTTTTCAGTAATCTCCACACCCAGTGTGGGGCTCAAACTCACAACCCTGAGATCAAGAGTCGCAGGCACTACCGACTGAACCAAGCAGGTGCCCCAGGGACCTTTCTTTTGGTCCAACCAGACTATAAGTTCCCTTAAGGTGTCTCTACTACCTTTTCACCATAGCCTCAGCACAGCACCTCGCTGGAAGGAAATGCATGTTTATTGCATAGACCTGAATTATAAAGGAAGTTTGAATTAGGGTCACGTTCAACAGAAAACGCTAAAAATTTCATGTTTTAGGTTTGAGTTTGGATTGAGGGATTCTTTGGGGAAAAGAAGCAAAGAAAGGAGGCTGCTGTCTTTGGGGTGAGGTCCCTAGAGCAGGTGAGTCACTGGCAGTTGTGATTCTAGTAGGTGATATTCACTGAGTAAACTTCCTTTGTCAGACGCTATGCTCAGCTCATCGAATTCTCTCAACGACCAAGAAGTACAAGGATTAGTCTTGCTTTACAGATGAGGAAGCAAAGACCCAGCAAGGTCATGAAACTTGACCACCCTCCCCCACCGTGTCCCCACAAAACAAAACCCAGATGATAAAGGGGCCGCTGAGATTTGCACTGACGCCAGAAGCCCTGTGTTCCTGACCGCTGCATAGTCTGCCCCCTGATGCAGCAAGCGTAGCAAAAGTCATCTTGGTTTCTACTCCAAATGAGATCATTCTCCAACTTTCCGTCCATTCAGGGAAGTCCAGATTTGAGCAGAGAATGGCAAAGCTGAGTAACACCTGGCTTTCAGCCAGTCCGTGCGGTTTTCTCTCCACTGACTGTGACTGATCCAAGTCGGGACATTGCTGACTTAATTTTGCAAACTTAACCATTGCACCAGAGACAAGGTGGGTGCCAGTGCTGCTGAGGTGCAGACTCACAAGAGGTCTTCCTTGGGTAGAGTGTCCATCCCTCCCAGTCATAAACACAGTGCAACGTGGGAGTTGAAAGCAGGGGAAGTTACGTGGCCCGTTACCAAGTATGTTTAATAGCAGCATCCTTCAATTTGTCTCCCGTGGCTTGAGCTAACCACAGGAGGGGATGGACACCTGGCAAACCATGAATCTTGCTCAGAAAGCCACTCTTGGGGCGCCTGGGTGGCTCAGTCGGTTAAGCGTCCAACTTCAACTCAGGTCATGATCTCATGGTTTGTGGGTTCGAGCCCCACGTCAGGCTCTGTGCTGACAGCTAGCTCAGAGACTGTAGCCTGCTTCAGATTCTGTGTCTCCCTCTCTCTCTCTGACCCTTCCCTGCTCACACTGCCTCTCTCTGTCTCTCAGAAATAAATAAAAACATTTTTAAAAAAGCCACTCCTCTATAGCTATAGACGGAACCATGTGAATCAAGACTCTAGTCTGTTGACTGGCAATGGAGGGGACTCCGCAAACACCTCAGGGTGCATGTGCAGACACGCACCCCAGCGGTCCTCACAGCACTGAGGGCCTCTGGCACCTGTGGTTCCTAACTGATCCAATCTCAGCAGGGGACTTATACCCTCAAACTCTCAAACAAGGTCTTCAGAAGAAAAAAACAAATTCCTCACTGAGGATGTTGAATGAATGCATGAATATTTATCATTTGTAAACTGCCCCAAAAATCTAATTCTCAAAACGTTTCAAAAGTCTCTGGCACACTTTTAAGCAACTTTAAGTCCTTTTAAATTGTTAACGTGTAAGTGTTGACCATTACTTAGCTACAATGATGTCATAGATAAGACATGAACCATTTTGCTCCTGAGTTAGTGGCTTATTCATACCCTCCCAGTTGTAAAATATTGCCTCTGTCCACAAGGAGGTTGGGCCTGGTAGGAAAGAGGAGACACGTACATAAATAATCTCAATTCAAGGCATTATGTGATCAGTGCCACATGTACAGTATACGTAAGGAAGGGAGCATTTGCTTCTTGGTGGGCAATTGAGACTCCCTGGAGGAGTCTCCTGGGAAAGGAAGCTGAAGAATGAGCAGGACTATACCAGGTAGATTTGGAGGGAAAAGCAGGGAGAGGAGAAAGACTCAGAACTGGGTTAATGGAATGAAAAGTGGGCCAGTTTAACTTGAGCATGAAGTTTATGTAGGGTGATGAGTGGGAGATAGATTTGGAAATGTAAATTGAGACCAGATTATGCTGAGCTTTGAATGTCAAGGTAAGGCTTATGGGGTTTATTTGGGACACAACGGGGAGCTGTTGAAGGTTATTGAGCAGGGAAGACAAATGATCAAATTAGTTTGTTCCCAGTCCCTGTTTTCTGAGATCATATGATTCTTTCTGGCAGACACTATATACCGCCTAGACTGAAGCCAAAACTACTCTCTCAGGCAGCGGCTGACCTGGCTGTGCTTCCTGACTGCTCTCCATGCCCAGAAAGTCTTGAACAAGGACCCTTTCTGGGCATGCAGCCTGGGTCAGCTTCCCTGAGCTTCCCTCTCTAACTCCTGCTTTGCTGCCCACCCTCCACGGTTCTTAGATGAGGCTCCAGATTCTTCCGCAGCTATGATTCAAGAACAGCAAACCTTTCTCTATTCCCAGAAAAACAAGTTAATTGATGATTGCCTTAATTATAAATTTTTCAACTACAAATTTATTTTTGAATGTTGGCCTCTGCTACAGCTTGCCTTTAATAGAATCTTGTATGCGATGCTACTTGATTTAGTACAAAATTATATTTTTAATTAGCCCGGGCTTTGAAGTTGGGTCCATCTGGATCGGAATCCTTGGTCTACCACATGCTAATTCTATGACCTTTAGCAAATCAATTGCCATTTCTGGGCCTCAGTACACTCATCTGCAAAATGTGGGCAATTATGCCTTTCTCACCCGGGTTTTATAAGCACTAAATGAAATTAAATACATGTGGCGTGCCTAGCCAAGTGGCAGGTGCTTTGAGGTACTCAACAAGTACCCTACCTCCCATTCCTTCACCCACCCCTTCCCCGTCCTCTTCCCCTTCCCCTGCTCTTGGGGGTGAGAAGTGTGCTTGATACCAAGACTGGACATGTCAGCATTTGGCGATGTTCTGCAGAGAGTTTTACGCTGAGGCAGTGCTGGTGTAGAACTAGCATGAAAGTTAGGTGCGGGACAGAACTGGGTTCAGAGTGTGGCAGTTCTCACCAGCAGTGGGACTTGGGTAAAGAATTTATCCGCTCCGGGCCTTAGTCTCTTCCCATGAGAACTACCTCCCACCAGGTGCAATTACCGTGATGTTCCCGCCAACTGGCACATTTAGTGCCCCTTAGCACCATGCCTCTCGGTTAGTAGGGCTCGATACATGTTAGCATCGAGGCCTCCAGCAGCCTTCTCCACAAGTCTGAGGACCACTGGACTCAGACCTGTCCCCTCTCAAACCCACCATTTGTAGTGCTTTCTTTCTTCTCCTTTTCTCAATATTTTCCACCCCCCTGCATTCACCCTTCCTCTTAGAATAGGGGAGCAGATTAAGTGAGAAGATGAAGGGGATGCACTTACCGCTGGAGGGTGAGCCACACTAAGTGTCTGCGGTGAGCCGTGCGTCTCTCTCCTGACTGCAGCCAGCTTTTCACCTCTGCTGTCACTGCCTCTCCCCAGGCATCTTGGGCCCCTCTCCAAATCCACACTCACAGGGCCTATAGCAGTCCTGATGTACTGATCCTCTCATCTTCAACAACAACAAAACCCAGGTTCTCGTAATGCACGGATTTCCTGGGGGAAGCCGGAGGGGTCAGCAACCAGGACAGAGAAAAGCCAGGCCAGTGAGCCCAGCAAAGAGAGCAGCGTGGATGATTTCCTATCCCCGTTTTGTCCATTTTGCTTAAATCAAAGCTCATAGCCCTCTCGCTCCCTTAATCAAAGCAGTTGTTATTTCTGCTAACTTGCCCTGCAGACATTAATTAACTGTCCACTGAGCATGACCAGATCCCACAGAATTTGGTGCCCCAGGTAGAGCACCTCCATGCATCAGGGAGGAGTAGCTGTTTGTCCTCTGGCCCTGTATCTCCTGATGACCCGGGAGAGCTGGGGATTTTGGCATCAGAATCCCAGCCTCCAAGAAGGGAATTATCTTGTCTTCCTAAGAACCAGAGAAATGCCCTTGCTGAGGGAATGATCTAAAGAATGAAAATAATCAATGTTCACACCCACGCCGTCCAAGGCTCCTCCGGAGCCCATGCAGGTCTTCAGATGCAAGAAGATGGCCACGACCATGGTGCACAGCAAACAGAAGACAGTCTCATCAAGGTGAATGGGTGGCCCCTGGGGATGATTGAGCCACACACAATGCAGCACAAGCTACAGGGACCTGTTCTGCTTCCAGGCAAGAAGGGATTTGCCTGGGTGGACGTCCAAATCCGAGTGAAGGGTAGTGGTCACATGGCCCAGGTTTAGGCAATCTGCTAGTCCCTCTCCAAAGCCCTGGTGGCCTATTATTAGAAATAGTGGATGAGGCTTCCAACAAGGAGGTCAAAGACATCCTCATCTCGTATGACCTGACCTTGCTAGTAACTGATCCTACACACTGAGAATCCAAAAAATTTGGTGGTTGTGGTGCATGTGCTTCTATCATTAAAGACCATGGTTCACCTTTATAATGAACAATTGTCAAGGGACAAGGAAGGAAGGAAAGAGAGAGAGAGAAGGAAGGAAGGAAGGAAGGAAGGAAGGAAGGAAGGAAGGAAGGAAGGAAGGGAAGGAAGGAAGGAAGGAAGGAAGGAAGGAAGGAAGGAAGGAAGGAAGGAAGGAAGGAAGGAAGGAGAAAAGAAAATAACCCCTCCCAGTTTTATTTGCTTTGCTGTTAATCACTCATTGATCTCTCACCTCTAAGAGTTAGAAAGACCTTAGGAAAAAAAATCATCTGGCTTTTTCATTTCACTGTGAGGAAACAGGGTTGGAGAGGCTGTGAGATTTGCTCAAAGGACATCAGAACTGCATTTAGCTGAGGCTTCCTTCCACAGCTCCCTGGGGTCACACACAGCCACTACTCTGGAAGCAAACACTCATGCAGAAGTAGACCCTGAGTCAATCCACTGCTCAGTGAGATTTATACTGAGCACCTATTGTGTGCCAGACGCTGTGCTAATCACTTTCATGTATATTCTTTCATGCGATTGGCCCATTCAGTTTTGGACTCCTGCCCGCAGGAGCACATACTAGTTGCTCATTAAGGCGGGCTTTCTTGTCTTGGGAGCTGGGTTGTAGAATAGAAAGAAAATGGGTTTAGAATCTGGGTGCGAACCTCATCCCAGCCACTTGTCATCTTTTTTGGCAATCACCTCTCTAAGCCTCTATTCTCATATCTCTAAAATGAGGTGATAAGCAAATCAGAGTATGGTGGTAAGTTACAGCAGTTCCTGCCATTGAACACGCTGTTACTGACATTGTTACCTGCCTTCAAGGAGCTGATAATCTCAGGAGTTAAGGTACATATATAGATAACCCCAGGGCAAAGCAGAAAAGAGACCAGAGGTGGGCCATGGAGGTTCCAAGGGTGCCCTAAGTCTGGGGATGAAGGAAGGCTCCTTGGAACAGGCGCCATTGTAGTTGAAGGTATTGAGCCGTTTGAGGGGAAGCAGTAATGTTGAGAAAAGCAAAGATAAGGATGAGGAAGCAAGAGAATGCTGCAAGTGTTGAGCTCCAAGAGCATAGGGACCTAGAATTTGGGGAATACTGAGAGCTTAGGAGAGTGAAGATAAATCTGGAAAAGCAAGTAGGGGTCAATTTGTGGAGGCTAAAAATTGCAGATCTTATTCTGCTGACAATGTGGAGTCAGCACATTCGAAATTCCTACCATTTCGAATAGGGTAATGGTAGGAAAAGAGCTAAGACTTAAAATGAAAAATTGGGCCAAGTGTCCAGCATAATTTGGAGGGTAGACATTAGAATAGAAGCTATTGCAATGGACCCAACTTGAGCAAACACAGGCCTGGCATAGGAAGTCACCTGAAGAGGGGAAGATCAAAATGACTCTAAGACAAAGATCAGAAGTAAAAGAAAGAGGACTGAGCCACAGATTGGATGTAGACGTGAGGGAGAGGGGAGGGGAGGGTGGGAGGAAGTGAGAAATAGAGATGCCAAGAATCCAGGTGAAAAGTAGCAAAGTTGATAAGAGACATGGAGAAAGAAAGACCAGGACGTTACCTTGAAGGGAGGGCTGGGGTGCGCTGGGAACATAGGAGCTGCGGAAAGAAAGACACAGAAGATTTAGGGGAGAGAGAGTAGCTGGGAGAGGAAGATACTACGAGAGGCCAGAAGCCTTCCAGGGACCCTTGGTCAGGACGGTGGGGGTTGGGGGGAGTGGAAAGACAAAGGAAGATACAAAAGAACTTTAAGTTGGGGAGAAGGAAAGGCGAATTTATTCATGGGTATTCTCATTCATTCATAAACACCCACAGAGCGCCTACTACCTGCCAATCAGAAAGCTGACCCTTCTGAGCCTGCATTAGACTCCCCAGCAAGCTAGAGGCAAGGCCATCTGCTAAGGGGAAGGGCTCAGGGTCCTTAGGAACTTATTAAAAAAACCAATTCCTTGGCCCACCCCCCCAAAGGTTACCAGCTCAGGATCATTCTGCAGGTGGTTCTTTGGGAGACCACAGCTGGAGAGGCTGAATTGGAAAGCTTGTGAGAGTTTTGGGGTCATGGCTGAGGTCCCAGATGTGCAGAGAACCCAGGCTGCACTTCACCATCAGCCCAGGAGTCTGGGGGAGGCAGTCTGGGGGAGTCCCTATCACTGACATCCATGGGCAGGGAAGAGGAGGGAGGGGAAGGGAATCACTAAGGAAGCATTGCAAATGGTCCAGCTCTAATCTCCATGAGGCCTGGCACACTCCTGTTTCTGATCCCATCCTCCAACTCTTCCCAACCCTTGAGAAACCTTCCAGGAGTTCTAGGGAACTAGACACCCTAAGGTGATCCCTTCGGCTCTGATGTTCAATTACAATTGTATTTAACACATCCAACAATCAGATCTGTTCAGAGGAGGACACCGTCCTCATGATAATGCCTAATGTTTGGGAGGAATGTTACAGCTTTCAGAGCAATTTCATGCATATTACTGTACATTATATTATATCAGCTTTTCTCCAGGTATGATCCATAGACCACCGGCATCAACATTACCTGGGAGCATGTTAGAAATGCAAATTTGTAGGTCTGCCCAGACCTATTGTTAGCAATCACCTGGAGAGCCAGGATCCTGGAAGTTGAACTTTTAACATGCTCTGGGGTGATTCTGAAGAAAACTAGAACTGGCAACTGGAGATATAGCAAAACAAAATGTTTGATCTCTGTCCCTAGTTCCTGGCACAGAGCTTCAAAAACCCTTGGAATTCCCCATAGGAGTCTCTTTTTGTTATTCATAACAAGCTCCTTCTAACCATCCCTGAGTTTATGCTGATAGTTGACCCTTAGATAGTTCCGAGGGAAGGGCTGGCGAAGCCAGAATGGCCAAGAACTTGACTTTCATCCCTGCCCACCTCCTCTGGGGAGGGCAGAAGGACTGGAGATGGAATTCCATCGCACGGCCATTGATTTAATTCACCATGCCTCCTTAATCCACCATGCCTCCGTAACGAAACTCAGCAAACCTCCAGACACTGAAGCTCAGGGGACCTTCCCAGTGGGTGAGCACACTGACATGCTGAGGGTGATCTGACCTGATTCCACAAGGACAGACAACACAAGGTCTGTGCCACCCCCTCCCTGAGACCACTTGGCTATTTCTTTTTTTTTTTTTTTAATATTTTTTATTTATTTCTAGGAGAGAGAGAGAGAGAGAGACAGCGTGAGCAGGGGAGGGTCAGAGAGAGAGGGAGTCACAGACTGAAACAGGCTCCAGGCTCTGAGCTGGCAGTCAGCACAGAGCCGGATGCGGGGCCCGAACCCACGAACCGCTTGATCATGACCTAAGCGAAAGGCGGACGCTTAACCGACTAAGCCACCCAGGCGCCCCAACCACTTGGCTATTTCTAAGTTGTACCCTGTATAATAAAACTGTCATTGTAAGTATAATGTTTTCAGTGTGTTCGAACAAATTATCATCAAACCCGAAGGGAGGTTGTGGGAACCCCTGAATTTGTAGCCACGTCACACAGGAGTGCAGGTAGGACAGGGACCCCCATTTGTGGCTGATGTCTGTGGTTCAGGCAATTTTGTTGGGGACCTTGGCCTTCATGTTCGGATCTGACCCTAATTCTGGGGAGTATCGAAATTAAGTTGAATTGCAGGAAACCCAGTTGGTGTCAGAGAACTGGTGTCAAAACAAAGGCACCATAGTCTTAATATAAGCCAAACCATAATCCTGCAAGTGACACATAAATATCGTCGTGTTACGGATGTGGAAACTGAGACACAGGGAGGGAAAGTGACTTACCCACAGGCAAACAGCCGTTCTAGAGCAAAGTGGGGATATGCATTTAGGTCACCGGCCCAGGGACATGCCTCTTCTCTCCAGGGCATGGCTGGCTCATGGTCTACCGTGCCCCCAACCTGGAGGCAAAATCACAAAGCTTAGGGGCTGGGACCCGCCTTGTGGTAGGGGAGGGGAAGGGCTACCTAATTCAACCTATCAGGGCCAACTGCCAGGGAGGTAATGAAAAAGAGCTGAGGCCCTCAGACCTCTGAAAGTTTAAATTATACCTTTCTGAGTGTGCGTGTCTTGTGTAATCCTCAAAGCTTTGTAATTGTGACAGCCTAGGAAAATTACAGGTGACTTGAAGCAATTTAATGATAATAAAAATAAAATAAAAACAGTAAACAGCACTGCTGCTCCCTCTAATTTCCCAGCATCTTTATCATATAAATGCCTCCATTCTTCTCCCCACAGACGATTAATGAATCTGCAATTGCCACGCTGGATGGCGCGCTCACTTCCCTAATTCTTTCTGCTGCTGCTCCTGCGCCCAGGGTAAGCCTCTCCCGGCTCCCAGGCCAGGGCCCAGCCAGACTCCAGAGATGGCCCTCAGCCCTTGGAGAGGCACCAGGACCTCCTCCAGATCCTAGGCTTTCCTCCCCTGCACCTCACCCCAGCGGCCTGGAGCTGCCATCTGCAGCCAAGTGTGTGCAGGAGCCCTGCTGATCTGAGCAAGCACAAATTGACCTTCTCTCTGGGCATCGGGCAGCGGCATCGCCTCCCCGCCTCCCTCCTGGTGTTAATATGCGCCTTAAAGAGCCTCGAGCTCAACAAGTCTCTGTTATGCAGGTTAATTCAGAGCGCAGCCAGGCTGTGATCAAATGACCTTTCCCCACTTCCCTGCTAATTTTGATGGGCAGCTCCATTTTCCTTCTCCCTCCCAGTCCCCCCTTGCTCTAAATTGGAAATCTATCAATTTTCTAGGTAAATGGAAAATAAAGACACACAGGCACAAGAAACACACTCACCTGCATACACACTAATGCTAACACTCATACTAACCTGCAGCTGTTTGAAGGCAAGGGCTAGATGGGACCTGCTTTTTTTTTTTTTTTTTTTTTTAAATTCTTAATTTCCAGACCTTGGGAGAACTTGCGAGCTGGGTCCTGAGCTGAGGCCAAAAGAAAGTAAAGGTGCTAAAAGAGGGGTGCCCGGGTGGCACAGCTGGTTAAGCGTCAGACTCTTGATTTGGGCTTAGGTCATGACCTCATGGTTTTGAGTTGGAGCCCCTCGTCAGGCTGTGCGCTGACAGCATGGAGCCTGCTTAGGATTCTCTGTCTGTCTCCCTCTCTCTCTGCCCCTCCCCTGCTCACTCGCTTGCTCTCTCAATACATACATAAATAATAAATAAATACGCGCCGAAAAAGAATCCCTTATCCACAATTTTATTCCTTGCTTCACCAGTGAGGTAAATAATAAATGGGGGGAGTGAATAATCACAGCAAAAACTAACATTTTTCACGTGCTTACTATGTACCAGTCACTTCCCAAGAATTAGCTCAATGAATTTTCTCAATACCTCTATGAAATGAGAATTATTACTCCCATTTTCTTTAAAAAGAAATTGAGGTTTCAAGAGATCAATGCTTAATGATACACACAAAGGGTCAGAGTAAGCATCTGAACCTCGATGGTCTGGTTCCAAAGTCAAGTTCTTGCTTTGTTGCCAGCAGCACGACATAGGATCTGTCACATGATCACAGGCTTCATAGAGCAGGAGATACTTAGATAAAGGTCAAAGGGAATGGAGGGAGCAAACCAGGCAGTTATCAGAGAAAGAGCATCCAAGCAGTGGAAGTGGCAAACGCGAAGACCCTGAGGCTGAACCAGCGAGGTGACCAGAGTAGGCGGGCAGAGGGAGGGAGGAGGGAGAGGAAGAGATGAGTCCGGAGAGGTAAAGCAGGTTGGGGAACCACATAATACTTTTCAGGCTCTGACTCTACGTGCTGGGGGATGCACAGGTGTGTGGGAGGGTTTGACCAGAGCAGTGAGATAACCTAACATTTCTAAAGCGTCAGTGTGGCTATCACAGGAGGGCTGGAGCAGAAGCAAGGAGACCAGTTAGGAGGATGGGCCACTAACCAACATGACAAGAGACAGTGTCCTGAACCAGGAGGAAGCACTGGAGGTGAGGAGATGCGTTTGGATTCTGAATATATTTGAAGGTAGAACCAACCAGACATGCTGATGGCTGTGGATGTCAGTGTGTAAGAAAGCAGGAAGTCACTGCTTACTCTCAGGTTTTCCACCTGAGAAGATGGAAGAACGGAGTTGCCTCTTGGCAAAATGGCGTACAGTAGGAGGTGCAGGTGTTATGGTTTGCACTGTGTCCCTCACAAGACAGGTGTTGAAGTGCCAACCCTTAATACCTAAGAATATGGCCTTATTTGGAAATAGGGACTTTGCAGAGGTAGTCAAGCCGAGATGAGGTCATTAGAGTAGGTTCTAGAAGACTGGAGTCCTTATAAAAATGGAAAATTTGATCCATACAAACAGGTTGGAGTTGGCATGAAGGTTGGAGCCACACTGCCATAAGCCAAGAAACTGCCAAAACTGAGGACAGAGACATGGACCAGATCCTTCCCTAATTCCTCAGAAGGACCGGGGCCCCGGCAGCACCTTGATTCAGACCTCCAGCCTTCAGGACTGCGAGACAAGAACTTTCTGCTGCTCAAGCCATTCAGTTTGTGGTACTTTGTTATGGCAGGTTTGGAGGGTAGGGTCAGCGGTTTGGTTTTAGACATTCAAGCAAAGATGTGGACTAGGCAGGTAGGTAGGAGTGTGGAGTTCAGGGGTGAGGGCTGAACTGGACACATACATTTGAGAGTCATCTTCTCCACTAAGAACGCACAGCTAGGGCACTGGCTGTGATCGTGCAGGGCAGATAGAGAAGGTGTGTGAGGTGTGTGAGGACTGAGCTCTGGGACACTCCACTATTAAGAATACAGGGGGGTAAAAGGCAGTCGACAAGTAGGAGAGAATCAAGAGAGGTGATGTCCTGAAAGGCAAATGAAGGAAATGTTTTGGGAAGGAAGTCAACAGCTCTGTCAAATGTCAGCAATGAGCCAAATTTGATGAATACAAAGAACTGACCATTGGATATAGCAACTCGAAGCTCATTTGTGACCTTGGCAAGGGCAGCTTCAGAGGGGGAGTGAAGCCTAATTGGAATGGGTTGAATTGAAAACTGGAGGAGAGAAATTGGAGGCATAGGCATAGACAACTCTTTGAGGGGCTTGCTAAGGGGACACATGGGGTCAAGAGAGAACTTTTTTCAAAGTAGGAGAGTTAACAGTATGTCTTATGCTGACGGAAATGATGTAGCAGAGAGGCAGGTATTAATGAGACAGGAGACAGCAGGAAGAATGCAGAGTAATGTCCCTGGAAATCTGGTGGGGATGGGAGAAAGTCAACACTTGACCAGGAGCATGGGCCACACACCCAGAACAGCAGAGAGGCAGGATTATGGGCAGGTGGGTGGGTGAAACAATATGGTGGTGGCGACATAGGAGGTAAAGTCAGTTGAGAGCGAGGAGGGAAAATGGATGAAACGGTCATGGGGGACAGTGGAAGACTGAGAGGTGGGAAGACATAGTGGGCTTGTCGGTAGCAGCAGGGCCGCCTGAGGTCTGACTGGTGAATATGGAGTAACGTCAGTCAGATGAGGATAGGTTTCTTCTCCCGCCACATTCAGCTGCCCACGCATAAGCTCAAAGTTAGCAGAGAGCTGGACTTCATCAGAGCTGGGACTTTGCTCCTCAAATGCAACGAGAAGAAGGAGCAAAGAAGCTGAGCGGTATGTCAAAGAAGGATTATAAAGATGGAGTTTGGAACTTAAGCTGCATCGGGATAAAAGGGAGGGCCTGAGAAGGGCAGGAATCCCCAAAGGGTGTTTGGACCAAGGGACTGTATGTTCCAATAGGGGGAAGGATTGTTGGAGTCGGAATGCTAGAACTTGTGTGCTAGCATAGTGGGGATCAGGGAATAAACGTGGGGGCTCCTCAACATGCAGATCTTGGAGGGGTGGCCGTGACTGGCAGTGACAAGGTGTAGGGTGGCTGGGACAGGGTGGGTGAGAAGAAGATTGGAGGAGGAGGCCAGGACACTGGAAAGTGAAGGTGCTAGAAGGCTCATATTCAGTGAACCCACCAAGATTTCTCAGAGGTGGCATTGGAGAGCTGAGAGTGAGCCAGGAGCTAAAATCCAGATGAAATTAGAGCAAGCCACCGAAAGTCATAAGGTAACCACAACTCAGAACACGAGTCCCCTCGCTGGGGGTTCTTAGAGAAGGGACGACGACAGCGCCAAAGCAGCAATGTGAAGCGAGGAAGGGTCCCAGGTCACCTCCAGGCCCAGCTCCCCAGAAAACGGCGTGCTCAGGGTAGAACTGGGGAATTTCAAAGAAGTGACTCAGAAAGGCAGGTTTGCTGATGGCCGCCTGTGGGTCCCAGAGGGCAGTCGGTGAGGCTCAGGAGGAAGAAGAAATTCCGGCAGAAGAGGAGTCATGCAGAGCGCAATGGAGGGTGGGGCCAGGGGTGAGGAGGCTTAAGTGAGGGTGCAAGTGTCCAAAGCCGTGAAGTCAGGACAGATGCCTAACCTCACTGTGGATGGCCTCCCGAGGAAACATCCCCTCCCTTTGCCATAATCGGCAAAGAAGCTTTGCCAGAAGTTTCTGTCACTGTCTTCCTCAGAGAAATAAACATCACATGAACCTGGAAACCAACTCCCCTCTGCCAAGCCTCCTGCCCCGACCAGCCATCGGCTCTCAAAGCGCGTGTCCGTGGACCAGACTGGCTTCACCTCAGCCACGAGCCGCCTCACCAGAAAGGAAGGCTGATAATGCAAGTCTCGTGGCCTCTATCCTAGGAAGAATCATCAAAATTTATGTGCAGTACCCAAATCTAAGGAGGGCATTCACATATTCTGGCAACTAAACGTGTCAGGTATTTATTAGCTAACAATCATAATGGTCATTTTTATTGTTATTTTTGTCTAAGCTCTGTGAGAAAGGGATAGGGAGGATTCCAGGCAGCCACTTCATCACCCGGACCTTAGATGAGGTTTCTCACCCTCCAGCAGCAGCTGAGAATACTATTTCTATTGATTAGTGCCAAGGATTCAATAAGGCACGTGCGTGTTCTCAGGTAAGACTTTAGGCCTGAGCCTTCCCAGATAAGATCAGACCCATTTAGAGCTCACTCCACGGCAAAGCACACTCTTGACTCTGGGAAGACAAGAATATAGAGGTTCCTATTTACTCAGCAGCTCCTGTGTGCCAGACACAATAATCTTCACTTGGCATGCATCATCTCCTTTAATCCTCAAGGCGACTCTGTGAGGAAGGTAGTGGGATTACCATATTACAGGTAAGGAAATAGACCTTGAAAGAAAATATTAGTAAGTTGCTTATGCCACCTTTACCCCCTCTTCCCCTACTACCCATAGCAGCTACAAGGTCACCATGCATAGTTGTGCAGGTCATGCACTGCACAACTCTGCAGTGCATAATTGCCTCTGATGCGGAGGACACGACCTGGGGTTGTGCAGTGCACAGCCTGTGTGCTCAGACACAGCCACTGCTTACTCAGTCCCAAAGTCCATCTCCTCGCAACTATATTATAGAGTTCAGTCATCAAAAATTTTTTTTTAATTTATTTATTTCTAGGAGAGAGAGAGAGACAGCATGAGCAGGGGAGGGTCAGAGAGAGAGGGAGTCACAGACTGAAACAGGCTCCAGGCTCTGAGCTGGCAGTCAGCACAGAGCCCGACGCGGGGCTCGAACCCACAAACCGCGAGATCATGACCTAAGCGAAAGGCGGACGCTTAACCGACTAAGCCACCCAGGCGCCCCTCAGTCATCAAAATTTTTTGAGTAAGAGCCCGTTAAGGTCAGGGAAGATTTCTTTTGTGTCCCCACAGAGAGCAACGCAAGGCCTGGGACATAGCAGGTGCACAATAAATGGCTGCAAGATTAAAGGCTATCAAAGATGAGCATGACTGTGCTCATCAACTCCTGAATCACGGGATCTGCAGAGGCACTATTTGAAGCCTGAAATAGGTAGTTTAAAACAAATGAAAGGGAGAACAACTACTTTGCACAGCTGGCTGAAAGCTTATAAAACTCATTAACCCCAGAGGTGGTACAGGCGGCAAATGCTAATGGACTCCAGGTGCGTCTAGGCAAGTTCAAGGTTTCTACAACCAGAGTGGACTATTAAGGAGAGTGGTCAAGAAGGGGACCACTGACGCTGTTTGAACACCCACTATATTCCCAGCACTGGGTTAGATTGAACACCTTATCTTGCAGATGTCTCCAAGTCTGTCTCCTTCCATGTAAAAAGCTAATATCGGGGCACTTGGGTGGCTCAGTTGGTTAAGCGTCAGACTTCAGCTCAGGTCATGATCTCATGGTATGTGGGTTTGAGCCCCACGTTGGGCTCTGTGCTGACAGCTCAGAGCCTGGAGCCTGCTTCAGATTTTGTGTCTCCCTCTCTCTCTGACCCTCCCCTGCTCACACTGTCTCTCTCTCTCAGAAATAAATAAAACATTAAAAAAAAAGAGCTAATATCATCTATATATTGCAGTGGGGGTCATAGTCATTAAATAACATCAGTACTTAGCACAGGCTTGGGACAGTGTTAATGTCCAATGTAAGTTAACTATTATTCCTGGAAGTAATAATAACAGATGGAATTGTGTTGACAATTCACTAGTAGGAAAGAATTTCACAAAACTTCCAACTCATACCAAGAAACTAGGTTCAATTATCCTCTTATATGGACACTTCACTGATCAAGACTTTAAAAAACCTAACCTTCAGCCCTTGGGATTGCACATAAACAGAAAAACAATTTGATTATTTTCCTCCCTTGTGATTTTCAGCCAGGGTGATCTTTAACTAAAGCAGCAATAGAATGATAATCTGCTTCAAGCATCCCCACCTCCTGTCATTTCTACCAAGAGCTTTCAGCGGACCAACACTGTGTCAGACACCAAATAAACTATTTGCGTAAAACTTCTGCCTTCCTATGTACAGGTTTCTTGCAGAGTTTGTGGCTATCATGGTACATGGATGACATGAAAAGAGATTAATATCACCAGAAGCTGGATCGCAAAGAAAACCATCTCAAATTTCCCAGCTTAGTCATGCTCGGAACTACCTTCCTTTCCTACGAACTTGAACGTGGCCCCTTGGAGGTCTGTCTTGCTGTCCTGCTTACCGCCCCTCCCAACCCCAAAGGCAAGGATCATTTAGTTATGTGTCATTTTTTTCTCTGGCTCCATAAGCCCATCATGGTGACTGGTACAGAGTGGATTTTGCCTGAGAGACAGAGAGAGAGAGGGAGAGGGAGGGAGGGAGGGAGGGAGGGAAGGTAGATGGATGCGTGATGGGAAGATGGCTGGATGAAGTAGCCTAGCTTGACAGACCAGAGCATCAGCTCTAAAGTGATACTCGTTTCCCAAATTGGCTCTGCCATCATTGAGTTGTGTGGCCTTGAAAAACTTGCTCAATCTCTCTGGGCATCAGTTTCTTTAATTGTAATATAAGGATAATAATCTTGTAAGTTTGTTGTAAGTATTAAGGAAGAGAATACACAGAAAGCACTTATCCATCCACATATATTTCTTGAGCTCCCACCATGTAACAGGCACTGGTGTAAGAATGGGGATCTTAAGCAAAACAGATAAAAATATCTGCCTTCATAGAGTTTATATTCGAACTGGGAAAGCAGGCAAAAAACAATAAATTAGACAATTATTTAGTAGATTAGAAGGTAAGTGCTTTTACGGGGAAAGTAGAGCAGAGTAAGGTGGTGGGAAAAGGTTTGCAATCTAACTTCACATGGTCAACGTGGTCCTCACAGAGATGGGGACACTTGAGCAATGACTCAAGGAGTGAGGGAAGGAGCCATGGGGACATCCAGGGGAGAGGATTCCAGGCACAGGAGACGACCAATGCCAAGGCCCTGAGCTGGGAGTGTGCCTGGTATGTTTACTGTACAGAGACATCCAGTGTGGTTGGAGCCGGAAAGAGAGAGGGAAAGAGTAACAAGAGATTCAGTTCAAGGCAGGGTCAGGTCCCATAGGACCTAATGGAACACAGTATGGCTTTGACTTTTTTCTTTTCTTACATTTAGTGACACAGGATCCTTTTTGAGCATCAGAGGGACATAGTCTGATTTACCCTTTGATGGGGTCCCTTTGACTGCTGGGTGGAGGGCCTGCCCACCTAGCCAGGGCCCAGTGGTAGCTGTCCATGCCGGGTCCGAATGCCGAATCCCTTACCTCTGCCGAATGCTCGGCAGAAACCATTACCTTCTTGGGGGTCTTAGCAGAGCTGTTTGGCTTCCTAATTACTTACACCATCTGCTTCCAGAGACGGCAGCGAAGAGCTCTGCAGGGTTGAACCGACAGAGCTGGAAGCTGGCAGCTCACTGTCAAGGTGCTCCCCAGAGCAGAGGAGGGGTGGGCGTGCATGTGCACACGGGGATGCCCACGGGCGGAGTATGGAAACCGCTCCTAGCCTTGCACATCTGCTAAGGGATGCTCGCCCCATGGCCGTCAGGCAGCCTCTTCTGGGCCAGGGAGATGACCATACTGTCCCCAGAGTCGGCCGTGAGGACGTTCCCAGGACTCCTCAAAACAGGCCTGACCTCTTCCCCTTCTCTTCCTCCTCTTCTTCTTCCTCCTCCTCTTCCTCCTCCTCCCCCTCCTCCTCTACTTCCTCTTCCTCCTCCTCCCCACCTTTCTCCTCTTTATCAACATCACCATCCTTACCGCTGCTTATCGGTCACTCTTCTGCCTGCAACTGTGCCGAGTACTTTGCGTACATTCTCCACCTTAGTCTCCGCAATCACTGTCTGGGACGGGTCTACCGCCATCTCACCTAACCAGGGAGAACCCGAGGCCTGGAGAGCTGACGTGACTTGCCGGAGGTCCCGCGGCTGGCACCGGGCAGAGCGGGTCTGTGAACACACACAGGATGGCCTCAGAGCCCGCGCTCACAGCCGCAACGCCACCTGCCTACAACTGCTTTGTTTCTGGAGGCTAGTGTTCTTCCGGCCCGTGTGGAGTGTTGTTAACACGGCCCTCAGTGCAGAGAAGGGGACTAGCGAGGTAGAGTGACAAGGACAGGCAGCCCTGTGCCAGGTGACTCTGGCCCCCCACCACAGCGTATCCGTACAAGCCCAGACTGCGCCCTGATATTCACCTAGGTGTGAGCGTGTGCAGATAGGGAGAAAAAGAGAAGGGAGAGTGGGAATGGGTGCAGCTATGGCCCCTGCACGGACAAGGCTTACCTCATCTCGGGGGAAGGGTAGTGGAGGTGGCCAAGAACACCAGCTCCAGAACCGAGCCCTCGCTCTGCCCTTTGCCAGCTGGGAGACCTTGACCTCTTCACACCCCTGTTTTCTCATCTTTAAGATGAAGACATCAGTAGTACCTGCCTCACAGGCTTGTTATGGGGATTAAACGTGTGAGTCCACAATGTCATAGGAAAATCTCAAAATACTGTGAATTACAAGTCTGTAGAGATGTGGCTAACCTCTGATACTCAGCCCAGATGAGGCCATCCACTCGCCAGTGCCTTTTTAAGTTTTTTTAAATGTTTGCATATTTTTGAGACAGAGATAGAATGCAAGTGGGGGAGGAACAGAGAGAGAGAGGGGAGTGGGGAGGGAGAGAGGGAGGGAGACATAGAATCCAAAGCAGGCTCCAGGTTCTGAGCTGTCAGCACCAAGCCCGACGCGAGGCTTGAACTCACAAGCTGCGAGATCATGACCTGAGCTGAAGTGAGACACTGAACCAACTGAGCCACCCAGCCGCCCCTTGCCAGTGTGTTCTAAAGAGAGTTTGGGCTGTGGATCAAAGGGAAAGGATATCTTGGAAGCATGGTCCCCACCTTTGGAATGAAAAATCATGGACCCGGGGGGTGAGGCCCATCCAGGATGGACTATATCCCAGGCTGGAGGCCTGCAGCCACCACTCAGCACAGGCAAGCCCAGACTCCTGCCCCATGCGGGCCCCTTGAGGGGAAGCCTCCCAGTCATTCTGGAACTGTACTGGGGATGACTCCCTCCCGCCCTCCCTCCCGACAACAAGGTCTGCTGGGACAGAGGAGGCATCTCCCAAGCGGCCAGCATGCTTGGGTCTGCCCTGGAGTCAAGCTGCTACAAAGCACCCTGCAGAAATAATCTGGTTTCCCTCACTGGGCCTGCAGAAGTCGGGTAAACAAAGCTGCCCTTTTGAGGGCACCTCACTGCACAAAAGACAGCAACTTCTCTCCAAAAGCCAGGGACGGGCCTATGGTGTTTGCGGCTGCCCCCACCCCCACCCCGGCTCCGCACACAGTGCCTCGACTTTCAGCATCCATGGAAGGGGGGGAATAGAGAAATAAAGAAGGAAAGGAGGAAAAATTGAGCCTTTTAATAAATAATACCTTTGGTTTTCACCCGGCCAAACAAATTTGCCAACCTCATGGGGGCAGGGACACTGGCTTCAGATCATTAGAGGAATGCAGGACACACCCGGGGGAAGAAAAGTTGCCACTAGGGTCCCCACCCAAGATGACTCATCTTCCCTTAACCCAGCCCTCCCCCCATTCAGGCAGTTCCCAAATCTCCAGGCGCTTCTCTAGAAACCCACCACTATCAAGTATAAATAAAGCAAACCACATTATTGCATGTGCCTCCATCTGTTAATTAACAAATAAATCAGCCCCGTCTCACCAATTAAGGAAAGATATCTGGGACCACAAAACGTGACTGACTCCTCTCAGGGAAAATGAAAGGTGTTTGTCACAGGCCTTGAGTTGACAGGAGCTGCCTGCCTGTCCCTACAGCCCCTGCCTCATTCGCGCAGCCGTAATGGTCTCCCCAGAACCCAGGGGAAGGCCCGGGGAGAATGTACAGTGCGGAGCCTGCCCTGCCATGGGTCTCTCTGGGTGTCACTGCGACGAAGACCTGGGCAGTGGTCCGAGGTGCTGAGGGCCACCTTCGGATTGCTCTCCCCGCCCCCCCTGGCCTCACCCAGCCAGAGTCTATGAGCATCTGGGAAGTGAGGACAGTACCCGAGCCTGGACCAAGAGGCAAAGTGGCCTTTCTTTTCTTCCTCCCCATCTTTACTGAGGTATAATCAACACATTCAGATTATATATATTTAAGGCTTCTGACTTGATGTTTCAATATAAGTACACATTGTGAAAAACCAAAATTTCTTTTTTTTTTTTTTAAATGTTTTATTTATTTCTAGGAGAGAGAGAGAGAGACAGCGTGAGCAGGGGAGGGTCAGAGAGAGAGGGAGTCACAGACTGAAATAGGCTCCAGGCTCTGAGCTGGCAGTCAGCACAGAGCCCGACGCGGGGCTCAAACCCACGAACCGCAAGATCAAGTGAAAGTCGGACGCTTAACCGACTAAGCCACCCAGGCGCCCTGAAAAACCAGAATTTCTTAAACTGAGGTCTGAGGGCCACCCGCATCAGAAACCTGGGGATCCTATAAAAATGCAAATTCTCGAACCCCAGTCGATCCCACTGGGTCAGAATCTCCGGGAGTGGGACCAGAATGTTGCCACTTTCACTTGCACACACACCTAGCTGCCACTACCACCCCCTCCCTGCCACCGCCCCGGAGGTTCTCAGAGCTTAATGACCCCTGATACAAAACCTTTCAGTCAATCTGGGAACTCAGATTTTCTGTCATTTACAGTGGCAATAGAAAAGAGGGAAGAGGGGCACCTGGGTGGCTCAGTTGGCTAAGTGTCTGACTTTAGCTCAGGTCATGATCTCCTGCTCCATGAGTTCAAGCCCCATGTCAGGCTCTGTGCTGACAGCTCAGAGCCTGAAGCCTGCTTCAGATTCTGTCTCCCTCTCTTTCTCTGCCCCTCCCCAGCTGTGCTCTCTGTCTCTCTCAATAATAAATAAATTAAAAAAAAAATATTTAAAGAAAAAAGAAAAGAAAAGAAAAACAAAGAAAAGAGGGAAGATTCTGGAACAGGATCACAGGAGGTCCATGGTGGAGGGATTCTGTGACCAAGGGCCACGTTAGGGGTTTGTTTGTTCCCCTCAGCAGAGATTTGTGGAAGTTCTCACCCAGAAGGTGACATTATTTGCAAATCGAGTCTTTACAGAGGCAGTCAAGTTAAAATGAGGGCATGAAGGTGGGCCCTCATCCATGTAACAGGAGTCCTTATGAGAAGAGAAATGTGGACACAGAGACAGACATGCACGGAGGGAAGGGTGGAAGAGACAGGAAAAACGCCATGTGAAGATGGCAGCTATGCTATCACAAGCCAAGGAATATTCGGAGCTCCCAGGATCCAGACGAAGCAAGGAAGGATCCTCTCTTCCAGGTTTCAGAGGGAGCACGGCCTTGCCAACACCTTGATTTCAGACTTCTAATCTCCAGCCGTGAAACAAGGAGTTTCTACTGTGCTAAGCCACCCAGTATGTGGTACTTCATCATAGCAGCCCAAGCCAACTAATACAGCCCATAAAGGGAACATGACTTGTCCGAGGTCACCCCCGACATTGCTACCGCACTGCCAGATAGTCTAATTCTCACTAAGCCTGACCCCAAGCCCTCTAGAAATGCAGATCCAGTGCCCTCTCTAAAGCATTTTTCCAGATGCAGAAAACAAAGGGGTGTAGTCACTCAGTGTCCAATCCACAGGCTTCAGAGTCAATCAGTTTTGCACAGACCATTGGCCCAGGCAAGTTCCCATAGGGCAGGAGCCAAAGTGCTAAATATGGGGGCCACTGCCACTACATATGAGTGACATTGGCACCTGCCAGTACTCTGTGATTTCCGACCCTACTGAAACCCCAACTGGCGATTAGCAAACACATCAAAGATCTTTCCATGGGATTTTTCCAGAAGGACTACACATGGCAGGTTTCTCAGACTGCCCACGGAAGTCTGTTTGTGGGGAGAAGCAGGAGTTTGCTCCGAATCCAGGAAGCTGCCCTTCTACCTTGTAGCCCCAGGCCAGCTCTGAGTTGGTGACAAAGAGCCACTGGAGGCTCACCCAGTTAGTGCAGTGGCATCCTCATCCTCACCTGTAGATCCGTCCCTCTGAAGCCAGGCCACTGGTAGGGTGTCTGAGGTATCTGAGGTGTCCGACCCCCTGATGCCCACATCTACCCCTCTGTGGTATGCAGGTTACCCCATGGCCCTTATCAAACTGTCTTGCAAGCCTCTGGTCTACAAGCCTGGACTGGGTGGGTGAGGAGTCCACTACCAGGATGGAGAATTCCACGTGGTTTAAGAATCCTGCATTGAGGGGCGCCTGGGTGGCTTAGTCGGTTAAGCATCCGACTTTCGCTTAGGTCATGATCCCACGGTTCGTGGGTTCGAGCCCCGCGTCGGGCTCTGTGCTGACTGCCAGCTCAGAGCCTGGAGTCTGTTTCAGTCTGTGACTCCCTCTCTCTCTGACCCTCCCCTGCTCACACTGTCTCTCTCTGTCTCCTAGAAATAAATAAAAATATTAAAAAAAAAAAAAAAAAAAAAAAGAATCCTGCATTGAGGAGCAAAACAAAATTCTTTGAGCTATTGCCCCTAAACTGTGTTATGGCCGATGGGAATAAGACACAGGATTTCTTAGTTCTTAGAGAGATACAACCAAACAGAAGGCTTGAAGCCTGTTTTATGATCCTCTCCAACCCCAGGGCCCAAGAGCAAGAGCAGCTGGTGTCCAGAACAGGGAGGCCTCTGCTCTAAGTGATCAGGAGATCTCACAAGCTGCCATCATGGCCTCAGAGGTCCCAACCGGAGGGAACTTGCAATGCCCTAGGGGAACATGTCCACAAGGAAGGTCATTTGTGAAGGGAAAGAAGAAAGAGAGAGAAGAGGGAGAAGGCAATCAAATTAACTCTAATGACATTGATAAAGAGATCTGGAAGCACAGCCAACGACTCCATTAGAATAATGACTTTGGGTCTCTTCTGTCATCACCGAGGGTCTTTCCCCACTCCCTCACCACTGTATCTCGAGAGAGCCAGCAGTGACCACTGTGTGGGGAGACGGGCAGGGTGGCGGGGATGACAAGACATGCCACAGAGCAGCAAACCCTCTTTCTACCCTCCCAATAATCAGCAGTTGGTCCTTTGGTTGGCAGCTACAGGGATGGATAGAAATCACATCACTACTCTATAATCAAAAGATATGGATGAAGGGGCACCTGGGTGGCTCAGTCAGTTAAGCGTCTGCCTTCAGTTCAGGTCATGATCTCACGGTTCATGGGTTCAAGCCCCACGTCAGGCTCTCTGCTGTCTGTACAGAGCCTGCTTTAGAACTTCTGCCCCCACCCCTCACCTTACCCCTTCCCAACTCTCTCCCTCTCTCTCTCTTTCTCAAAAATAAATAAATAAGTGAAACTTAAAGATTTTTGTAAAAGACATGGATGAAGGAGGCTGGCCCAGAGCCTCTGCCACCCCCCTCCTTTGGCCTGAGGTCCCACGACACTCCAGGGTGGACGCAGGCCACTGTGCTCCATCTGCCCTACATGGACCATCCTGTCAGTTTCGTCCCCTGGCATTGTGCAGAGTGACAGCTCTGGTAGACACCCGCACATCTGTGCAGGCAGCTTCCTAAGACAACTCAGGGTGACACGAAAGATGTCCCGCAGAATTTCCCCAGATCCCCCGGGATGAAACCTATATCCCCTTTGTGTCTGCTTGTTTTTAATTATTTTTACTGGGATGAAATTCACATGAACCAGACAATTTAATACACATACTGTGTTGTGCAGCCCTACCTCTGGCTAGTTCCAAAACATTTTCATCATCCCAAAAGGAAACCCCATACCTCTGCTCCCTCCTCTCAGCCTCTAGCAACCACCAATCTACTTCCTGTCTCTCTACACACTTACTACTCTGGACACTTTATAGAAAGAGAATCATACAATAGAGGACCCCTATGCCTGCCTCTTTCACTTAGCATCACGTTTTTGAGGTTCATCCCATGGCACCAATATCTGTAGTCCATTCCTTACTGTGGTTAAATAATAGTCCATTGTATGGATGTATCACAATTTGTTTACTCCTTTGTGTGTTGATGAATATTTGGGCTAAATATACATTTCTGACTGGACCCAGAGCTTGCAAAGCCACCTTTCCCTAGAATGAGTATGACAGCCCTTATTTCTCGGCTCTGTTCTGCCTCCACCCCGACTCCATGGAGTATTCCCTCCCCATCAGGTGGTCAGGCTGTCTTCAGCTGAGGAAGGTAAAGATGCCTTAACATGAGCCCTCCCTCTGGGCCTCTAGGAAAGAGGGGAAGATGACATCACCAGACATCTGTCTTTAGTCCCTCTCAATGTCACAATCCCAAAGTCTCACTCAAGGAGAATTTGGACAACGTTATTGAGGTTGAACTACTGGACTTGGTGTATTTGATCCACCCAGGAAAGTCAGATAAGTGTGCGTGGAGTGGGTTACTATTCAAACTGAGCCTGCCACACCCCAGAAGGCCATTCTATGAGCCAGGATTTGATTTCATCCAGTGTGTCCTCACTGAGCACCTGCTCCAAGCCGAGCACCATGATATGGCCAGGGATATATGAAGATCAAGGAGACATGGCTTGAGAGCTCTTGGTCTGGAAAAAGAATGTGCAGGAATAGCAGTAAGACAAGGAAGATAGACTCTGAGTCATTCAGTGGTCGGAGCCCAGAGGAGAGCTGTCTTCCAGCAGAGCTGGGAAGGGAAGGTTTCTGAGAAGATGTGACCTCAGAGACCCAAGGAGGGTAAGTACTGTTTGACCAGGACAAGAGCTTCCTGAGCAGATTTCCAGAGCAAAAGCATGAGAAGGCTATGGTTTGCTCCTGAGTGCTTTCCCCCACTGTGGCCACAACGGAGATGCCCCGGACAAGCAATGGGCGACCAGCTGGAGAGCCACACAACAGTGAGGGCCACTGGACTATGGAGGGCCCAGGGCATCAGGGTAAGCCATCTGTCCTAAAGTATCTGCAGGGGCGTGACCCGAGGAGGAAGGATCAGAAGGGGCAAAGGCTGGAGGCTGGGAGACTGAGTCGGAGACTGGCCGTGGCCCTGCCCAAACCCGAGTCGCTGACCCAGCAGCACCGGCAGTATCCAGAGGCAGCAACCTTGCAGGAAGGTAGTGAGCAGACCCTGCCATCATTAGCATGGTAATTTATGCAAGATTAAGAAAACGTGGTGGGGGGGAGCTAACGGGGACTGGGGACTGGGAGCCTGGAGCCCTTGGCCCAGCCCCTCCACCCAGCACCGCTGCTGTCTGAATTTGGGCGGCCACAGGAAGTGTGGGAAGGAAGGACCTGTTTCAAGAAAATATTTCAGAGGGAAAGAACAAGGCATTCAAAATAAACTGCTGTGCCCCTCTTATGTCCAAACCAGGAAATAATCAAAGAGCAGTTTCCCTCAGAGTCCAGACATGGAAGGGGGGTCCTGTCCTGCATGACACCCTCCTTGCCATTCCGAGCCCGAAGAGAATCTCCCAAGTCAAAAGCCAGCTCCGAGCAGAAGGTGTCTCCAGCTGCTGGCGGGAATGGCCAGGTGCTCGCCAGCTCCTCTGGCTGCCGGCCCCGTGTCTTCCCTGACAGAGCGGGGCTGGACTCCCCAGGCAGGGTCTGGCCAAGCCGCCACCTCCTCCCTGTGCTGCCACTTGTCAGAGCCAGGCACGAGAGATGCCGGCCTCATCCCTAGCCTGAAAGCCCATTCGGGGTGCTGGAAGATGAATTATGTTTCATTTATATCAAAGAAGCAATCTCGGAGCCCATTTGTGATCAAATTTGCTGTCAGAGAAACTTTGCTTTATCTCATTACATCTGATATCTCTTGGCTTCTTGTCCTTGAGACTATTAAAGTTTAATGTCAAATTCAAGATGAAATGAAATCTTTGCTGTATCATCTCATCAGGACCCGAGGGTTCCCCCTTCCATCTAAAATTTTTTGACAACTAATTACAACGGGCGGTGGGGGGAAGGAATGAGAAGGACCCACTTCCCTTCCATCTGCTGAAAATGCCATCACTGGAAGGGGTTGCTGATCAGCAGGGTGGCCCTGTGGTGGCTGAGAGCAAAGAGAGGTGCCTGTCACCCTTCAGCTCCTCTCTGTCATTCCTTCACCCCGAACTCACCATCCCTGGAACCAATGACATCTGTTTCCGTCCCTGCTCTTACAAGGCAATCCTGCCCAGGGCACATGGCCATAGAGAAAGCCCTCTGATCTGGGAGGCAGACTGCACTTGATTCCAGGCTCTGCTACCTGCATGATCACGAGCAAGGAAACAGTCTCGGGCCTCAGTTTCCTCCACAGTAATATCCACATAGGCACCAGGAAGGCAAGTGGCTAACTGAGCAGCTATGCATTTCAACCACAGGGGTAGAGGTGTGTGCAAAGAGAAGAGTGTGAGAATTACACAAAGAGTGGGGCGCTTGGGTGGCTTAGTCGGTTAAGCGTCCGACTTTCGCTTAGGTCATGATCTCGCGGTTCGTGGGTTCGAGCCCCGCGTCGGGCTCTGTGCTGACTGCCAGCTCAGAGCCTGGAGCCTGTTTCAGTCTGTGACTCCCTCTCTCTCTGACCCTCCTCTGCTCATGCTGTCTCTCTCTCTCTCCTCTCCTAGAAATAAATAAAAAATATTAAAAAAAAAAAAAAAAGAAGAAGAATTACACAAAGAGCAGAACACCAAGTCTGCGGGCCTTATTTCTCACGATGACACAGAGACAAGTTAATTTCTGGGGTTTATGATTGCCTCTGAAGACGAAAAGTGCTCACAGAAAACAGCCTTTAGACTGGGAATATGCTTTCCCAGGAATACAGTTGGTGTACTGATTAATAATGCTGATTGAGATCCACCCCTACAATACAGAGCTCTCTGAAGGCCCAGGGATAGACAGATCAGAATTCCTAAAAAGCATGTGCTTTAAAAGATGGGGGCTAAGGGGGTAGGTGGGAAGAGGGAAAGTTTAAAAAAAGCAGTCTATTACAAATGTATTAAGAAGTTCATTTATGCAACAAATATCTATTAAGCATGCCTGATGTGTGCTTCTACCTGTTCTAGGCACTAGGGACTCAGCAGTTAATAAGAAAGACAAAAATCCTTGACCCCACAGAGCCTAAACACTGGTGGAAGGAGGACACACAATAAATGTGATAGAGAAGCAATTAAGTAATTAATCATTTAAACAAATCTACAAATTCTTAAAGTAGAGAGCGTCCAAGAATGATATGGATGCTGGAATGTCAAAAGAGCTCAAATCCTGGCTCTGCCCTGACTAGCTATGTGACCGTGGTAGGTTTGTTGGCTTTTAAAGCCTTTGCTTCCTCATCCATAAAACAGGGACCATGATGGTACCTACCTCTTTGAGTTAAGTGAGCGGGTTTGCATGAAACGCCCGGCACATAGAAAGGCTCCATATCTACTGGCACAATCATCTGGGATGGCTTTCTGGAGAAGCTGAGCTCTGACCAGCAGGCTCTCGGGCCCCCTATGCCTAGAGAAGGAGAGCAGCTGGCTTACATGAAGTAGAGAGGCCACAGCTCAGCAGAAGGTCCCAACTGTCTTTCAAATAGCTACTCTGCTGGAAGAAATCTGGAATTACTCTGATGTACTCAGCCAAGCTAGGATCCTGCTTCTTAATAAATGATTTCTTGGTCTTCTTTATTTGCCCTTCTCTCTGCCTAACTATATTCAGGAGAAGTTCAGCATGAGCGCCGAACTTTGGCTTTCTACCAAATGCCAGGACTTCTACAGTTTTCTTCAGAGGAACCAGAGAGTATCGTGAAGCCCAGTCTAAAATCTAAGTCTCTAAAAGTAAGCATGAAGACCGCAGTTTATTCCTCACCCCTTCTGTTCTCTGGGGGAGAGGGGAATAATAATCCAAAATGTTGGTAGGTATTGTTTTTGAAATCAGATCATCCGCATGCCAGAGCCAACACTCATCTTTCCCTATGAAGTAGATACCACACCCACCCACCCCATCATCAAGGGCAGTAACTACCAGAAATCTTAAATGATGACCCCAGGTAGCCCAGCTGGCTGGCGACACAGCAAAGACATAGACTCTATCTGCTGGCTTCAAATGCCATAATCTAACCACATATGGTATTGACTCATTCTTTGAATGACACATTCCGGTACAAGGTGTGACATAAGCCAGGAGACTGCTTTCTTTAAACAAACACTCCAGGGTTTACACATCCAAGTTGATGTTGTCCCTTGTAAGGTAGTACTTTGGGAAGCTCTGCATTTATGCCAGTGATGTTGCCATTCACTGTTTTTTGTTTAAGTTTTGGTTTTTGCATGCTTTCCTTTCATTACGGTGAATCTGCTCCAAGACAGTAAACCTTTAATGCTTTGAGGGTAGATTCGATTTCTGGAAAAAGACCAAACTTATTGGGAGCCAAATCTTGCCAATAAGGTAGACAAATCGTTTGTATTAAATTTAAAAACAAAACAAAAACAAAACAAAACAGCTATGTGCCTGGGGCTCAAAAAATATGTGTTGACTAGCAATGACAACAAAATGAAAATTAAATACAAGTTGTTTGAGTCTAAAGAAAAGAGACTAGGTTTATTCTTTGGCTCATAAGCCTTCTCTGAAAGTAATTCCAGAAAAGAAATTCCGAAATATTTTGAACAGTGGTGGGGTCATTGGAACAATAGCAACATAACGAAGGGGGTTAGGCTAGGGGGACTATGGTTATGGAAGCTCTGGACTTCAGTCGACAACTAAGAGGTCCCAAGCACATGCAAGTCAAGTTCTAGACACTGTGTGTGACTGAACGAGAACAAATTTCTCAAGGCGTTTCCAATCCTTTGCTGGAGGGAAGCAGGAAAGATGCCTATAGAAAAGCAATAAATACCCACGATACAAAGCAGACCATAAGACGTTCCAGAAGGACTGGGGGAGGTATCCAAGGGAGGCAGGGAGACTTCTGGCTGTGGGGTCGGAAAGAGGCTTTGTGGGGGAGGCAGCATTGAGCTGGGCCTCAAAGCGACGCTTCCCAATCTTTTCACAACATGGCACACACAGAAAACGGTAGCAGCCGGCTGATTCACTGCTGCCCGGGGGCTGAGGAGAATGAATACCCTCACAACGCATGAGTTGGGCAGACCTGCCTCGAAGAAGGAACAGAACTCCAGCAAGCGGGTTGGGAGAAAAGATGTTTGCAAGTTCACGGGCACAGGCCAGAGAGGAATTAAGAGTTGGGTGTGTTCTGACAGCATGCTAATATCCTGTTGGCAGAAGGGCAGAAACCGAAGTGGGGGTTGATGAGGTTTTTTGGGGGGTGACACTGGAGTTTGTGGGGTCTGGAGCTGATGACCAAGAAAGAATTCTTGAAGATGTCTTTGGTACAAAAAGGTGATTTTATTGAGGCATGGGGACAGGACCCGTGGGCAGGAAGAGCTGCCTGGGACCATGAGAAGAGACTGGTTTTATACTATGGGGTTGGGGGTGAGGTAAAGTCTAGGGGACGTTTCCAGTGAGGTTTTCATATGCTAAGGAAGACTCACAGGATACTGGAGGCCTAGCTATTGTCAAGGTAAGGTGGTTTTTCCCTCTAGCAAAGCATTAATGTTAAGACAGTAATGAGCTCCTGGAGAAACATTCTACTCTGCCAGCCTCCAGTAGTGGTCAATGGGCTGCAGGGTATAAGGAAATGTAGTTCTATCTGCCATTTCCTTCTGCCTTCGTTTCCCACATCACTATGGAGGGGGGATGGAGACTTAGGTCCTACAGGACTGTGATCTCTATCAGTTAACCATTTGTATTTCCCCTTTCCTTTGTTTTTGGGCAGCCTGGAGTGCCTGAGGAATGTCACACAGATCCCACCTACCGGGGTTGGGGGGTGGGGATAGAAGAGGGGTATGCATGTTTGTGGCTGTCAGCTTGCCTTACACTCCCTCATCAGGGGTGAGGGAGTTAAGACCAGGAAGCAGGTTGAGGCCAATGAATTGGGGGCCTTAAGTGTCAGGCTCTTCTTGAGTTTGGAAGTGATTCCACAAGCGACAAGATCTATGCAGAATAACTGAAGGGCAGCTGAGCAGTAGGTTTGGGGGCCAGGGGGGAGGGGAGGGAAGAGATCCTCACACTTCCTATGGTTTACTTAAAAACAGCCATAAGTAATAAACTTTAAACAAATAGACAAATCCCCAAAGCTAGGATTCAGGCCTTTCTCCTGTTTGGAGCTTAGCAGTGTGCCCTGCTTGGAGAAAAAGGCCCAGTGGATTCAAAAATTAGATGAAAACCTCCAATCCCCAGTTGAAAAAAAAAAAAAAAATTCTGTGAAGCTGAAAAGTAAACAGCCATGTTTCCTCAGGAGCCCAGGGTCCCCAGGAACGAAAACCAGGCAGATTCCTTCATGTATCTTGTGTCTCTCCCCTTGGTACCTTGAGTCACCATTGCTGTGGTCCACCTTGACTGAAAGGAGTATAAACACACACAGGACTTGTAACCAAGCGAAGAACCACCCTGTGGTGGCACCAGACTGCCCTAGGGCTGGGGACAGTACTCTAAAGATGGCTGCCAGCGTCGCTATGGAAACTTAATTCCCCACTAGAAGCAAATCCCATTCTAAAGGCCAAGCATGGCCATGTTAGGTCAAGAATGAAACATGAACTGGGGGACAGGATTGCTTTTCAAGAGAACCAGACAATTAATTTAGCAGAGGAACCGCCCTACAAAGAGAAAATTGCAGATACCTAATGTAAGGGATCTTTATTCTGTTCAAGCGCAGTTTCTAAGAATGCCTGCAAGGGATATGGTGCCAGGGAACATTCTCTGTTTCATCAGAGGAGAAGTTTACACGGTGGCCGGAGGGACGGAGGTGAGAGGTCAGGAAGAACTTCCCCGGCAGAAGGGTTGTAAGACACCGATCTGTGTTCCTGAGGACAGTTGTGAATCTGCTTCTCTAGGAATCCCAAAGAAAACTAAAATTAGGTACATGTACCGGGTGGTTTGGGTTAATGCCTTCCAACCTTATTCTAGTCTAAAATCTCTGGAAGAGTCCAAAACTCCACTTCCATAGGTGGAACCCTAACTCAAGATTAGGGCCCATGATGTCTCCACTCCCCCAACATCACTGCCTGCGCACGCGGTAAAACACGTGGGTGAGTGCGTGTGAGCTCAACCACAAGTAGAAAGCAGCTGCCTAAAAACGCAGGCATGGACACCCCATTCCTATCCTGGGCACTGTCTTCTTCCTCTCTCCTGCATCACCCTCCAGCACCCAGTGCAGGGCGTATGAAGAGAAGTGATGATTCAGTCTTGCAAACATTAATTAGACCGCTATTATATCTGAGGCACTGTGTTAGATGCCGCAGGGAAAATAAACAACTTGTCTGAAAGGAAGCTCAGTGACACATAAAAAGGTAGCAGGTCACTTTAGGGGCCTCGCCATAGAAAGTGCAAAGCACATTAGGGGCTCTGAAAAGGGGAAGCTCTTTCGTTGCTAGGCTGACCAGAGAAGGCAGAAAGAAAATATATATTTTTAATGATGGTTAAAAAAACCCACATAATATAACATTTACCATCTTAAACATTTTTAAGTGTATAATTCAGTAGTTTAGTACATTTACACAGCTGTGCAACACAACTCCAAAACTCCTCATCCTGCAAAAGAAGCCTTTACCCATTAAGCAACAGCTCCCCATTCTCTGTCTCCCCAGCCTCTGGTAACCCCCATTCCACTGTTGTCTCCGGGAATTTGATGACCTTAGATACCTTACAAAAATGGAATCACACAGTGCTTGACTTTTTGTGACGGGCTCATTTTGCTGAGCACAATGTTCTCAAGGTTCATTCAAGTTATAGCAAGTACCAGAATTTCTTTCCTTTTTAAGGCTGAATAATATTCTATTGTGTGGAATAACCTCATTTTTTAAATCTATTCATCCACCAATTGATGTTTGGCTTCTTTCCCCTCCTTGGAAATGGCGAATAATGCTGCTATGGACGTGGGTATGCAAATAGCTCTTTGAGACCCAGCTTTCAATTCTTTCAGATGTACACCCAGAAGGAAAGTTGCTGGATCTTATGGTAGTTCTAGTTTCTTTGTTTGTTTGTTTGTTTATTTATTTATTTGTCTGGGAACCGCCATACCATTTTCCATAGCCGCTATGCCATTTTCCAATGGCACTAAAAGCACATGAGGGTTTCAAATTCTCCAAATTCTCCTCAACACACGCCATTTTTTAAGAGTGGCCTGCATTTTTAAGAGTGGCCATCCTAATGGATGTGAGGTGATACCTCATCGTGGTTTTGATTTCTTCAGTCATCTCTTCAATAATTAACTACGTTGAGCATCTTTTCGTGTGGCTGGTGGCCATCTGTATATCACCTATTCAAGTATTTGGCCCAGTTTTCAATCAGGGTATTCAGGGCTTTGTTATCGTTTTTGTTGTTGTTAGAGGCAGAGCATCTGGAGTGGAGTTTGAAGAGAGGACGATATCTGGGCACGCAACGGGGAGGCGTCAGGAGTCGGACGGCCCAGGCAGAAAGCCTCAAGGAAGGTAGAGCTGGCATGCAGCGCTGACCAGCCGGGCAATGGGTATGGGCCGAGTCTCCAGACCAAGATCCCAAGGCAATTCGCTGGGCATCTGGAGGAGCCGAGGGCCACACACACACGTCCCCTTAGCTAAAGAAAATCTCAGCAGTTAAACGGGACCGGCTTCCTTGTTACTGGTGTTCTCAAGCATGTCTCTCTGGGAAGGGGGCTCTTGACTCCACCCTCGCTTCCAGTGCCTTCCATTCCTAGTGTTATTCTGAGCTTCCAAGTGACCGGCACCTTGGCCCTCTCCCTTCCTCCCACTGGCCTGCTGGGCTGGAGCAAGAGCCCCCAGAGAAGCTGAGACCAAGGCAGGGACATCCGGGGGGTACCAGGATCAGCCTGGTGTGCTCCTGAGACAGCACGTGGGGCACTGGGCTGCACCCCATCCACCTCTGGGGCTACCTCTCCTGCCAGCGCATGGGGTCCTCTGCCTTCACTGGAAGCAGGAGCGAGCCCGATCTGTCGGCACCCAGATGCCCTCTGAGAGCTGGCTCCCCCATGCTGCCCAGACCAAACACATGGCTCCACTTTCTGTGGAGTGTTCGTTGCGTGGGCAAATGCCCCCCACATGCCGCTATGAAGTAGGAGACAGAAAAAGTATTGCTGCGTGAGCTTCCTATTGAAAGGCAGATAAAGAGTCGGAGAGAGAGAAAAGGACGGTGAGGTGATACACCTCAAATATTAATCGCGGTTGCTTCTGGGTCGTAGAATATGGATGAATTTTTTTTTCTTTGTGCTTTTCTGTATTTTCCAAATTTTTGACCATGAATATGTATTACTTTTGTAATCAGAGAAAGGACAGCACATGGTAATTTTAAAAAGCCTTTGTTGGTGCTCTTACAGATTACACTTGGGCTTGGTGCTCTTACAGATTACACACAAAAATCTGCAGAGTCTTTGCCCCTTGGAACTCATCCCAGATGCACCTGCTGGTCCTCCCAGAGGGGCTGAGGACATGTCCTGGGGTACCGTGGGACAGCCCTCGTCGCCAGACCAGTGAGGGAAGAGAAGGCCTGGTGCAGTGGATGGCCCCAGGGCAGGATGAAACATGACCGGTCTATAAGGGAAGTGGGCACTCCCTGGGAACAGGGGCCATCACTCCTCAGACCACCCCAGAACACCCTCAGCCTACCTGAAGGAAGAGGCGATGGCAGGGCGCTCTTAGAAGCCAGGGGACAGCATCCATCTACAACGGGCCAGGGAAGGCCTCACTGGGGTGTGCATGGCTGCTCCCAACAGGGCCTGGCTCTCCACAGCTCGGCCCTCCCTCACGAGAGAAATTACATTTTCAAGGACCAACTCTCTCCCCATCTAGATGGTCTTAGTAAGGGCATCTAGATGGACTTAGTAAGGGAAACCAGAATGAGTTCAGCCAGACGGAGAGGGGACTGAAAGACAGTATCTTGATTTGAATCAGTGGTACCAAAAAATGGCTGGTCTCTGGATTCTAATATCAGCCATTTCCCTTCCTCCCCCAGGAGGGGAAGCATCATAGGTCCTAAAGATAGTCCTGTGAGAGAAAGGGGTCTGTGAGGCAGCACCAGACAGGGGTGCAGATAGAGTCCTCCCTCTGCACTGCCTCTTGGAAGATAAGGCTGGGCTGCTGCCTGTTTTTATGCATGAGAGATGAAAGTTGTACCTATGATCCTTTGATTGATAGAGCATTTCTCCATCCTCAGGGCCTTTGTGCAATACATCTTATTAGGCAGGAGGGGAAACCGAGGCTCAGAGGAAAAAGCAGCATGCCCAAGGCCATGGAGTGATGCAGCGAAGACTGCAGACTAGAGCTCTGGATCCATAATCACACCTGTCTTCCCCAGTGCCTGCTAAGTAACTTACTCACGTCCACTTGCCTCTCTGAGCTCCAGGCCTGTCTACCAGGGAGAGGGGTTTTCTGTGTTCTGGGACCCACCGTCTGAGAGTTCAAACTCCTACTCAGCCCTCACTCCTGTGGGCTGAGTTCTAGCACTGCCCCGCCGCCTACAAAGTTTCCAGTCTTATCATGTCGAGCTTGCTCCTTAGGAGCCAAAAGATGCCATTACTGAGGGGGAAATCTCTGATCGGGGTCCTGGGTGTCTACAAGCCGGATAAGACAACTGTACCACCACTCACCACAAGCCTTCTCAGAGCCTCAGTTTACACAAGATGCCATTGTTAAGATTAGAATAGGATGCCCCCTCTTGCCAGATGATTTAGGACACAAGGCCTCCGATGCCCAAGTGAGCCCCTAGGGTCTGTGGATTTCAGTTCTCACTCAGCCTGGGGTGAGGAGCCACTGTTCAAGGCATGCTTATGGGCCTCATCCCCAAGGATCTAAAAGGTCCACCCTCTTTCTCCCAACCTCTACTTCCCACCATGCCCCCTACACACACACACACACTCAATTTTCTCCCAAGCTCCCTATTTGGTGGTCGCAAAGGCTCCCCATCCCACACGCCAGTGGTCTGGATTGGATTTCTAACTCCCTATGTACAGCTGATGAGGTCTCATTCCCAGGAGGAACCAAGCATTTTCCTCGTCCTCTGCCCACCCCCACCACCCCCTTCGGAGAGCTCCTTTATGCTCTATTTTTAGTTTCTTGATTGCAAGTGAGAAGTCAGAATCAGAGTGTGCCAGGGAAATTGCGCAGTAACCAACCTGGAGAAATGGACAGAAACTAGGGAGGGAGGAGGGGCTCAGGATGGAGGTGGAGAGGGGGCATCGGGACCGCACCACATCTCGAGTTACAGGGAGTTGGAACCCAGGGTGTGTTATCCGCCCCTCCTCCAGACCAGCATGGAAAGGTAGCTTCGGGAAAGCCACAGAGCCAGAAGGGCACCTAAAGGCCGCCAGCCCAGCCCCTCCTCTGCAGGGATGGAAACTGAGTCACACAGCAGGGTAGGGCGGGGCCTCCAGGAGCCGCCTGATTCGGAGGCTCCGCTTTCTTGGCGCTGCACAAGGAGATCCCACCGCTTGGCTTTGAGGCTCACCCTCAAAGCGGGTGCCATGTGCGTGCCAGAGCGGGAGGGACAACTCCCCGGCCCTCCCGGGCCCTCCCGGGCCCTCCCGGGCCGGATCCAGCCCCGCAGCCCGCTGGGCCGCCCGCAGGTGCTCGCCTGCCCTTGCGGGCGGGGGTCGGCGGGGGTCCTCCGCCAGCGCCAGATGCGCCGCCGTTGCGCGGGGGACGCGCACTCGGAGACGCAGAGAAGACGCCGGGCAGGGAGCTCTTCCCGGACGTGCCGCCGCACTCCGTAAATGAATGAACTGGCAGTTCCAAAACGGCGGCGCAATTGGCAGTTATTGCTGGCAGTTTATCAGTATTAACTGATTAGGCCCGGGATGATGGATCCCCTGTCTCGGTAAGCCCGCCGCCCCGCGGGCCGCGCTCAGCCTTCCTCCGCACCCCTCCTCCGCCTCACCCCCCCACCCCGGGGCGGCCCGGCTCGGGCCAGAGCCACGGAGACACCCCCCGTGCCTGGCACCTGCCTCCACCAACCCCCCCACCCCCCGCCCCCAGCGCCCGGCTCACCCGCTCCTCACTCCCGACATTCCCCTCCCCCCCAAAGAGACATTTAAATAAATAAAACAAAATTCAAATGAGGACACTAAATCTCCCCGGCGTTTAATTGATGATCATTATGCTTGGGAACCTAAACTCTTTTAATTTCACTGCGGTGCAGGGAGATGAATTATAGAATTACAGTCGCCAATTATCAATCACGCCTTTGCTCTGCGGCTCTTGGCCGCCCAGCCGCCCAGCCCTCCCTCCCACAGGCCAGGGGTTGTGGGGGCGGGATAATAGCTGCGGAATTATGAGCTCAGCCCGGAGACGGGCAAACTCCAGGTTTCGGGGTGCCCGTGTCTCCCTCCTTCTCTCTCTCTCCGCTATCACCCCATTTCTAGCGCACCACCTTTTCCAGTTAAAAAAAAAAAAAGAAATAAAAGAAAACAGCAGAGAAAAGAAAACCTTTTTCATTTAGAGCTTGGCGTTTAATTCATTTTGTTCAGGGTAAGATGTACTTGTAGCTTCGTCCCCACACTGGGCAGGATTCCAACTGCGACTTCTGCCCCAGCCCAGGCAGCTGCTGTCAGGCCCGCTCAGGGGGGATTTAAAGGGGCTCCCAGGCAGGTTTAGGAGTGCTGCCCCAGTGCTGGCTGCGAAGCCTGGGCTCCCCACCCCCCCTCCCGGGACCGACTGCATTGCCCTCTCCTTCCCAGCCTCCTTTACAGTGAAAATAATAATAATAATTTGAATAATAATTTCCACCAAAGCTGTGGATGATTTGCATTTGTATAGAGCTCTGCAATTTACAAAGTGCTTTCATGTGCATTATCTCATTTGATCCTCCCAATAATCCTGAGAGAGGTCCGTAGAGCAGGTATTTCTGTTATTCAAACGTTTATTCATTCATTCAACTAACATTTATTGAGTTTCTACTTTGTGCCAGACCCTGGGGATACAAAGGCAAGAAAAAAGGAGGCCTCTGATCTCAAAGAATTCGGTCTATTGGGGAGACCTACGAAGTGAACAGAAAATTACAAGGCCTTGGTGGCCAAGTGTCCCCTGCACAGGATACGAAGCTGAGTGACAGGGCCAGGGTGGGGCTCAAACCTGCTGCACTAAGCTCCAAGTATGTGCTTGTCCCCAACACACACACACACACACACACACACACACACACACACACACACACACGCGTGATTATATTGCTACTGCTGTCTTCATCTGGTCCACTGTTTTTAAGTACCCATATAAATCTCTCTAGCCTTGGGCCCCCCAAAATTATCCTCATTGGTAAACCATTGTGGGTCAGGAGAAAAAAGCATGGGAGCCTCTGACACCAAACCTCTCAAGGCCAAGTGTACTCTGCAGCCCGGAGAGATGAGGGCTGTGAATGGAGCCAGATCCCTGTCCTCACTGGGCCCCTGATTCTTGGGCTTCCTTCCTGTGAGGTGCTGTGTGGAAGCTTCTGGTCAACTTTTCACGGTGGATTGATTGTTTGGCTGATGGGTTGGTTGGTTGTAGTGCTCTTTTTCATTGCAAAAAGGATTTGAGGTGGACCAAGAAAGCGCATTCTTTCCCAGAGGGGTGGAAGGTGTGAGTGGGGCTGGCCAGGAGTCATTGATATAGTCACTCAACTATCCCATCCCCAGGCTTCGTCTTCAGATGGAGATCCAGTGCTCACCATCTGACCCTGGTCCATGGCTTCTTAATCATCCAGGAGCCCTGACTGCAGGGGCAGAAGGAGTGGAATTAGCCTTGGCCAGATGGCTTAGCTCAGACCCCCAAAAGAGGCCAGGTCCTCAGATTCCCTGTGGGTGACTGATGCAAGGGAGCACGGAGCCAGGAGTCACTTTCGAAACAGTGTCTTTGCCTTTTTGCAGGACTAAATATCTCTAAGAGGAGGCCCTTCAGGGATCACAGCCTGGGTCAGAGCCCAGCAGTCAGCCCGGCCAAAGCCAGGACAACTCTATCCTGTCACCAGCTGGCTTCCCCGGGCTCTGGGCCACTGGCCTCCAGCCACGGGCCAGGCACCCAGCCATACCTGGAGCCAAGCAGCGCTGCCATGGAGAGCTCTGTAACATTCTCCTTGGCCTTGGAAGGCTGGGATGGCACCAAGACACCCGTTAGAAATTACGTCTCCATCCTTAAGTGCAGAGAGCATCCCAACCTCTCCCTGGTCCCGAGCACTGCCTTCCTTCCAAGCCGCATCCCATCTCGCCCCCATGGGGCAAGGGAAGGGAAAGCGTGCCTTTCAGGTCCGTAGCCTCCTGCCCTGCCAGCCTCCGCCACCACACACCATTTTGCTCCCAGGCTGAACTCCGTTCCTTTGTATCTCTCCAAGCTCTGCCTCTTGTGCTCCATCCCCAGCCCTCGCTCTACCCTGCCGTGCAAACATCCCTCAGCCTTCAAAATTCCAACTGCCACCTCCTCTGGGAAGTCTTCCTGACTCTCTCCCATCACCACCAAACCAGAGTTCGCCTCCCCTTCTCCAGGCCTCCTGGGTCCTGCACAGGCTTCCGTTAGCCCCCTTCTCACACACTGTAGGGCAATTCGTGTGCCCATTATGCTGCTCCTCCTCTGTGCTGTGAGCACCCCGAAGGTAAGGATCGCCTGGTCATTATTGTACCCTTGTGCCTTGCCCATAGTAGGGCACCAGCTCACAGGTACAGAACCCAACTGGAGCCCAATTCATCCCAGGTTGCCCAGGACTCACCCACTTTTAGCACTGGAAGTCCTACACCCCAGCGAACCCCGCAGTTTTCTGCAGTTGGAGCCAGCTGGTGGCCCTACTCTGTGCCTGCTCACTGGGAACTGAGAGCTGCGGTCCTCAAACACTGTGAGGCCTGATTTCAAGGCCGGGTTATCCAAGTCTGTGATATCTGCAGGGACTGGTCAGACACAGCTCGGCTGCCCAGCCTCTGGGCGGGGCCTCCATGTCCAGATCTAAGCATTCAGAGAGTTCCTGAATGGATTCATATGATTTGGGCTTTTTAGAACCCGACCACCCAGGGATCATCTAGGATGGGGAAACTGAGGCCTAGAGAAATGGCATGGCCTACCCGAGACAGCCCTGGAGGACAGGGAGACACTGTGGGTAACAAGTGGTAGCGGACTGGGAGCCCTAGACCTTCCAGTCCTGGCTCTACTGGCACACAGGCTGCCAGGCTGAATCCACGCCTTTGCCTCTGAGACACAGCACATTCCAGAGGACCAGCTCCCATCTGCCTCCTACCCCAGGCAGGGAGGTGCAGGCTAGCGCCTCCAGGGTCCTGGGCTCTGGGGCACAAGCTTTACGTTCAACATAGTATTTAATCTCCCCGACAAGGCCCTGCCATTTTACATTCGAGAAAATTGAAACCTGGAGGGGTCAAAGAATTTTCCGGAGCTCACCCAGCTAACAATGGCAAGGCTGGGTCGCAAACCAGCTTTCTCTGGCACCAAAGCCCAAACCCTTTCCACTCCATCACCAGGGCCCTGTCTCTGTGGCCCAGGCTCCTCCAAATCTAACTTCCTCTGGATCTCAAGGCGGCAGACGTCAGTCAGGTCTGCCATTGCTGCTGGGTCAAGTGCTCAGCGCCAGGGAGAAGGAGACCCTGAGCCGTACCTGGCAGAGGACATCCACCCCAGGAAAGAGCCGGGCACGGCAGAGCCCAGAGGGGTGGCGCTCCGCTGAAACCCTGATCTCAGGGCCAGAACAAAGGGAGGTAGCTGGTGAACAATTAAAGCTGTCTTTGTTCAAAATGACAGGTCGAGAAATATCGCTGGGGAGAAAAATATAGAAGAAAGAGGCAGAGGAGGAACAGAGCAGCCTCTGAGGGGGATTGGATGGCATCAAGGAGGGATACACAGGTCAAGGCGTCCAGGAGGTGAGTCTCCAAATGCCTGCTGATCTCCATCCAGTTCTCCAACAGCTACCTTGGATGCTACATGTCTGCATGAATTAGACACAGGCCCGCTGCCCGAAGGAGCCCCCACCCACTGGAGGAGCAGGGACCCGCCCTCATCCCTGGGGGTCTTGTCTTTCTATAGCCAACTGTGCAAGCAGCAAGCAAGGGATGAATGTTTGCTTTGGGCTGGGCCACAGAATGGTCTTTCCGAAGCTCCCAGCCTCGAGCCAGCAGGTGGTCAGAGGCTTCCTCAAAGGGCTGCTGCCCGGACCCTGGTCCTGCCCGCACCAGCCTGGTGGCCCTACTGCTTAACGTCACCCGCTTCAGTGAATACGGGGTGGTGGCAGCTGGTGGCAAGGACAGGGGACCCTATGGACAGACAGGGCTCCTCTCTAGTTGTAAGCGAGCTTCACAGGTGACAGGTGAGCTCATTAACCCCAGGAACCAGGAGCCTGGCCACACCCCCATGTCGCCCATCCCCCACTCCTCCCAACCTATCTTTCTGGCCCAGACCCCGTATCAGTATCATCCTTACAGCCTCAAATAGCTGCGTTTCTGAAATGTAAAGTGTGGTTTCTCCTTTAATTACAAAAATAACAGCTGACAAACACGTGCCAAAGGCCCCCTCTTTTCCTCCTGAGCTAACAGCCCCATTAGGACAGATCGCGTTACCTTCCATGCCCTCTCCATATATTTTACGGAACAGCCTCAAAAGTGCTCTGCGGCTCGTTCTCCCTCCTCCCCCTCCTCTCTTTTTCAAGGCGATGGCTTTGTGAAAGCTGAGGGGAAAAATAAAGCCTTTTACTAAAATGTCACTCTGGGAAAAGGGGGGGAAATTTTCTAATAGGGCCATCGAAGGCTTGCCTTTTTTTTTTTTTTTAAGTGTGATAAATTTGGCCTGTCTTAAAAAGACAGCTCAGTGTTGCTTATCAACCGTGATTTGACCAGATAGCCGTTTCAAAAAAACCAGACACTGGTCTTTTTATAATAAATGAAAGCAATAAAACCAAGAGCTGGGCCAGAACTATAATTAAGAATCAGGAGCTGAAAACAGTGGGTGTGTCCATGGAGGGCTGAGTCCAGTCTTTGGGTGGGAAGAGTGGGCCAGACCCTCGGGGAGCTACACCCCACCCCACCGGAAGGGGAGGGAGACTCCTCTGGCGCCGGGTCAGGACGGTGCCCCTGACATCCCCACCCTCCCCTTCTCTTTCTCTCTCATTTTGGGAGAGCTCCTTCCCTGGACAGATGGGCCTGTGTGCAGAGAGAAGGGGGCCAGGGAGGGGCTCATCACCCACCCCCAAAGCCAAATCAAATGCCTATTTGAAATTCAGCCAGAAATCCCCCTCCTTGCTCTGTCTGCACAATAAACACCCCAGACTCGGCTACTCCTAAAGAGCTATCTGTTTAACACAATCTCCATCTCAAGCGGCTGTTTTGCATTTCCTTTTGGCTTTATTAAAACTGATTTTCTATTTGCACTATAAAAACTGATCTGATTAAATTTCCATTTTTCCCCAAAGAAAAGACTCTCTTCTCTCTCCCTCTCTCTCTCCTTCTCTCTCTGCTTTTTCTCTCCCTTCTGTCTCTACTTGCCTTCCTGTCTTTTCTCCCTCCCACTCTCTCTCTCCACTTCTTTTTTGCTCTTCCCAAACAAATAATCCTTGATTATTCTCCTTCATCCCTCTCTCATCCCCCCCACAGGGTCCCCATGGTAGTTGCCATGGGGACAGTCATGGATATTGTTCCTTGGGAAGGGAGCAGGAGGGAGGGCCACCCTGAGACTGTAGAGAAGAGAATGAGGAGGACTCTTTGGGGGGTGGGGGGGGGTCATGAGTGAGACTTCAGCCACCTCCCACACACCCCTTATGAGGGGCCTCATACTCAGGGGGGCCCACGTGGCTGGATGGTATCAGGGCTGCGTACCAGCTCTGTGTGCCAGGATTCTAACAAAGCCAAGGTTGTGGGTTCGATTTTCCCACTGGCCACTTGGCTGCTTCATTGTGCTCAGGGCCCCAGTGTGAACTTCCCACCCTGACTAAGCTGTGTGTGACACAGGCCGCTGGAGGATGGGTCAAGAAGAGTGCAGGCGACAGTATACAAACCCACCTGCGCAGCTTGAATAACAGACAGCACCTTTCCTTTAGCATGTTTTCTTACCTCTCCTTCCTGGCACTAGAGATCGCCATGTCTTTTGCATCTCCGTGTAATGATAATGACAGCTATCACTCATTAAAGACTCACTGTGGTATGCTCTGGGCCCTAGCAGGTCACACACAATCTTTGTCATTCTTATGTCCATCCCCTGAGGGAGATGCCATCTCAGAGAGCTTAAGGAATTGGCTAATGGGAAGAGGCAAACCCAGGTGTGCCACCTCAGAGCCTTTCTTTTTTTTTTTTTTTAATTTTTTTTTTTTTTAGTTTATTTTGAGAGAGAGAGAGCATGGGAGGGGCGAGAGAGAGAGAGAGAGGGAGAATCCCAAGCAGGCTCTAAACTGTCAGTCTGGGGCTCACTGCGGGGCTCGAACTCACAAATGGTGAGATCATGACCTGAGTCAGATGCTTTAAGACTGAGCCACCCAGGTGCCTCACCAGAGCCTGTGTTTCTACCACTGCATGATACTGCCTCGTGAAAAGAAAGGACTCCTTGTTAAAGACAAACCCAAAGTCCCCAGGGGTTTGGCAGAGAAGAGTTCAGGAAGCAGCATGTTGGACTAGAGGGTGGGCTAACAAAGTAGTTCACCTCACCCCTTCTAAGCCGCCGCTCCCCACCCCCTCCACAGTGTCCTGCCTCACTGGGATTCCCCTGCCTCCGTGCACGTAAAACTCCAGCCAAAGCTTAGACTCACATCCCTGCGCCATGACACAGCTGAGGCAGGGCACAACAAATATAAGTGGCAAGTACCACCTGGTTTCCCAGTGCACCTGAGCACCTGTGCATGCATTCTCATTAATCAATGGATGAATGAATGGATGGACGAATGGATGGATGGATGGATGGATGGATGGATGGATGGATGGATGGATGGATGGATGACGGATGGATGAAGAGCTTTAGACAAAGTCAAGAGGCACAGATTAAGTTTCCTACACAGCTGGGGCTATCCACTCGGTGCTGGATTCTAGTCTAAGAGGCCATCGCTGTAACTGACTCAGGTGGGGTGGCAGGTACTGACTTGCACACAAGGAAAGGCGTCGCCTGTCAGATGAGACCCTGTTTCCCCACACTCAGAGGTGGCTTTCCACACCAGAGCTGCCCAGTGTAGTATCTTCCCCATACCTGAACTATACCATGCATAGGAGCATACACGGACATTTGTAACAGTTAATCCATGGTTACTTCCCTCTCTGGGTCTGAGTCAAAGGATTCAGACCCAACACCTCCCCTCAGGCCAGGCTCAGCTCCCATCTCCACACTGCGGCTCACTGTGGCCTCCAGCGCCAGGCGTTCTCTCTTTCAACCACCACTGGCTACCCACGGACCTTGAGCCAGACCCAGAGACCCACCGGGATGCAGAGCAGCAGAAGAGGTAAGTTATGCTCCAAAGCACCTTGATACAGGGAACACGGAGGAGATGCAGGGAGGAGCCTGGCTACCAGGGAAGAGTGCTGAGGTCACCCAGCAGGGGAGAGAGAGACCATCTGTTGGGAGGGAGGGGTAAGGCTTTATGGACGAGAGGTCTGTGAATCCCCGATCCTGAAGGATGGTTATGATCTTGACATTCAGAAATGCAGAGAAGGCTCTTCCAAGAGGAGGGCTGCCTGAGCAATAACTGCAGGAAAGCATGAGAGTTGCAGGCCATCCCATTTGCCCAGGACACAGCATGAGCAGCGGGGCACCGGGAAGGAAAAGCAAAGGTGGGCTGGGACCAGAACGTGGAAGGCTTGCCTACCACAGAGCACGGGGGGGTCCCTGAAAGCCCGGTGCCTTTCTCTTTCATCCCCATAGTGCAAATCTTCCTTGCCCCTTCAGTGTGCAATTGAAGGCACACTTCCTCCAGGAAGCCTTTGCTGATCTCTCCAGGAGAGCTCTCTCTCTGCAGCTGAATGCACCTGCCCTTACACTCATTACCACTTGCCTGACATTAAAGCCTTCCTAAGTACCAGCCGTGCAGAGCTGCTCGGTCACCAGCGCTCATTACGCAGGTGCTGTTCCCTCTGAACTGCCCTTCCTGCCCCACCAACTGCCAGCTTCTGGGGGCCGATTGACACGTGCTCATCCTCAGAGGCCGGCATAGCCATTCCCGTCTCCAGGAAGCCCTCCCTAACCTAAGCCTCTCATCTCTGCACCTGCCCTCCTCCCTCCCGGCAGAATCTTGAGCTTCCTGCCTCCATTTCCCCTCTCTGCACTGATCCCTGTTTACGCATTTGTCTCCTCCACCAGAGCATGGGCTCCTTGAGGGCAGGGACTGTTTCTTTTCTTTTCTTTAATTTTTTAAACTATTTATTTATTTTTGAAAGAGACAGAGCATCAGCAGGGGAGGGGAAGAGAGAAAGAGGGAGGCACAGAATCTGAAGCAGACTCCAGGCTCTGAGCTAGCTGTCATCACAGAGCCTGACGTGGGGGGGCTCAAACCCATGAACTGTGAGATCATAACCTGAGCCGAAGTTGGACGCTTAACCGACTGAGCCACCCAGGTGCCCCTGGACTATTTCTTTTCTCTCTTCATTCACTACAACCAGCATGGTGCCTGACACATTTGTGGTCTTTATTTAAGGGAGGAGAGGGGAGAGGGTGAGAGAGAGGATGAGAGGGGCAGGGAGAGAGAGAGGGAGAGAGAGAGAGAGAGAGAGAGAGAGAGAGAGAGAGAGAGATCTTAAGCAGGCTCCACACTCAGCATGAGCCCAAACCACGGATCATGACCTTGACCTGAGCTGAAATCAAGAGTCTAAGGCTCAACTGATGAAGCCACCCAGGTGCCCCCATTTTGGGTCTTTTTTTGTTTTTAATGTTTTATTTATTTCTGAGAGAGAGAGAGAGGGAGATAGCCTGAGTAGGGGAGGGTCAGAGAGAGAGGGATATACAGAATCTGAAACAGGCTCCAGGCTCCGAGAGGACAGTCAGTACAGAGGCTGACATGGGGCTCGAACCCACAAACCATGAGATCATGACCTGAGCCGAAGTCAAATGCTTGACTGAGCCACCCAGGTGCTCCATGGGTCTTTAATAATTATCTGTTAACTGAATGGACGGACCCCTGAATGAATAGGACACTCCCTTGTGAATATCCTACATATTGTTTTAGTTTGCTTCTTTAAAAATAAAGAGCCAAAATCAAGAGTTGGATGCTTAATGGACTGAGCTGCCCAAGTGCCCCTGTTTAGGTTTGTTTCTTGACTCTCTGTAGATAAATTATTCCTCCAGTTTCCAAGTTCCTTAAGGGCTGGGACCCTATCTTCAAACCCTCAGCAATCAGTACAGTGCTGTGCTTAGACAAAATGCTTCCCACATCCTGGCCAAAAAAATATACATAGATAAATATGTACAATATATAATATATATAAATGTATGATATATGTAGTTATATCTGGATCATGTGCCTTGAACCAAAATCTGCTTGAAGTCTCTGGGAGCTTCCCAAGACAAGCAAAGTATGCTTTCTGTGCCCATGAACAAGCCACCCAGTCAGAGTCCCTGTTTGGGACAAAGAGAAGCCACTGGAAGCTAAGCCTCATGAGGGCAGGGAGCCGTGTCTACTTTGTTCATGCCTTTATCCTGCGCCTGGCAGGTAATAGCTGCTCAATACACATTTGTTGTAAGAAATACAACCATGTACAGAAAGGTGCCTTAAAAACTGTAAACACCATACAAAGGTTTCTTCTGGTAACTGCCTGGATATAGGAAACTACAGTGAGCAGAATACGGAGAAGAAGAAGGAGGAGGAGGAGGAGGAGGAGGAAAGGAAGGAAGAGGAAGAGGAGGAAGAGGAAGAGGAAGAGGAAGAGGAAGAGGAAGAGGAAGAAGAAGAAGAAGAAGAAGAAGAAGAAGAAGAAGAAGAAGAAGAAGAAGACGGTGGCAGCAGCCGGGGTCATAGAGGGAAGCAGTGGTTTGTGAGAGAAGATGTGGAATGTGGTTTTAGACATTTTATGGTGACAGCAAGACATTTAAGGAGAGATGTCCTACAGGCTGCTGGATTTATGAGACTAGAGTTCTGGGAAGAGGTCAAGACTGGAAATGAAAATCTGAGCATCTTGGAAAAAGAGAGAATAGCTGAAAAATGAGCTCATGCGGGAAGTAAATCTAGCAGCAGGAAAAGGCAGCATGGGGTGGGGGTGGGGACCCTCAGGGGAACAGCCCCAAGGATAGGGACAGAGAAGGCACAACCAGGGAGGTATAGCAACCAGAGAACAGTAATGAATAAAAGGACGGGAAGGTTGAATAAGACGTGACTCGCCTTTGGAGACTTGGGCCTCTTTTCTGACAGCTTTCGTCTCTGTCTTTTCTCGGGAGCAATACAGTCGTGTCCTGCTCTGAATTCTGGCTTGGTCCTGGCCACCTTCTGCAGGCTGCCCCCTCCCACCACACACACCTTCCCTCTCTCCCTCTTTCCAATCAGACCATCAGTGAGGACCACACAGTATCATGGGTCCCCACCAAATCAGAGATGAAAAAGAAAAAGAAAAAAAGCATTCACAAAACATCATCTCCCTTGCTCTCGTGCCACAGATGAGGCCCAGAGATGGAATGCAACCTGCTTGAGGTCACACAGATAGGAAGTGAAGAGTGGGACCAGATGCCAGGCCTCCAGTGTCCCAGGCTGGTGCGTCTGGATTTCTGGCAGAGCTCACCCTGTACCCTGCAGAGGGAGCAGAAGCCCAGGAGGAGAGCATAGGCCGCCTAAGCTTCACAGCTGGGCTAGGCTGTACCAGAATCCGGAGACTGAATATCCTGTCCACACACCTCCACTCCACTGCCTGGACAAGAATGAGCTGCCTGCTTGTCCCCCAGATCCTCAGGCGAGCCTTGATGCCCACAGTGCTCCCTAGGGCACACAGACACAAGCTTGCAAGTTGAGACTGCAGGGCAAAGATCGGGGGCTCAAGCCCTCACTGCACCCTGCCTCTGTATGTCCCCTCTGCTCAGAAAAGTTCCCCGAACATGTGTCGCCTTTAAGGGCTAGGGACTTTTGCTCCCCGAGCAGCAACTGTTAACCTCCCTTCATCCACACCTAGAATCTGGGCCACTCCAAAGACACAATTACACAGCCTTTATCATCCCGGCACCCAGGGCTGCTGGCTGCTTAGAAACCCCTGGCCCTCCTTGTCCTGAAGCTGCCAATTTCCTCATCAGTATTTTATTTGTCTGTTTTGCTCATTTTTAAGCTGGTGGCAATTGCTATTTAAATTGTTTTGTAAAGTGTCTTTGCATTTACAATGCCGGCTGTCAGCAGCCCCACAATAGGAAATGAGATTTGGCATCAAAGGCAAAGACGCTACTAAAATACATTTTAATAAATATGTAAATCAATTAATCAATCACCCATCCAGGGAAGGAGCTTCAGGAATACAGACAGGCTGGCTGAGAGCGAGGAGGTGGAGAGAATGTGGGGTCCAAGGTGATAGAGGGTGTTCGGTGGCCAATGAACCCGGAAGTTATGGCATATCTGGTCCTGGGGCCCTGGCCCGGCTTCCTACCCTCCCAACTCTGCCTGAATGGGGCCCCGCAGGGCCTGGCATAGCAGCTCCACCCATAAAAGACAGGGTCCCCTCAAGGTACAGACAAAAATCAGCTCTGGGGCTCACTAGAAAGCCCCACCACCCCCAATATCTTCTCCATTGATGCTCTTTCCTCGGGAAGTCAACGATGAGAAAGTTTCTGCAAGGTTTATATCTGTGAGGTGGACCAGCCTCGGGAATCAGCATCAGGACACATCAGGGAAAAATAGTCAGCTGTTCTTTTCCTGAAATGCCACCAAAAAGAGAGGAGCTTGGCTATAACAGGCGACTTGAGTAGTTAGGGAGAGAGAGGGTTGCTGTCCCCCAGGAAAGGGTCCTGCCTAGGTGAAGTAAACAGGACTCAAGGGACAGTATTGGGGGACAGAGAAGAGGCCTGTGAGTGAGAGCTTCTAAAGCAGGAGCCCAAATACACACGGTAGCTGATGAGAGAGGTGGGGCTGTCTGGTAGTGAGGGGCTGGCCACACGGTCGCAGATCCTATGCTTGCACTAAGGTGTGTTATGAGAGGCATCATTCTGGCCAATGAGACCTGACCTTGAGCTGGCACGCATCTCCAAGCCTCGGCTGGCCACACCCTGTAGAGGCCCTCCTAGTCCGTGGTGTAGGGTTTGCTAAAGAGGGTGACTCAGAGTCACGGGGAGGTGCATCCTCATGTAGCTTCAGTATGACCGAGGCAGGTCACTTGTCCCCTCCGGGCCTCTGTCCACTCATCTAAACAGTGTAAGAGTAGAGCGAAAGGAGCTCTAGACTCAAAACCTCTCTGACTCAATTTCCCCATCACTGTGGAGGCAGAACCAGTATCCATTACAGCTGCTAGAACTTTGTGGCCATCAGTGAAGACTGGCCTGACCCCGACAGGGAAGGGATCGATGATCTGGAGTCTGAAGACCAGGGTGGACCTGTCTGAAGGGCCAAAATACGTCTCCCCACCACCCAAGTGACTAGGGTCTGGGAAGAGCAATGTCCACCCCCAGAGGAAGCCAAAGAATCCTGCTCAGCTTCTCTCCCCCACCTTCCTTCTCTCCCTGCCTTCCTGGAAGAGGTAAGCCCTCTGATTGAAGACCTGTCCGGCTCCCAAATTATCTCGTTTTTTAAACTGATGCCACCTGAACCAGAGGGCAAACATTCCCATTAGGGCCGGGAGTGTGCACACGTATCCACCCGAGTGCCTGGCTGTAGATGTAAACGGCATCAACGCGAGTGGTGTTGCAGTGAACACACGCAAGTGCATGACTTTAGGAACGTTTGTGTATATTTCTATGCCTGTAAATGTCACTCACCATGTCCACATTCAGGCAGGTATGTGTGCTTGTTACATACATGTCTGTTACATACACACGTGCCCCTGTGAACGGTGCCTAAATAACTATGCTTTCAAACACACCTGGGGCCAAGACAGGCTGCATGCTGGGCAGGGACTGGCGGACACTTCTGTGGTCAGAGGTCTTGCTTATGTTGCTCTCTTCTCCAGTGTGACCGTCCATGTCACACTGCTACCGGGCAGGCTGCCACCAACCTGTGTCTGCTCTTCCCAAGCCCACTGAGGCAGAGGCTGGACTAAGGCAGTTTTGAGTACGGAGCTGTGCAGACCATTTGGCCATGGGCCAGGCCCTGCTCAGTTGCCCACTGACCAGCTACATGTGACCAAGCACAAGAGTGAGGACACCAATTGTCCAAGGCATCCCTCCAGCGTTTCCAGAAAGGTCCAGGAATCATTCTAAAAGCTGCCAGGCAGTGTGTGTCTGAGGCCCCAGTGCTACACCACTGCCATCCATGCACAACTGTTAGAACGAACTCTCAAAAGCAAATTTAACATCTTTCATGTTACCCCTTTCGTAGCTTCCCACTCCCCATCTCCAGATGGCTTTGCATGACCCAAACACCCTGATGCGATGTGTCCCTCTCCAAACTCTTCTCTCGCGCCTCTGGCCTCACCCTCTGCACCCCAGTGGCCCCCACAATATGCCACAATGCTTCACACCTCCATGATGTTGCTCATGCTGAGCCCCTCGGCCTGAGCGGGACCCTTCCAACTTCAACTCATTCAACATCTACTCAACCTTAAAGACCAGCTTTGCAGGAAGCCCTCTCTCACCAGCCAGGCCCTTCTTCAGTGTCTCTGTAAGCAGCACGGCTATGTGAGGACACTGTGCTGTACTTTCTTCTTATCTGTTCACCTCTCTTTCTTCCCAGCTGGACACTAAAGCTCCTGCGACCAGGAACCGCGTCCTCGTCACTGTGGGGGTACAGATAAGAATGCCCCCTGAATGACCTGACGGCTCTCTCTAGATGGCCTTGCAATGAGCTGGCTGAGGCTGGGGGCTCCCCGTGGCTTCCAGAAGCCACAATGCTGGGCGGCAGGCATTTTCAGCCTCCGGTGTGCTTTCCCTAGAGAGCAGCTGGAACCATGCTTAGACTGTTTTGCAAAGTTGCTCTCAAGTTCTCCCTGTAAAACAGGACAACAGCAATGCATGGCTGTCCCCTCCTGCACCCAGCATGCCCCGCCCAAGCGTGCATGAAGCATGTTTTTTTATTCTGAAACTTTGACGTCGATTATTATTACCTTGCTAACACCGAAGGGACTGCGCCTCCCAAGACAAGCTAGTTCCTAGAAACAACAAATACATATGCAAACAAACCAGTCCGGAGCCCAGACCCCAACTGCCTCCTTTATTGGGCCTTCACAGGGCTCTTACCCTGCAGGCCACTGTCACTCTGCCCTAATCACCCCAAAGCCAGGTCTCAGACAACTAGGAACACCCGTATGTCCCAGAGTCATTGAAACTATTCAAACAAGCCAATGCCAAGCTTGCTCACCCCACCTTGTCCATTCCTTCCCTCGGAGGCCGCTCAGAGGACCGGTCATATCTGATGACTGCCTGACTGTCCAGCGAATTGGTCACCCCACAGCCCCAGATATGCTGTCCTCCTTGCTCCCTATGGCTTCATCCTCTCCACCCTGAAGGTGGCACCATTTCTGGGGAGATTTCTGAAGTGCCGACTTTATTAAGATTGATTTGGCCTGCCCACCGTTCTGACAGGTCCAAAAGCAAACATGGCAAGGCCATGGGGGAGATTTGGTCATAATTACCATCTTTAATTACTGCTAAAACATCAATTGCTCTTGTTCAATTAGCAGTGCGGTTTCAGGCATGGGAAACTTTGCAACACAAAATAAGCTGAAAATTGATTTCTGAACACTTAATGCAGATCTGAAATTGCTAACCTGATAAGGTTGTCATAGAAGAGCCAATGTGTCCAAGGAGGAGCTTTGCGGGCTGTAATTGCCTCAGTAGGAAGATTAATAACTTGTATACTTACATCTTGTTCATCAAGTAAGAGGCACTCATTGGGGGGAGCCAGGGCGGTGGGTGGGTGTGAGGCATGCCGGCAGAAGGAGGGTGTTAACAAGGACAGTGGCAATTAGGCAGGAGAGAGCAGCAGCCTGAACCCAATGGTCCGTGAACGAGGACATGGCCCTGTGGGATGGCGCGCGGGAGGGGCCAGCCGCCTGGGCTGGATGTCGGGGAGAGCCGACCTCGGCAATGCAGGCAGGTGCCATTGCAGGCTGGTGGGGAGAGGGTGCCTGGGTCCCAGCCACCTCCTTTCTCTCCCAGCTCTGGAAAAGGGCCTCAAGGTCACACACCTAGAAAAGCTCAACTGGCTTATGAAAGAGCTTTCTCTGTTCAGGCCTTTGGGCAAGGAAAAGAGTCCCACGTGACAGACGAAAGGAACCACAGCTGGGCCCGGTTTGCAAAACTACTCTCTCCAACTGCTCTCATCATCTCTCATTCCGATGTCAGGGTTTTCCTGCCATGGGACCGCGTGCGTTTGTTGGTGCTATCACAGAATGGCAAACGGGGAGTGCTCTGTGAGCTACCCGGTGCTCTACAGACTGTGCAAGAGCTGCCATCGTCCTTTTCCTCATCACCACTATTATTCCTCTGGGCTTGTGGTTGATGTAAGGGCAAAGGTCAAACATCTGAACAGTCTTAGGAGCATTGGCGCTCTCTCTGAACCCTGCCACTGAAGCTGAGGAAAATGCCCCTTCTTGTCTTATGGGACTAACATCTACTGTGCACTGCTGTGAGCCAGCGCCCAGACACAGCACTAGAGAGAGAGATGGGTCAATGGATCAAGAGATGGATGGATGAATGGGTGGATGTATTGATAGATGTAGGTAAGTGGAGCAGGGTGACAGGTAGGTAAATGATAGACAGAAATCATTGCATTTAATCCTCTAAACACCACTAGGGGGTAGGTGTTACTATCCCTATTTGATAGATGAGAAAAAAAAAAAATAGGACTTAGGGAGATGAAGTAACTTAGCCTAAAGTCTCATACCTACTAAGTGGTGGAGCTGAGATTCAAACCCATACCTCTCTGAGGTAGGACACAATCCTCTTAGTCTCTACTCTCTGCCCCTAAAGTGTCCTTTAAACCTGTTTGGTGTGTTCCCTAAACTGTACTAGGTCTCCTGCCAGACATGACTAGGAACCAGAAACATCCATGCCCAAGTCAGTCTACCCTGTAGACATGGAGACAGACATCACCCGACCAGCTGTGCTCTGCATGCGGTCAACAAACACGGTCCCGAGAAGCAAACCAGACACAGAAGACATACCCGCTAATGCCAGGTTTGGCTGGAGCCAGACTGTAGCCAGTACCCCCTCTTTTATTTTCTTAGAGCACAGACCCATGACCCGTGTAGATCCAAAATGCAACCCAATTCAACAAGTGTCTACTGAATACCTGTTGCCTGGCCTATGCCCAGAGATAGAAAGAAGAGCAAACTTTCCAAACACTTGCTCTCTGGAAGAGGGGTAGGAAAAGGGATGATTGTATCGGTGTGATCTGTGCAGAGCAGATGAATGAGGTGTCGAGTGCACAGGAGAGGGAGCTGTTGGAAAAGGCTTCCCAGGGGAGGTAATGTCTGAGCCGGCTCTGCAGCTGGCCAGGAGTTAGCCAAGCTGACCAAAGAGCCAAAGGGCCCTCCAGGCAGGAATGTAGCCCTGTGAAGGGGCGTGGTCTGCTAGAGGAACTAGAATCTGCTTGGTGTCTCTGGCTTTAATGCCTGAGGTTGGGTGTGGAGTATTGGGGGGGGGAGGGGGTGTGCAGATGATGAAAGGGCTGCAGGCCACACTAGACTTTACGCTGTAGGTGTGAGGGGTCAGCATTGCATGCGGAAGGCTCCCTCTGGCTGGAGGGGAGCCTTGGTGTATTAGTTTGCCAGGGCTTCCATAACAAAGAACCGCAGACTGGGGGGCTTAAACAACAAACACTTATTTCCTGGAGGCTAAAAATCCAAGATCAAGGTGTCAGCCGGGGTTGGCTTCTTCTGAGGCCTCCCTCCTCCGTTTCAGTTTGTCTCCTTTTCTCCTCATGTGGTCTTCCCTCTGTGCGAGTCTATGTCCTAATCTCCTCTTCTCATAAGGACTTTGGTCATATTGGATTACACATGGCCTCATTTTAACTTAATTGCCTCTTTAAAGACTCTGTCTCCAAATAAGGTCATATTCTGAAGCACTGGAGGTTAAGACTCCAACATATAAATTTTGGGGAAACACAGTTTGGTTCATAATAGAGAAACAAGAGGCAATGGACCAATGGGAGCATATAGCTACAATCCAGGGCAAGGAAGGGTGAGGTCTGAATCACCTTCCCCCCCAAAGCAAGGGGAGAGAACTATGGTGTAGAGAGAAAATAAAGGCTGTGTGGGTAACTGGGTGGAAGGACTCCCTTAAAGTTGCAGATGCTCCTAGGGTCAGAGGCTGGGCCATCTGCTCTAGAGAAGTCTCTTTAAAGTGTTTGTTTTTAGGACTCTGTAGGACAATACGGTGTGCAAATCCACAAAGCGAACCTACACTCAGTGCAAATCATTGATACTGAGAAAACGATTACATACTGGTTAGAGAGGTGGCCTACTCTGTAGGTGGTCTACTCCTATAGACAGGACCCCACACCAAAAGTCAGGAGGCCTGGGTTCTGGGACCCATTCTCCTTAAGAAAGTCATTTCCTTTTGGGGCCTCAGTTTTCTCCTCTGTAAAAGGAAAGGGTTGAACTAGATTGTCTTTAAGATAGCCTTGTGTCTTATTATTAACCTTATTAACCTTGCAGCTCATTATAGCAGAAGGAGCAGAGTGGGAATGAATTGCAGGAGTGAAGAGAGGCCAGAAGGAGAGTGGGTGAAGTGGGAAAGAAGGAGGAAAAACCCTACTCATCACATTGACCACACTCCAGGGATAATCTTCATTCGCTCAGACCCAAAGGCCAAGACAAATCAGTGCCACCTTAGCCTGGTATGAGTGTTTCTACCAGTCACTTAAGAGAAAATATTAATTGTAATAAGCAAACACTGGTGCAGCAAACCAAATTGCTTTATAACCTGCACCACTTCAATGCTGATGACCCTTAAAGTACTCCCTGACCCTCTCCCCGTGACCCCAAGCTCCATATCTCCCTCCTGCTCCAGGTCTCCCTCCCACTTTCTGGTTTCAGTCAGTGGTACTGTCTTTGACTACCCTCCATCTTGCTCACATTACCAATTAGCATCCGAGTTTTGTGACTCTGTTTTAGCAGAGAATCTTGCCTCCATCCCTCTTCTTTCTTCCCTTCCTATACTACCTCGGTCTTGGAATTTTCCAGGCGCACGATTGTTGCAGTTTGTTCTCAGTTCCTGGGACTTGCTCCCCCATGTTGGGGGGGCAATAGCCTCCTAACTGGGTTCTTCCTCTAGCCTCCCTTCCACTGGTGCTTCTTGCATATTCTTACTCCCAAACCCCATCCCTCCCAGGCCCTGTCCAGGTACTGACTCACCTGAATGCCACCCAGGTCCTGAGCCAATGAGATTCTGCTCTGTGAGGGACTTCCCAGGGCAGGGATGAAAGAAGAGGGAGAAGGGTCACAGACCAAGTGCAACTGCCACCCCCTCTGCATATACATTCTCATGTACGTCCCACTCCATCCAGGCTTGGTTTGGGGGCTTCCCCACAAGCTCTACAAACTCAGCCCCAGCCCCAACCCCAACCCCAAGTTGTTATGCTTGCCCATACAAACCTTCATGCCCAAGACCCCTGCTAAGGAAATAGTCCAATACTGTATATACTCTACTGTGTTACTGAAGAAACTTCAACCATAGCTACTGGACCAGTGAAAGGAACTGATCCAAGGCTGCATTAGGAGGGAAAAATGTTCTATCCAAATAAGGACAATGGTTATTGGCTGGACTGATCAAACTGTCTCAGAAGCTTGAATGGGAAACTATGGGGAGAGCATTAGTCAATTGGTAGCAAAGGCAAAAACTGAAAAGACACATAGAAAAAGGCATTAAGGCAATAGAGTTATTAGTATGTTTTGAGTAAGCAGAGACTACGAGTAAATAGAACCTATAAGCTAAATAGATCACCAAAATAAAGAGTGGTATGGAACTTCTGGTTGCTGTTTCTCCCTTGCAAAGAAAAATACTTCTTGAAAATCACTGAAAAGCAACAAGAAGAATAAGAAATGAACTCTCTTTGACACAACTAGCAAAGACTTATCAACATAGACACAACACATAACGAGAAACCCTGATCATGTAGAAATTGTATAACCAAGGCTCAGGGAAGGGAAGGGAAGGTAGAAAATAGTGTAAATATGGGGCGCCTGGGAGGCTCAGTCGGTTGAGCGTCCGACTTCGGCTCAGGTCACGATCTCACGGTTCGTGGGTTCGAGCCCCGCGTCGGGCTCTGTGCTGACTGCCAGCTCAGAGCCTGGAGCCTGTTTCGGATTCTGTGTCTCCCTCTCTCTATGACCCTCCCCTGCTCACGCTGTCTCTCCCTCTCTCTCAGAAATAAATAAAACATTAAAAAAAAAAAAAGAAAAAGAAAATAGTGTAAATATGTGGATAACGTTTTGCTTACAACCGGCAGTCAAAGATATCATTTAAAGCTAATAAAGTAAGTAAAAGATATGTATGAATATTTAATATGACTATTTACATGGTAAAAAGGGAAACATTCAGAAAAACAGTAATAATAAGATCAACTAAAGTGGTGGGGTGGAGGTAGGAATTAGTGGCAATACAGCAATTTTATGATTCTTTGAGAAAGCATTCAGTAAATACTAGGGAATACATACACACACACACACACAAAAGGTAACCACTTGGGGGAAAATAAAAGCCTTTTAAACTATTAGAAGAAATATACACATAAAAAAACAAGCAAAACACAATATGGAGTAAAGGATTCAAAACATAAATGAAGCAGCAATAAAACCAGAAAGTAGAACATAAAACATGATTTAAAAGGAAAAAAAAAATCTAAGAGCAAACATGTCTGTCATATTAATTTATGTGAATGGGATCATTTTGCCTACTAAAATATTTTTACTCTCAGACTGAATCACAAAGTGAGGTCCAAATTTCTTATGTCTCTTAAAACACAATTATGTAGGGGCCCCTGGGTGGCTCAGTCAGTTAAGCATCCAACTCCGACTCAAGTCAGGATCTCACAGTTTGTGGGTTTGAGCCCCGTGACCAGCTCTGTGCTGACAGCTGGGAGCCTGGAGCCTGTTTCAGATTCTTTGTCTCCCTGTCTGTCTGCCCCTCCCCAACTCATGTTTTTTTTTTTTTTTTTTTTTATTTATAGGAGAGAGAGAGAGAGAGACAGCGTGAGCAGGGGAGGGTCAGAGAGAGAGGGAGTCACAGACTGAAACAGGCTCCAGGCTCTGAGCTGGCAGTCAGCACAGAGCCCGACGCGGGGCTCGAACTCACGAACCGCGAGATCATGACCTGAGCGAAAGTCGGACGCTTAACCGACTAAGCCACCCGGGCGCCCCCCCCACTCATGTTTTTTTCTCTCTCTCTCTCAAAAATAACTAAACATTAAAAACACACACACACACACAATTGCCTAGAGAGGTTGAAAACAAAGTAAGGGGTGAAGATATAACACGCCAGTGCAAACTAAAAGGAAGAAAGGAGCACAAGTTTGGGGGCTGATTAGATTTAAATTGGGGACACTGAGTAGGACTCAGAGAGACATTAAACTAGAAAGAAGGAAACGTTCTAACAATAAAGACCACCATCCCCAGTGACGACTGGACACTTATGCAGCACGTCAATCTTCTTTAAGTAAAACTACAGGATACACAAGAAGAACAAGGAGCATTTTAGTAGTCAGGGGTGACACTTGGGCGCCCAGCCCATGCCAGAGGAAATGAACAAAAATTAACAGGATACAGAGGAGCAAGTAATCAAAGTAACAAAGTTATCCTGATAACCTGAAAAGAATACCTTCAGTGCCCTGAAAACAGAAAATTTAAAAACTGAAACCCTTAGGCTTCAAAGACAATCTCCAAAATAGAAACCATTCATACCATATGCTGGGGTTATAATAAAATAAAATTAGAATTTTTTAAATAAAATTCTTACCACTCTGAAATTTTTATTCTATCTCTTAAAGAGCACTTGGGACAAAGAGGAAGTCAAGAGTCAAGCTGAAACTGGAAAATACCTTTCTTTAAATGATCCTAATGAATATGTTATGTCAGAACTATGCTAAAAGCACAGTTCATAGGTAAAAATAAAAATAAATTAATTAAGCATGCAACTCAAGAAGTTAGAAAACAGACAACAAACTCAAGCTAAGGAAAGCAGGAAGAAGACATTAGTTATGTGAAAGCAGAATACAATACATGAAATTAAAGGACTGTAGAATTTATAAATATATATATATATATATATCTCCAAGAGGAATTTCTATTAAAAAAAACAAAAGCTCATAAAAGAGATAAGCCATTAGCTAACATTATCAAGCCAAAGGGAGAAAACAGAAATACCCAAAATAAATAGTTATAATGGGAAAATAGCCATAGAAACTGATAAAATTTAAAACATAACATGACACTATTTTGCTCATCATTATGCAAAATAATTTGAGAATACGGAGAAAAGGATAAGTTTAAGGAAAATATAAATTGTTAAAACTAACTATAGTCAAGTGACATAATCTAATGGGTCAATTGTTACAGAAAACCAGAGAGAGCTGTCAAAGCTTTCTCCTCCCCACCCCTCCTCCCCCACCCAACTAAAAGAGCACCAAGCCCGGGGACTGTCACAGAAGAATTCTAACCAACCTTCAAAAAAATGGATCATTCTGATGCTCTGTAAACTCCTTCAGCACATACAAGTGCATGCAATTTCTTTTTGGAAATGGTATAACACTGACATCAAAATCTGACAAAAAGCACAAAAAGAAACTATAGCCCGCTATTACTTATGAAGATCATAACAACAAAAAGTTATATAAAACATTAGAAAACAGAAAATAGATATATGAGCAAGCACCAGTTAGAAAACATAGTTGAAGAAAAAAATCCACCTAGAATAGACAAAAGAAGATCAGATACACAAACCTAAACCAGCAAATACGGAAGATCAAGAAGGAAAACAAACCTGGAAAACACCATGTGGTTCCAATAGAAGATTTGCAGATGAAGATTCAACATCGAAAATACGAAGCCTCCCTTTATATTAAGATACAGATTCAATATGATTCTGCTCCTCCAAATTAGACAGAGTTGGGATTGTTGTTTAATTTTGTTTCTTTGTTTTTGTTTGCTTGGGCTTTGCGGGGGCGGGGGGTGCGGGTGGTGAGGGGGGAACTAAAAAAGGTGATTCTGAAATAAATAATGACTTCCAGAAGCAAATATGTGAGAATTGCTAGGAAAAAATATTTTTGGAGGGGTAGTGTGTGGATGAGGATCAACCAACCTTACCAGGTATTAAAACAAATTACAAAGCAACAAAGCTCTAATAATTAAAACACCAGAGTACGTGGCATGAACAGACAGACAAATTAATGGAACAGAAGAAGCCCAAAGACATCCCTTCAAAAGGGAGAAAGAGAATCTTTTTTTAATAAAAAGATTTTGGTTAAGCGGCTAACTCTTGATTTTGGCTCAGGTCATGATCTCACAGGCGTGAGATGGAGCCCCGAGTCGGGCTCTGTGCTGGGCATGGAGCCTGCCTAACATCCTTTCTCTTTCTCTTTCTCTCTCTCTCCCCTTCTCTCCTTCTGCCTCTCTCTCCAGCTCACTCTCTCTCTAAAAAAAAAGGAAAAAAATTAAATAAATGGCATTTAGCCATTAGAGAGAAACATAAAAAAGTAAAGTTGGATTCTTTTCTTTCTTTTTTTTTAAAATTTTAAGTAATCTCTACACCCAATGTGAGACTCACACTCCCAACCTTGGGAGCAAGAGCTGTGTGCTCCACTCACTGAGCCAGCCAGGTGCCCCTGAAGTTGGATTCCTACCTCACACTTCACACCAACATCAACTCGAGAAGAATCACATACTTCTATTTTTACAAGATAAAACCAGAAATTTCCAGAAAAAAAAAAGGAAGAATCTTACAAATATAATCTTAGAGTAGGGTAAACCACTCTAAATATGACCCCAAATCTAGAGCCCATTTCATACAGTTGTTTCATTCGGCCTTAGAGAAATCAAATTTGCCAAATTTGGGGGCTGGTGAGGTGGGAAACAGCAAAAACAAAGCCAGGAAACAAATGATAAAATGGGGGAAAAATTGGGAAAACCATAATACAAACAGTTAATTTTCTGAAAACAGAAAGAACGTCTCATAAATCAATGAGAAACTGGGCAAATGATACAAACAGATGTTTATCTAAAAGGAGATGGCTCGGGGCACCTGGGTGGCTCACTCAGTTGAGCGTCTGACTTTGGCTCAGGTCATGATCTCACAATTCATGGGTTCAGACCCTGCACCGGGCTTTACGCTGACAGCTCAGAGCCTGGAGCCTGCTTCGGATTCTGTGTCTCCCTCTTTCTCTGCCCCTCCCTGGCTCATGCTCTGTCTCTCTCTCTCTCTCTCAAAAATAAATAATCATTTTAAAAATATTTTAATAAATAAAATAAAATAAAATAAAAGGGGATGGCTCCCAAACACAAGAAAAGATGCTTGCCCTCATCTATAAGAGAAATGTTAACGTTGCAACACCATTTTTATCTAATAGATGGCCAAAGGTTAAAAAAAAAAATTTCAAAACCTTCTTGTAGGAAAGAAAAAATAAAGACACAGTTTATTTATTGTTTTCTGTGGGTAGAAGTGTAGTTTGATGCAGCCTAGATGAGGTTGTTCCTAGTGAGACCTTTGACCCTAGGCAAGTTTCATGCCCTGAGCCTCAACTACACTGTCTCTTAGAACGACTTTCAGAATGAAAAGGAACAGCATATGCAAACTGGCACTATCAGTACAGGCTCCACATTCTGCCCTTGTTGACCCAAAGTGAATATTCCATCGACAACTTAGCTTGTTCAGAGGATCTGCTCTGTAGGGGAAGGGGTCCTCCTCCCAGAGCTAGAGGAAGGAACTGGTATGCCCCAGATGCCCAGCTGTGCCTGAGAAAGGGCAGAGCTCAAGCCCCCAATCCTGGGAGCCCAGGGTTGGCCTCCAGAGCAAGCCTCAGCCCAGTCTGGCCAGCTGGTGGGGTAGAGAAGAGCGGCTCAGAGACTTGGGCCTGAGAGCCACGGGCAATGGGTATGCAGGCACAGCCTGGGGCAGCACAGCCCTCAGACTGTATTTTGAGGCGCTGACTCCCCTCTCACCGGCCCAGATCCCCAAATGCTCAGTTCCAGCCCCACCGCCAGCCCCACATGCCACGGGCTGACTGAACTCTCTGGCTTCCTCCCAAGTGAGGGAATGCAGGGAAGCTCAGGTGGATGCCATGGCAACCGGCTGCTGGAGGCCAGCCTCCCCACACCCCAGCCCCCAGCCCTCCAGCACACACTCTGTTGGGGGTGGGAAAGCTGGTGTATTCTTGGATTAGGAGTCTGCTGGTGCCAGAAGCAGGAGGTGTGTACCTGGAATCCCTTCCAGCCTTGACTGGAAATTCACGAAATCTATATGGGCAGGTTGCTTCCCTTCTCTGGGCCCCAGCTTCCTCGCCATAAAATGAGGGAGCGGGACCAGCCAGCTCTGTGGCACCTTCTAGCTGTGACGTTGTGCGGCTCTGGGATCTCCCCCAAGAGCCAGCCTGGAGACCAATAAGACTGCTCTTTCTGGTAAGCTCCCCAGGGAAAGGGGAGGGCAGGGGCCCTGCATTCTGACCCTGCAAGGCCTGGTTACAGGGATGGACCTCTTCCTCTGCGAGCATCTCCGTCTAGGAAGAGGCCTTCATCTACTCATAACAGGGTATTACATGGAAATGCTTCCGCCGTGACACAAGAAACGCCTGTCTAGCAGTAGAAATGGCCAAGGAGATGTTCAAGAACCAGTTAGAAGGCTCTGTGATCCACGGAGAGGAGGCAAAGGTTGGAGAAGGTAGGAATGAAGAGTCTGAAAAGTAGTTTTCTTTGGGTCCCCATCCTTCCCCAGGCAGGAGCAGTGAAGAGAGGCACCCAGTTGGGGGGCTTCCAAACATGGCTCCAAGAGCCTGATTAAGGTCCCTTGCACCTTGAGAAGCCCAAGGGCCTGGTGTCTAGCTTTTGCCAGGATATCTAAAGAGCAAGAGAGCCAGGCCAGGCTTAGCTTTCGTGGCAGAAGAACAACTGCTCCTGGGGTAGAAAGCCCTGCACCACCAGGATTTGTCAGGGACACAGACACTTCTGCATTTCCTTGAACCGGAAGTGGAAGGGAGGGAGCCATCCAGAGGCCATTTTGTATCCTCCACGTGAGGGGCACCTGGTTGGGGGACGGGACTCTGGCAAGGAGTAAACACCCACTGGATGTGAAGGGGGAGCTCTGGGGGCAGGGGTGCAGCTGGACGGTGGCCCATGGAAGGAGCCGTAGTGAGAGAGGAGCCTTTGAGAAACGCACGTGAGAATGAGTCGTCTTCAAACATCTGCTAGGGCCAGAGGGCACAGAGCCATCGTGTCTGCTCAGGGTTTCATCTGGAAAGCGGAACAGCTACCGGTGACACGAAATAGGGGCTTGGGACCCCAATCAGACGTTACACAGTTGTGGGAGCTGGTGCAGGGGTCCGCCTCTGTCTGACGGCGGGCCTGACGTCACAACAGGTCACAAAGCTGGGGAAGCCCTGCCTCTCACTGCGCCCAGTGACAGGCTGCAGAAGGAGTCGGGGAAGCTGGCCGCAGAGCTGCACGCACGGCTGGCCCGGGACTCAGTGCGGCTGCAGGGGGAGACGCAGTGGGAGTTGCAGGAGGTGGCCCCACTGAGGCGAGCCTGGAGACCGTTCGTTGGTCGGTCGTATGCAGGAACTACACTGGCACGTGGGTCCCTGCACTGACCTTTGCAGCATCATGGCTGTGGCCTCTCCTCCTGTCTCTTCCGAATCTCCTGCAGTCAATCCTAATGCAGAATCATGCAGGGAAGGGATGCGGGGACGCTTGGGTCTAGCTGAGCTGTGTCGACCTGGCACACAACCACCACAGCCACCCTCTGACAGCGTCATTCAGGCGACACTTTTCTCCTTTCTCTGCCTCCCTCCCGGCCTCGCAACACCTGAGGAGGCAGGAGCAGCAGCTGACAAGTGGGACAGAGCCAGCTGAACAGGAAAAGAGCCTGAACCCATCTTCTGCTCCAGGACAGGTGGTTGGCCCCCGCCCTCAATATTCAGCTGGAAATCAGGAGCTGTTACAGCACCAACCAAAAACATAAAGTATTTGGGGGCGCCTGGGTGGCTTAGTTGGTTAAGCGTCCGACTTTCGCTTAGGTCATGATCTCGCGGTTCGTGGGTTCGAGCCCCGTGTCGGGCTCTGTGCTGACTGCCAGCTCAGAGCCTGGAGCCTGTTTCAGAGTCTGTGACTCCCTCTCTCTCTGACCCTCCCCTACTCATGCTGTCTCTCTCCTAGAAATAAAAAAACAAAAACAAAAACAAAAAAAACATAAAGTATTTGGAAATTAATCTTCCTGAAAAGTCAAGGGGCCTTTACAAAGAAAAGTTGTAAAACTATTAAAGGGCAAGACACCTGGGTGGCTCAGTCAATTAAGAGTCTTGACTTCTGCTCAGGTCATGATCTCACAGTTGGTGAGTCCAAGCCCCATGTCAGGCTCTACACTGGCAGTCCACTTGGGATTCTCTCTCTCCATGTCTCCTCTCTCCCTCTCTCAAAATATAATTTTAAAAACCTTAAAATACTTATTAAAGAGTAAAACAGAAGTCTCTAATAAATAAGTGGAGAAAATTATCCCCAAAGTAATTCATATACTCAATACAATTCTGAATAAATTTTCTGGCAGGCTTACTAAATATTAGTTTTTAGTTCATTATGAAAGAATCTGAATATCTTTTCAGTATATCAGTTCTTTGGTTATTTCATTTCCTCTTTAGGGAATTATCTATTCCTATGATCACCTTCTTTCTTAAGGGTGTTACTTTACTGAGTTTTCTTGATTGGATGAACACTTTACTAAAATGACAAATATTTTCCCGTCACGTTTATAGAAAATGCCTCCAAATTTGTTGATTGCCCTTAAATTCTGCTTACACTGTTTGGACATCAGGAGCTCACTCACTCTCTCCCTCTCTCAAAATAAATAAATAAGCACTTGAAAAATTATTTTAAAAAATTGAGATATAATTGACATCTAGTGTCATGTTAATTTCAGGTGTACAACGTAATGATTTCATACAGGTATATATTGCAAAATGATCACCTGTTAACATCTGTCACCATACACAATTACAAAGTTTTTCCTATGCTGAGAAGTTTTAAGATCTCTCCTAGCAACTTTCAAATACGCAATAGAGTAGTAGTAACTATACTTGCCGAATTTTATATTAAATCCCCATGACTTACTTATTTTACAACTGAAAGTTTGTACCTTTTGACACCTTTCACCCATTTGTCCCCTGCTCCCTACTGTTCACCTCTTTATCCATATGAAATGTATCCTCTGATGATATAAACTATGTATCTGAATGTCTGTTTTTCTCTCCCCACCCCCACTGGCTGTATACTTTTTCTTAGCATCTTTTGTTTGTAACAAAGTGGATAATTTTGTATTCTCTTAACACCTGGCATCAGACTTCCTCTTTGGGGACAACACTCACTGTTTAGAAAGTCCTTTTGATAAATGTGGGATAAGAGGTGAGCCCTTTCAAAGCCCAAGGGGACAGCGGCACCCAAACTTTTGATAAAGGAGAAAGCCTCTCTGAATGACATTCAGAAGGTTCTTCACATAAAAGAGAGGTGAGAGGGAAGGAAAAGCATGCAGGGAAAGTAATGAAAGATGAGCTGGAAGACGGGCAAGAAGATGCAGTGAGCCAGGGTCCGTGAAGCCTACTGCGGATGAGGTAGCCATGTTGGTACTTTAGAAGCTGATGCTGGTTGGGGAAACGGAATCTCCTTGCATTTCAGCAATACAAACCCTCCCTCCTATGCACTTTCTGTCTCAAAACTGTGTGAGTGAATTTTTCCAACTGGAACCCCTAGTAGATCGACAAATTCTAAATGGAAGAACAAAGAGCTATCCAGTTTTCTAAAAGAACAAAGAGGAGGGACTTGCCTTATTAGCCACTGGAAATAGTCTACCCGTGGTAATTGTCTCAGTCAGGATGGGCAAGACTTTGCTGCAGAAACAAAACCTCCTGGTGCAGTCATTTAAAACAGCCAAGGTCAGTTCCTCACTTAGGTTACGTGTCCATTGCAGGTCACCTGGAGGATCTGTTATGTCATCCAGGCTGACAGCACCTACCTGACTGGAGCATTGTCATTTGTCAAGGAGGGGGAAGGGAACATAGGGAATTACACACTGGCTCGAAAGCTTCCTTCCAGAAGTGACATATGTCACTTATGCTCATATTCCATTGTCCAAATCAAGTCACAGAGCCACAGCAACCTCTAAGTGGACAGGGAAATGCCATCCCACCATCTTCCTGAAAGAGAGGAGAGCTACACTCTTTGCAAACAGTGTTATGGACTATGACAATCATTTTTTAAAAAGAAAACCAGAGAGAGGACTAACAAATGAATAAAACAGAAGAGAGAACACACCAAAAAACTTGTGTGTGTATGTGTGTGTGTATGTGTGTGTGTGTGTGTCCATTAGATTGGGCATATGACACAGGTGAAATCATAAAGACTGGGACAAAGGTGGCTTGGTTAGTGGGTTCGGCTCACCAGACAGGTGAAAACCAAATTTAAACTCTCCATCTACTATATAAAAACTTGAATTCGAGAAGATTAGGGCCCTAAATGTGACCCGCAAAACTACAAAACTAGCAGAAAGCATTTGAAAAGAATATCTCTGTGACCTAGGTGTGGGAAGATTTCTTTAATAAGACCCCGAAAGCCTCAAACCATCAGGCAAAAATGAAATGATGCATTTGACTAGAATAAAATGGAGGCTTTCTGTGCCCTAACAAAACCGAACATCACAGCGGGCAGGTAGCTGACCAGGTGAAGACATTGCAACAACCAAAATAGAGAGCCTGCATATATCTAGCAAATATCATATATTTCAACTGCTTCAAGTCAACAAGGAAAAAAAAAAAAAAAAAACAGAAACAACCGAGAAGGGAAAAAACATGACCAGACAACTCAGATACAGTGAAATCCCAAGAAAGCCCCTCGCTATCACAGGTACACAGTGAAGCGCACAGCTGCATGCTCATCACAAAACAGTGGAGCACCCCTATAAATCCTGGGGACAATTAGAAAGATGCAGGCAAACTGGGAGCCGGTGGCACTGCCGGTGGTAGAGTCGGCTGAGCGCTGAGCGCCGGAGCCATCTGGCAGTTCTGGGCGGACGTGACCATGGCCAGCAAGCCCTCTCCCGGGGCGTGTTGCACAGAGACTCACAAACTCCCACAGAGACCCGCAAGAGGGCATGCTTGACACTGTCTGTCACAGCAAGGAACTGACGCGGCCTGGGTATCTGTCACTAGGAAATCGAAGCAATTTTAGTGGGTGCATAGGTGAAATGCTACGCACCATCCAGAAGCAGTGAAACAGACATATATACAGCAGCATGAGCTAATGTGAAAAACAGAGCTGAAGGGGAAAAGTAAGGCACAGACCAAAATATATCTGTGTATGAGATACAGTAGAGATAGGGAAGTGAGGCTGGGGGTGAGATGGAAAGAAACAATGAAGCAAAACGAAATAGGGACCTTTCACAGATGAATGCTGACGATTGCCATGCACCGCGGAATACAATGAACTCAGTCCTATGCGTTTCTCTTCTAGTAAACGGAAGGAAGGAGAAAGCAGCCCCCCGGAATTACCACACTGGCCGGGCTGCCTCCACTCCTATTCCGTGGGTTGGAATGGCTTCTCATGCCTTCACCTGCAGATCGCTGGGCTTGGCTCCCGGGCCTGATATGGGGCCTGAGGATGCATGTTCTAGCCAGCTCCCTAGTGACATTTGTGCTTTGGTCCAAGGAACCATACACTGAACAGCAAGAAGTCAGAAAACCATACCTCCTGCCAGGGGGACTGGGAAAGGTAGTCTAACTCTGCCCCAGGAAGGAGAGGAAAGAGGTCTAGGAAAGAGCAGGCCAGTGTCTGCCACATGGTCACATCGTCACTTTCAGCCAGGCTTCCGGGGCACCTTCACATCTCATTCGCTGGCTCCTTCCACACAGGGGCTTCCCAGCTACACCATAAGCTCTGTGGGGGCAGGGGTCATGCCTCGCTGTGCCCCCTTCCCCTGACCCGCCACACCTAGCTCAATGCCCGGCACATAGCAGAAACTCAACCACTGGCTGTTGATCCTAGACTGGGCATTTAAAGTTTTTGAGCCCAGAAATGGCTGGTAAGAGTCGGAATAGGGATCTCGCCAGCAACTGGGAAGAGTGACTCAGAGTGGGAGTGAGGTAAGTAAGCATCAGGAGACACAGCGGTAGACTAGGGAGGCTGGAATGGAAAGGAAGCTTCCACCTGCTGCCAACTGCCTGACCAACTGAGTTTCTTTTATCAGCTCCTTCCCCCGCCTCCTTCCTCTCTTCCCCCACACCCTCTCCTCCAGCTAAAGTCAGAGAGGACAACAGGGACAAGAGCAGCTTAGACCCCAAAGACTAGCCTGAAATTTCTGGGAGCTGGGAGAGGAATGCAGTCCTCCAAGTCCAGAGTGGATTAGCCAGGCACAGGTACAGACGAACATCAGGATGTCTGGATGCAAGACCACCTGCCGCCCCTCCCCCAAAGGGTCAGGGCAAGACCTGATGGGGGATGGAGGGGCATCTCCGTTAGTCTCGGTGGCTCTTTCTGCTCTGGTGCCCCTTCTCCTCTTCTTTCTGAGGCCTGCCCTCGAGGCTTCTGCTTGGAGAACAGCACGGAAGCCAGAGCCTGTTCCACGGCCAAGTCAACACATGCGCTTTGATCTCAGTCCCCACACCTGCAGTGAGAACCATGAACCCTCCGCAATTAAATCCGGAGATTCTAGAAGGTTATTGACACCTTTGTATGATCTGCTTCGTTCCCCTTCCCTAGTGTTTTTTTTTTTTTTCCCCTAAGGGGACCCGGGAAATAAGTGATTTTAATGGTGATATTTCACGCTGGCTCAGCGCACGTGCAGGGAAGATTACGAGACACAGTCTTCTGATGTGACCTGGTCAGCCGGCCGTGGGAGGGCGGCTCTCCCGTCTGCCCAGCTCAATGCGACTTCCTTCCACCCATATGAAAGAAACCCTAACGCTCCCAGACCCTGAGAGCTGGGCACAGAGGAAATGGCACTTGTAGAACATTGTTCAAATTTTCCAATCATCGCCTGGAATTCGGGCAGTAGGGAAAAGACATCCTTTATTATGCCTGAGGCGCTGGGGAAGCCGGGTCTGGACCTGGGATGGGAGGAGGTCTGTGGCCCATCAGCTAGTCCATCCCTGAGGCCACAGGCTCCCATAGCCCCCAGGCCGAGATTGCTGAGCGCCCCGCCAAGGAGCCCCGTTCCCAACTCCAGACTGACCTCTCCTGGCCAGACCCTGCAAGCCGCTTGGAAAAGAGAAAGGATGAGGAGTCATCCATGTGTTCATTGTTTTCTTACCACCTTCCCCCCAAAGAGAGGGAAGAAAGGGGACAAATTGGAAATCAGAAGGAGTAAGTTGGTCTTCCCACCCTCCAGGCTCCCCCTCTCCCCCAGACTCCCAGCTGTCAGCCTAAAATCACAAAGCCTTTTCGCTCAAAACCCAGAGAAAAAAAAGAGAGAGAGGAAAGCAAAGTGAAGAGAAGAAGCAGCAGTGAATTTCAAAAGGAGGGCTAATTTGTGCAGAGCCGGACAGCTGCATTTGCATAATGAAATGTGCAGAGGATGTTTGGCTCATGTATTTTTTAGAAGGTTTAACTTTAATTTTATTTAGCCTAAGAAGGGCATGTCACTCAAACTCCGCTGGTCATTTATAAAAATATTTCAATTGTGTTTCCAAGGAGCTGTCTTTCTGGCCTAAGTGGCTGGTGCCCGAGGTTGTGAATGCTAATGCAGAGGTCGGGAGATCGATGGGGAGGGAGAGCAGGAGAGAAAAAACCAGGAGGGGCAGAGACACCAAGAAAGAGACACCGAAGACGCAGAGAAGAAAGAACAGGCAGGAAGACAAAGAAAGAAAGAGAGTGGAGTGGGACACTGCCCTCTGGACTCAAAAGAAGCAGGTCAGGTAAACATCCACAGCAGGTGTGGAGACAGGCGTTCTGAGTGGACCACACCTCACTCATGCAGGTCGGCCCAGCTCTCCCAGCCCATGGCGTTTAGGTTTGTTGGGAGCATTGCTCCTCTAACCTCAAAACAAAAATTTAAAAAAAAAAAAAAAACTATCTGCAAGAAGGGCACTCTAGGATCAAGCTGTCTTCCTTCTGCCCCTGGGTCCTGCACTGGAGCTATTTTCTCCCATCTGTAGTTCTCAACCGTAATGAAGGAGCTTGATTGTGAGCTGTTCGCCTCCAAGACGGGCAAGGGACGGCTGTGCTGCGTGTAGCTGTTGCATTTCTTTCCTCTCGCCATTCTGGAAACAACTACCCTTCAACTCCCCTCCCTAGTTTCCACACAAACACCCCAGCCTCCTAAATAAAGTGCTTTCAGACTTTTCACAGCACACGGAGGAGATGAGGAGTGGGGAGGAGGGGGAAGCTCTGTTTGCAGAAGATCTTTTTCTCTCCACCACTGGCTTCAGAGTGCTTCAGAGTCTCAGACCCAGGCCAATCTCTGATTCCCTGATGTGGAAACTGGGAGCTGGGGGAGGCAGGAAATCCTTTCCGGAGGCAGCCAGGCCCTCGGGTTAGAGCTCTGGAGGCCGCACCTCCCGCTTCCCACCTTCCCTTGCCAGGGCCCTTCCAAAGCCTGGCTCCCTCTGCCTCCTCTCCTGGTGTCAAGGGCTGGGAAGGGGATCCCCAGAACCCCGCTGAGGAAGTACCCACCTCACACCTCCTTACAGGCTCTGTTGGGTTGTCTAAGCTCAGTGTTCAGCTCTTCACTGGATCTGGTGACACAGCCTGGGGACCAGGCATTCTGGCCAGGGGACATCTCCAGTGGCCCCTGTCTTGGAGATCACAATGGCTGATCCAGAATATGGGGCAGCGGTGTAGCCTAGAGCCCTCGCCTCGGGAAGTCCCTACTGCAGAAAAATAACAATTACATACACAGCCCAGGTAGCTCTAGGGCTGGAGCCCGACTCCCAAAGCTCACGGAGGTGGTGGTGGGTGAAGGGTACGGAGGATGGCCCGAGAGGCAGGGGGTTTGGAGTTGGATCATCTGGGTTCAAATTTGTTTGAATTAATGACTTGAACTTGAAATGTCTCTGACCCTCCATTTCTTCATCTATAAAGACTATCTGCCTATCAGATCACCGTGAGGCTTTGACATCATGCATCACATGTGCGGCCTGTGGTGGTCATAGGGTTTGAGGGACTTTCTGCCAGGCACCCAATGGAAAGACCCAATGACAAAGCCACCACACTAGTCCCGGGTGCCTCAGGAGGCAGAAAGAGAGGGGCAGGCAGGGCCAGCCCCAGCCCTTGAAGGCTGCCTCCTAGTAACTACCACGGAAGCTCCTTACTGTGTTGGATCTTGTTAACAGAAGGGCTGCACAGAGTGGGTATCGGACTCTGCCGTAAAGCAGACGAGGTAGACACAATCTAAATCAAAGTCTCCTAATGCTTTCCTTTTTCTTGTAAGTTTTTTAATGATTATTTATTTTTGAGAGAGAGAGACAGAGCACGAGCAGGGAAGGGGCAGAGAGAGAGGGAGACACTGAATCCGAAGCAGGCTCCAGGCTCTGAGCTGTCAGCACAGAGACCAATGCGGGACTCGAACCCACAAACTGCGAGATCATGACCTGAGCTGAGGTCGAATGCTCCACGGACGCCCCAGCTCCTAATACTTTCAATTCAATGATAAGAAGTCTGAAGTCCAGAATGGGGCACGAACAGCCAGCCATAGGTGACATAACTGGTCCATGCAGAGCCAAGACCTGAACCCACCTCTCCAGGTCCTGTTTCCTCTCCTCTCTGATGACAAGACTAACAGCTTCTGGTGTGTGAAACCCCCCACCACAGCCCCTTCCCCACACACATACACACACCAGCCGGGGGCCAGAAGGGCTTCAGTGGGCTTCCAGCGCACCGGTTCCCAATATGCAGACAGAGGAGGCAGCCAAGGCGAGACTGAGGTGGGAGCGGCGCCAGGGGAGGGGGCCGGCGCCGGCCACCGCAGCCCCTCGGGAGACGCCTGCATATGGCCAGGCGGGTCTGGCGGCCAGGCGCACTAATCCTGCTGTCAGCCAGGCCGGGCGCCGGATTAGGAAATGTCACGTTTCAAAGGAAATTATTTCCATTCTCTCCCCAGGAAAGGAAAAGGCAGAGAGACAAGCAAACTCCCAGGGTCCTGTGTTGGGAGACAGGCCAGCATATGGGCCTTGGACAGACGCCCCCTCCTTCCTCTCCTCCCGCTCCTCTGCGACGCCCAGAAGTGACAGCCATCACCTCGCGGAGTTCATCCTGGCCAAGGACAAATGGATTTCACAGTTTATCAAGGGAGGAAGGGTCGCGTCATGGACTCTCATCCGTGGCCCACCTTTGGTACCTGCTTTCCTGGCCCGGTCTCAGCCACAGCTCCTTGGCCAGAGCTCCCTCACTGGGCTGGCTCCCGGGTCCTGCCTCCGGGGATCAGCGAGGCTGAGTGAGATGTCACCCTCCATCTTCTGCGCTGTGCGATGCCTGCCCCCCACCCCCACCCCCGGCCCTGAGACCCTGCATCTTCTCGGGGGCTCTCCACTCTGCAGGCAAGACTAAACCCCGGGACGCGGAGAATGAAATAGTACACGCTCCCTCTCTAGAATTCTCTCTCTGCTCTTACTTTGCTGCTTCTCTACCTTCCCAGGCCTCATCTGAGACAATAATAAACACCTCTCATCCTCACCGTCACTGAAAACGGTGGGGCTTCTTAATTACAAAAGTAATGTCACAATATTAGCAATTAATTAATTCTAATCTGGCCCGGAAGAGAGGTAGGGCATACAATTGCCCCGTCCGCCTCTGGAGCCGAGGACCACCCCAGCGGATATTGTGATTGAAATATATATATGTATGGAGTTATTAGATACTATCTGCAATCAATCCATTACCATAAACTTAAGCTTCCACATTCTTTCATATTAAATGAATTTTCATATCACATTTCCCAATAAGCACTGCCTCAAGTCAACCCTTATTTATCTAATAACGCCATGCAAATATTTTATTACATTTCAATGAAATGTGTCGAAAACTATTACCTTGTGCTGCCTTTGGGGTGGGGAGGGAGCGGTGCTGAGAGGGAGGTGGGGAGTCTGCTCAGTGAGGAAGCAGACCCTCCCCTCACCGACACCCACATTCATTCCTCCCTCCCCACTCCAGGCCGCCAGCCCCTTTGGGAGGTAGGTCTGCTAAGAAAGTGCTTCTTAGCCCCAGACAAACTGAGGACCTGCAGGGTAAATCAGAGCCCCTTAAGGAGAGAGAGAAGACCCCTCCTCAGTTCCAACAGCCCTCTGCTCTACCCTCCGGCCTCAGCCCGTGACCAGTGCTGGGTGGCTGACGGTGAGTCACACAGAGCCCCACGCTCACACGGCTCCATGCTTTGTTTACTTGTCTGCTATCACCGTGTTGAAATTCGCAATTGTTTTTTGAACAAGCAGCTCCACGTGTTCGTTTTACACCGAAGGTCCCACAGATGATGTAACTGGTCCTGTCCAGGATACACTTTCATTCCACCGACACCGCCGTTTGTACTTCGCAGACACGCTGCCCGCTCCGGGCTGTTCAGGCAGACCTCTGTGGTCGAAAGGTGTCCTTTCCGGTCCTGCCTTTTCCGCCTGTCCAGACTCCCTTCCTGCCGCAGACCCTCTCCCGGAGACCCTGGCGTCAGGCAAACAAGGGCCCAGATGCGTGGGTCCAAAGCCCCACACCCAGCAAGCCGAGAGCACACACCAGCTCCTGATCCTGGACGCCAGGGCCGGCATGACTCCCACTGCATTGCTGAGGACACAGTCACCAGGCCATTCTGGGCCTGGGGACAGGTGGACCTGGTGACAGTCCTAACGGCATCTGGCTCCAGCCCTGCTCAGTGTCTCCTAGGGCCCTGCCCTTGTCTCACAGCAATCTGTTGCTCCCCGCACTGCGGCTGCCAGAGTTCAGGGTGAGCCCGAACCCCTGTCTCCCTTTCCCTCCTGTTCAGTCTTTCTAACTCATCTCGAAGGACTAGCTTCTTCGTGACCACGGCCCCCAAACAGCCATTTGGTTTTTTAGCTTTATGGTCCCTTCATCCAGGAAACACATTTCCCAGGGACTTGAGGGGGCATCAGACTTACCCATATATCTCCTTTCCTGCTCTGGTCTTCAGTTTTACCAGCTGCAAAATGGGAAAATAGTATCTTCGATGGAAATCTCTAGAGCCTCTGTGGAAATTAGGTGAGCCAGCGTGGTTTCTAAAGCCCTATGTGGATAACTAGTGTGTTTGGATTTTCTCGTTCTCGAGCAAGTGCATGTAGGGTGAGATGGGTCCTCAGTGATCTGCCCCCATGCGTTTCTGCAGGCTTGCGGTACCGTGTAAGCTCCTCACGGCTCACCTCCACATCCCCACGCAATCCCCCTTCCTCCTGGACACTTCATGAAACCTCCCATCCCCTCAGTCAGAAGAGCAAGGATGGCTCCTGCAAACTCCTGAACCGGCAGGTAGATCTGACTGATCATGGAGGAGGAAACAGTCCCCATTAAGGGGTCGCTGAAGCCACACCTGCCTGGTGAACACCAGACTCCCCACTATTGCAGGACTGAGACCTCAGAGCTGGGTCTGGCCCCCCAAGCCAGCCAGGGGTGGAAAGTCCAGCCCAGCCAGACACAAGCATTTACTGAAATTAAGCTTCATTCTGCCCCGTCTCACTTCTGTTTGGGTTTCTTGTGTGCCCTGCCCCCCCCCTTCCCCCCGCAACTGACTTGTTTAAATCTATACCACTAGTCTGGGAGGCCATTTTATAGGTGAAGAGACTGAGGCCACACACATAGCCTTTGGCAGAGTTGAGATTCTCACCTGGATCCTTCTGGCCACTTTCTTCGACTTGGTGCCCTGCCCCTTACTTGAGCATTTGGATTTTAAAAGAGCCTGTTCACAGGGACACCTGGGTGGCTCAGTTGGTTAAATGTAAACATCTATCTTCTGCTCAGGTCACCATATCACAGATCATGGGTTTGAGCCCCACATCAGGGTCTGTGCTGACAGTTCAGTGCCTGGACCCTGTTGAGATTCTGTCTCCCCCCACTCTCTCTGCCCCTCCCCTGCTCATGCTCTCTCTGTCTTTCTCTCTTAAATATAAATAAAAACATTAACATAAATAAATAAATAAATAAATAAGCGAGCATATTCACAGAGTGAAACCTCAACTCTAGAATCCTGAAAGGGCTTCACTCCCTCAGTCATTCAGCAAATATTTACTCTCTGCTGTCAATATGCCGGCCATGGTTCTGGGCACTAAACTCACCACATACAAGCCTGTGCCGCCAGGAGCTTTTATTTTGACCTTTGGATGTGGCCCTCCGATAGATCTAGAAGCTGCACTGAGCCAGCTCTAAGCTCGGAGGGGCCGCCGCTCAGCATCCAAGCGTTGAAGTCATGAACCCAAGAGAGGGGAGCCCGGGGCCGGGGGATTAGGCCATGTGCCCTTTCTGTGTTTGCCATGGCCTCTGAGGACCTGAGATATGCGGAAAGTCACTGCCCACAGGGAAAGGAATTCCAGGTAATAAGACAGAGGAGAGGTGCCAGGATGGAGCATCCTCTGGGAATGCCTGAAACGGTGCCCTGTGGGAAAACCACTCACTGGTAAGGTTAGCTTGCACCCAGGCCTCGTGTGTGTGTGTGTGTGTGTGTGTGTGTGTGTGTGAGAGAGAGAGAGAGAGAGACAGAGAGACAGACCTGTCATTCAGTCCTAAGTGCCCGAAAGGCACAGTCACCAACCACCAACCCCTGTTTCTCAGGCCCCCATCCAGCTGCATTCAGGGAGCTTCCGGGCTCTGACTGGGCTTCTGTGCCTGACCGGCGGGCAGCGCACAGACTCCCCCCAGGAGGATGCAGCCTCCTCCTCCTCCTCGGGATCTGTTCCCTCCTGGTCCTCCACCCTTCCTCTAATCATTCACGGTGACAGATTGACAGAAGTGCCCCCACCGGATAGAACTGCCTCTGGGCACGAGTACAAAACATAAAACGTTTAGGGAAAAACATCCAAGAGCAGTTGGCACCGCAAATAAACTGCTTTAAACACTCGACTATAAGCCACCAGTTTAAAACTCTGGCACAGCTGAGTCCTGGCATCGGCTCAGCTGGCGTTGCAGGGTCTCCATCCTCAGCGCCCCACCCCCCGGGGGTCTCCAAATCAGAGCGCCTTCTCCTGGACTCCCTTCCCCCCCACCCCCCGCTTCCTGAAACTGGACAGTGGCCCCATGTCCCTACAGGCACACCCAGGAAGTCCCAACACTGAGGGACACATGGGGGGGAATTTCCTCTCTGGGGGATACTCTCTCGCCACCCCCACCACAGACACCTGCTGATGGGAAACAGGTCTGACCGGGACTCACCCTTCGACCAGCGCGCTATCTTGGCGGAGGCTGTCACAAAGCCCGACTCTCCCACCGTCCTTACTGCCTGCATAGCACGTATGACCCATGGAGTAAGCAGCTCCGCAGCGTCCACCCCGCTGGCCTTCACAGCAGCCCGCGCGGCGGGTTTGTAACTCCCTTCTCTGGAAGCACGAAAGGCCCAGAAGCAGCTGTCGAGGGTCGGCAGGCGGCAGAGTTGGGACAAGCCTCTCCTTCACGGCCTTCCCATCATGCCCGGCTCTCTCTCGGCCCACACTCAGTACCGCTGGAGGCTCAGAGGTGCCCTCCTGGGGCCTGGGGCCAGGATCAAGGGTGCGGCTCCAGGAAGACGCAGTGCTGGGGAGGGAGTGTGAGAGCCTGCCGGGCCCACAGGGGTAGGGCCTCCCCCCGAGACCTGGCTGTCCCGCTTTCCAGCCACGTCGGGCCAGACCCTCCTTCCAAGGGACCCAGGTAGGTGTCTGCTCCCGGACAGCAGCTGAGTCCAGGCTGCCCCTCCTTACTGCGCTGCTCCCGGGAGCTTTTTGAGGAAAGGGACCTCTAAGGTGTTACCTTAGCTATGAAAGGTTCGCAGGCAAAGACAGGGAGACAGGGCGTTCCAGGCAGAGGGGACAGCATGGCATGCCTAGGACCGCAGGCATTTCATGGTGGAAGCAGCATAGACCAGCGTGGGGGAAGCCACGAGAGACGAGGCTGCAGAAACCAACAGCGCCCGTGCCGCACAAAGGCAGGTGAGTATTTAGGTGCCTGGAGCCCAAGAGCAAAGGGAACCTAATGCTGGGTCTGGAGCAGTGGAGGGCCGAGAATTCTCTAGTCTTTTTGTTTTTTAATGTTTTATTTATTTCTGAGAGAGAGAGACAGAGACAGAGAGAGGCAGAGTGAGCAGGGGAGGGGCAGAGAGAGAAAGAGACACAGAATCTGAAGCAGGCTCTAGGCTCTGAGCTGTCACCACAGAGCCCGACACGGGGCTCGAACCCACGAACCATGAGATCATGACCTGAGCCGAAGTTGGACGTTCAACCGACGGAGCCACCCAGGCGTCCCGAGGATTCTCTAGTCTTAACAGAGGCAAGGGCTTGGAGTGGGCAGGACTGGAAACCAGCAGAGAGACTGGGAAGCTAAGGTAGCAATCCAGGAGGCAGCAGGGACAGAGAGAGAGCAAGCCATGATGAGAGCCTGCAGAGGGAGGGTTGGCAGGGTCTGGTGTTTTAGGAGAGGCAGTGAAAGCTGACTTGGGGGTTTCTGGCAGCAGGGGAGAGGGTGCCCAGAACCCAGAGCCCTGCCTGGCGCATAGCAGGCACGCGGGAAGTACATGCTGAATGGGCAGATTCACCAGGAGAAGGAATACATGTGGGGAGCATGTTTGTTGGGAGGGGACGAGAGGTGGTGAGTTAAGTCTGGAAGATCAGCTACAGAGTCCGATGCGAGGGGCCAGGGTAGAAGGTGCCAGAGCCACCAGCGGATAGACCACAGCTGAAGCCTTGGGATGGGCCTCAAGCACCCAGAGAAAGCTTGTTAAGTAAAAGTGAAGGAGACAGAGATCTCAACACTGAGAACTAGCAAAATTTAAGGAAACAGGTAGGAAAAAAGGAGTTTACAACTCAGACCACAAAGAAGCAGGCAGTCAGTGGTAGAAAGGGAACTGAAGAAAATGGCACCGAGGGAAAGAGAGCATTTCCAGAAGGCGTGGCCAGCTAGGTGGGATGATCAGGACATGTCAAGCAGACCAACAGCTAAACATGTCAGTTGCATTTAGTGACACGATCAGGTCACAGGTGGCCTCCATGGACTGATGGAAGAAATTGATTCCAACACAGTGAATGGAATACAAATAGAAAATGATGACAGTGTTTCAAAAAGTCTGGCTCCATAGGAGAAAGGAGAGAGGGGCAATAACCAGGGAGGTGGCGAAGTCCAAGAAGGTGGGGGAGTGTTTGTGTATGAGAGATGTACGTGTTTAAATGATGCTCCAATGGGGCGCCTGGGTGGCTCAGGCATCTGAGCATCTGACTTTGGTCCAGGTCATGATCTCACAGTTCCTGAGTTTGGGTCCTGCGTCGGGCTCTGTGCTGACAGCTCAGAGCCTGGAGCCTGCTTCGGATTCTGTGTCTCCTTCTCTCTTCCTGCTCCTCCCCCACTCATACTCTGTTCTCTCTCAAAAAAACACATATATTTTTAAAAGTATGAATAATGGTATTTTCCAAAAAAAAAAAAACAAAAAAAACTTGAATGATGCATGATGGATCCAGACAGGGAAGGGGTGCTTACAGTTTTAGCAGAGAAAGTTGCTCACTGACAGTGAGATATAGTCCTGGCAGAAGATGGAAAAGTTGGTCCCCAGTCCACAGTGACAGATGTGCGACGCCGGGGTGTGGGAGGGAGAAGTTTGTTGAAGGCACTGCACTTGAGGGTCTGCGCTCTGTCAGTGGCACCAGAGGTGGGGCGAGAAAGGAGAAGAGAATGCGGTGCTGGGGAAGTTCAAGGGCAGTAAAGGAAGCTGGAGACAGCTTCTTGGAGAAATGGAGAGAGGGCTGCCTGAGGAATCAGAGGTCTGCTGAGAGGCCCAGTGATGGCCAAGGCGAAGTGCCAGTGTGCTCAGCAATGTGTGTGTGTCCACATGTGTGTATGCACGTATGTGCGTGCATGTGCATGTGTGTGCATGTGGCCAGGGGCACTCATCACCCCAGACTGAGAAATGGAGGAAGGAGCCCATTGGGTCCAGGGCTTAGAGTTCCTCCAGGTCATGAGACAGAAACAATGGAGCCAAGGGTCTGAGGGTATTGCAAAAAGGTGGCCGAGTTGTTTCATTTCTACATGTAAAAGTGACTGGGTCATGACGTGCCCCGAAATTTGGTTAAGCATTATTCTGAGTGTGTCCACAAGGGTGTTTGTAGATGAGAGTAACATTTGCATGAGCAGCGTGAGTAAAGCAGGTGGCCCTCCTCAATAAGGGTGGGCCTTGTCCAATCAGTTGAAGGCCTGAACGGCACATATAGACTGGCCCTCTCAAGAGTAGAGGAAAACTCCTACCTGATGGTCTTCAAGGCGAGGCTATAGTTCTTTCCTGCTTTCAGGCTAGAATAAAACCATCATCTCTCCTGGGTCTCTAGCCTACTGACTGCAGACCTGGGGACTTCTCAGCCTCCATAACTGCATAAGCCAACTCCTAAAATCTCTTCCATAAATATAGATATAGCTACATAGATACCATCTCCCATTGGTTCTGTTCCTCTGCAGAGCTCTAATACAGTGGCTAAACGGTGGTCCAGAGAATTTAAGCTGGATGGGAAAGGAAATGATGGCAGGAAGTTAAAGAAATCAAGGGACTCTCAAAGAGTGAAGAAAATAAAACAAAACAAAACACTTAAAAAAAAAAGGCAGAGAAAGAGAGAACTCAGTTGATGGGCAGTTGTGGTCAAAGCACAGAGGTAAGATGTAGGACTTCAGGGTAGGGGCAATTCTGGACAATGAGATCCATCACTATGGGGGAGGCGCTGCCCAAAGTAAGCAAAGATAAAGGCCAATATACATGTGCAGAGACGTGCGAAAGGAGAGGCCGGGGGCTCGGGGGGTTCCCCCGTGTGTGCACTGCCGTTCCCAGCACCCGGAAGCCCTTGGCATGAGGACGAAGACGGAGGCAGGTACCACGTGCTCCATGCAGGAGGGACAGTCACCATCCTGTGGCAAGCCACGGGATTACTGCTCCCAGGTGGTGCCAAGGATGAACAAGAGCTTCACGGGTATGGCTGGCCGCTCCGTCACAAAGTCTCCCTGGCACATTGGATTGACATGGGGGAGAGAGACAGAAAGAGGAAGCAGGAAGGGAAGAAGAAAGACTTTTCTAGAAGGATTCAGCCACAGGTTGGTCTGATCAGGACTCCGCCTCACCTACCCATTTGTAAGCAGGGGTGTGGACCAAAGCCTCCTCCAGGCTCCAGAGATTGTTACTGAGGAGCCGGAAGACCGGTCCTCAGGCTGGGGGTCTGAGGGTCCTGGGTCTGTCACAAACGTGCTGTGGGCAGGATCACTTAATCTCTCTACATCTCTGATGTCCGCTTCACCCTGAGCCCGTTCCTTCACTCCTTCATTCATTCTAGGAACAACGCATCGATCCCCTAATACATTCCAGCACTTCTCCAGGGACTGGAATCGGAGAAAGGAGCAGATACTCCCTGCCAGCTCTCCAGATGGAGGCCGGGGACTGAAATCATTGTTGTGAAACACGATGCCCTTGGAAGTCCTTCCTGGAGCCGTCAGCAGCCAGGGGGACAAGGGGGCGAGGCCCCTCCCAGGGGACGAGTCCTCGGCTCCAGTCCCTCCCCAGCAGGACTTCCCCACCCTGGCTGCTGGGCTGTGTGGGCATGTGGCTTCCCCCACAGACGGCTTGGTCAGTTTGGGATGGCTTTGAACCCGCACAGCCCTGACCTCCCTGCTTCCCCCAAAACCCAGAGGAAAAACTGTGCCCTCAAGGAAGGAAGGAAGTGGGCAGTCAGGGAGAAGGGACTAGAAGGATGGAGGTCTGCAAATGACGAGGTTTCTCGCTCTGGGTCCTTGGCCTGTCTAGCACTGTTGCTGTGGCCCTCTGGGGGGTCCGGCCTGGCCCCGTGCCCTGTGTCTGCCCCTCCCTCCCTGGCCCTCTCGCAAGCTCCCTACTCCCCTGGCAACTCCAGCTTGGGTCACCATCCCTTGCATCCGTGTCTGTCTTTTCCATCCCCTCTCCCTGCCTTCCCCTGCGTGCGCGGTCTGTCTCCATCTGTACCTCCTCCTCCCCACCCCTCCGCAGTCTCTCAGGCTCTGCCTCTGCCTCTCTGTCCCTCCTTCCCTCCCTCTTTCAAATCAAATCAGCAAGTATTTATTGAGTCTGACCCTCTCGCCTGCTCCCCTCCCCTGACTTGGTCTCCCCGTGGCCTTCCTCCCACCCACGTCTGCTGCCCTGTGGTCCGGCTGGCTAAACCCGGGAGGCCCCCGCAGGAGGCTGTCAGCGGCAGGCCTGGGGGACAAGGAGCTCAAACCGAGCCAGCGTCCCCACTCTCTCCCCCAGCTCCTCCTCCCTGCAGGCAGCCCAGGGAGCCTACATTATTTAGAGAAATTATTTAGCATTCTGCTTCTGTCATTCCTTGCCATGGCGCCAGGCCCTGATAGGTGATAAAAATATCAACATTAAATCGACTCTGACAACTGCTGTTTACTTGCACTGTCACTAGAGCCTAGAGCTGGGGGCAGAGTAGTGCTTGCAGGACCTGAGACGCCAGCAGCAGCTCGGGGGGCTCTCTAGCTCCCAGGACCGGGACCGGCAGGGACAATGACCAGGAAGGAAGGTCGCGAAAGGGGCAGCCCCTGGGGAGGGACACCAAGCCACGACCACCCTCCCCCGAGTCCTTCCCACTCTGCCCAAGCTTCTCACCCTGGAAAGTGTTCATTTCACCACTGGTAGCAAGAAGCCAATAAGAACCCAGTTGCGTCTTCCCGACATGCACGGCACTATGTGAGCAGATCACGTGACATCTTCTTCAAGTTTCACGTCAGTTCTGGCAGACAGAGATTACATCCCTGTATTCCCGGCTTTGACACTGAGGCTGGGAGACATCAGGCAGCTCTTCGGAGGGCGCCCAGCTAACAAGCACAGAGCCCGGGTTAGGACCCGGGTCGAGCCCTCTGCCCTGGCACAGGGCATCCAGTATGCAGCGATCAGAAGCCAGTGTGGGTCATGGACCAACATATGGCCATCCTCTGAAGGCAAATAAGGACAGACCCCTCTCCCTAACCATGTGACCACCAACTTGGTTTGAACTAATTCAACCTACCTGGATGGAGGAGGGAAGATGGACAACAACCTATCCTGAGGATGTTGGACAAGAGGCAGTTAGACCTCTTCACTTTCCCTGCTCTCTCCCTGTGCATCGCCCCCAGGGCTAAGCCAGGATGCACAGGCAACTGTGACGGAGAGAAGAGAGAGTGCAGAACTCCAGGGAGAGAGAGGCAGAACACCAAGGATAGCATGAGGAAGAAAGGACCGACTCCAAGCAGGAACCCAAGGCAGAGAGAACTCTGCCCTCACAGGATGCTCACCTGACCAGCTTCCCTCTCGCGGGTCTCTCTCTTTGTGGGAGCAGAATCACGTTGCTTCCTTTTTTTTTTTTTTTAAACTAGCAAAAGGCTGAGCCCATAACAACTGCACAGAAGATGTCTGCTGGTTGGGTTTTCTCTACTAAGGGCACAGAGTGGAAGGTGGTAACGGCTTCTATGGGCATCTCAAGGATGACAGTCCTAAAATAAGGTCTCCTGGTCCCTGTGGAGAGGACTTTGGGGCCCCAGACAGCACAGAGTCAGCACTGTGAAGGGGTCACCAGCCGAGCTGGTGGATGTGGGCTGCCTTCATGGAGACACCGGTCCAAAATGATGGAGCTGATAGTCTCTCTGCTGAGAAAGCTCTCCCCTGGGACCTGGGTTCAGTGGCGACTGCTCTAGAGAGATCTAGACAGAGGAGGGGACAGAATGTGGACAGGCTTCAAATGATGGTACAGAGAAGGATTGAAGGAATCGGGTGTGTTTACCTCTGGAAGACTCACAAGGACAAAGCATCCGATATTTAAAGAGCTGTTAGTGAATGGACTTGACCGTTTGACCCATAAAGCGTGGAATTCATTCTGTTGTTGGGAACCGTAGGGAAAAAGATGATTTCGGCCCCAGGTGAGGACCCAGAAGTAGGGGCTGACAAATATGTCACACGAGTGGTTTTTGTTCCCATCATGACTCACCTAGAAACTGAACATATCTGTACCACCCACAGGGGGAAAGGAATGGATAAGGTCGCTCAAAGCCATAGGCAACTGTCCATGAGACTCTGACCACCTTCATGGCAGCCCCATGGCGGGGGTGGGTGGGTGGGGTGGAGGGGAGGGGTGGTGGAGAGATCACAAACATGCTGATAGAAAAGTTCTGCTATAGCAGTAGTGAGCTTCCTATCCGTGGAGGTGTACAAGGAAAGACTGGCTGAGGGCTTGGGGAGAAAGGGCGCTGCAGAAAGTGTCTGAATATTAGAAAAGCAAGTTCAACCCTGTCAGCTCAGAGCTTCCCAGCCTCTAGGCCTCCAGGAGGACCAGGAGGGTGAGACACAGGTGCTCCACGCATGTAGAGCTGGATCCACGCATCCAGCCCAGAGCTGGATCTGTCAAAGTCTTCCCCCTGATCCTCAGAGAGCAGACAATTTCTACAGTAGCCAGCCCTTCACCCTGGGGACCTGTGTCAGTCATCCGCCATGCTGTGGGAGACCCAGGTGACCCTGGGGTATGACTATCCCATTAGCCTCCCACCTCTGTGTGGGATAAGGCCTCCAGATGGACTAATGAAAATCACCCAAATTGAGTTCAATTGAGCAGAAGAGAGGAGGATGGATCCCATTAATTATCCCTAGGCCGACCCTCATGCATCATCCCAAACACAGAGTGGGGCCACTTCAGACAGACAATAGCAATTAGTGATGTGGAACTGTGATGTCAAAATAAAGATCCATGCTCTGCTCACAGAGCGGGAGATGGCGAGACGGCCCTGGGTTGGCCTGTGTCTCAGCACGCCTCGTGGGAGGGCGTGGACTGCAAAGCCCGAGAGTCCTGGGCTTTTCTGCTCACTGGCTGTGTGACCTTGAAACAGTAACTTGGCCTCTCTGAGCCTCTACCTCCTCAGCCATAAAGCAGGTTGACTAGAGCCCACTTGATAGGCTTATGAAGAGTATTTCATGACAGAGTATATGGCACTGCTGGGGACACCCTGTGTGACCCTGGGAGAGCCACTGCTTTCATGAAGCCCCAGAGTCTCCCGTAAAATGAGGGCTGTTGTCCATTGATTGCTAAGTTTCTTCAGGCTTTGAAGTCCTGCCCTCTGTGATTTAGAGACTCACAACCAAGCCTGGCGAGGGGGGACCCAAGGAAAGCCATTGGTCCCTGCAGTCTGATGCCTGTCTCCCTCCTCCAAGTCTTAAACTTACTCCCTTAGGACAAGGGTCTCCAGTTTGCCTCCCTTCCCAATCCCTACCCCTAAGAACATCCAGATGCCAACTCTCCAAATGACCATCAATGTCCCAAGACCTAGAAGTCACTAGCTTTTGATTTATGATTGTCTCCAGCCAGGTGCCCTCTACCTCTGCCCTGCACAAAAGACAGCCCGCTCCTTGGAAGATAAAAAGCCACTAACTGTTTCCCTGTCTGCTACAGTATTGATTAGGAGAGTGCAAGGCTATTGGTGTTTTATCGATAGGCAGCTGTCTCTCTTGCCAGGGGTAGATGGCCTTTAATAAGACAGAGAGAGAGAGAGAGAGGAATGCTATTGGGTCATGGAGTCAGGCCGGGAAGGCCAGGTGAGGGGTGGGCTGGGAGCTGGATGATTTGGGTTAGAGTTCTGCATTCCTGGGACAGCATCTCAGGGACCGCACCTGCCCATGTGCGGCCCAGCCCAGCCAGCATATTAGGTGAGGCCAGTGGATCCACACACCTCCCCCAAGGTGGACACTCTCAACTCACCCCATACCCTGTGTGCTGGTCATTGCCAGTTCCCTCCCTGATCCTAGCGCCTCCTTCTCCCGCCACAGGTGACCCAAGAGGTCCACCTCCATGGACTGCACCCTTCTAAACTCCCCCGTTCGCCAGAGGAAACTCTGGAAAGGAAAGAGTGGCTGGGCTATCTGCTCGCAGCTGCCTCCCTGTCAGGCTCTACCTAAGACCCAGCTCCTACAGCTACAGCTGCCTCTCTGGCCCGGCGGTTCGTTCCGTGCCCCACTGGGACCCTGACTTGACCCACTCCTCGGTCCAGACCAGTCGGGGACCCTGTCCTCAGCTCGAAGCTGCTGTGAGAACCGCAGGAGCACAGCACATAGCCCACTATGAGGCGTCCTGGGGAGGACAAGGAACAAACAGGGTCACCGGGCAGACATGGGAGCCAGTGCCCACCTACATCACAGAGTCAAGGATCTCTCACCTGCTCCCCTTCTCCGCCCCACTTGTGTCCCCCAACCTGCCCATTCTTTCTCTCATTCAATAAATCTTTAGTGAGCCCAATCTGCACTGCAGGCACAGTGTTAGATACTGAATTATAAAAATAAATTAGACACAGTTCCCGCCCCAAGGGGCTCACACTCTGGTGGGAGTCAGATGAGCGTAGAAGTAGGGACACAGAGTCCTGGAGGTGCTGTGAGAAGGGTCATCACGGTGAGCGTTGTCCACTTCTTTCCAAGAACTGGACGCCAGATGGGGTGTCTTTTATTTAATCCATCAATACGTCTGGAGACAAATTTTCTCTGTTAGGGGTTGTTTGGATTCAGACCTCTGTAGAAGCTGGAGAATGGCTGGGATGCTATATCTGAGCCCTCACACAGCTAAAACCTTAGAAATCCCAGCAGCCCAGCGCACCAAGTCTCCCAAAGCGCTTGCCCTTGGCTTTCTTTCCTCTGAGCAGTAAGTATCATAACCAGGAGCTTCACCATTTTCTCCCAGGAGGTCACTGGCTTAGAGGAGGGGCCGGGAGCAGGGCTCCAGAGAATACCCCACAGCTCTCTCCAGAGACGGGGCAGGCATCAGCTCAGGAGTCCAAAATCACCGATTCTCCCCACGAGGATGGGATTCATCCCAGAGCTTCCCTCCTGGAATGTATTCCATCAAGGAAGGGGCCTGTTTGAGGGATCACTGCGGCTCAGAGAGGAATTTACAGGATTAATCTTTAATTCTTGCCAGCATCAGTAATTTGGTTATTAAAAGAAGAAATAATAAAATAACAAGCTGATCCCATACCACTGGATGAGGTTCCCTCCTCCCAAACACAAATGCTCCTACACACACCAGCTGTCCCAGAAAAGCCTATGCTGGCAGCAAGGGGCACCAGGACCCCTGATCTCGATGGGTAAAGGTGAGGTTGGTGGGGGCGAGGGCATGGGAGGATGTTTCTTTAGGCTTCAAAGACAACGATTTACAACAGATAGGCAAAACCAAATTAAGCAATTCTAGAGCCTGAATATAGAGTTTGGGGAAAACAGAGTCTCCTTGTGCTATTGACAATAAATATTAAATAAGTTAAAATCACCTAAAGTGATTTAAAAAATTGCATTTAATTGAATGTTGTCATGTAGATCTATTTGAATATAATTAGATTATAAACTATACTCCAAAGACTTGAAAACCTGCAGTGTGCTATTAAGAGACCTCACCTCTGGCAGAAAAGGTCATTCTCACATTCAACAAACATTTATAAGGAAGCTACCATGGAACACGCACTGTGCCAAACACTGGGATATAGCTATGAGCAGGAGACCACCCCTGCCCTCCACGTACTCACAGGCTCAAGAGAGAAGCAGACATCGGAGAAGATACTGGATTAGGTATACAAGTACGGTGAGCCAGCCCAGGCAAAGGCAGAGCGCTAGGGAAGGACAGAGGAGGGTCAGAGCCTCTGCCAGGAGGAATCAGAGAGGGGTTAGCAGATAAGGTGACCACTGACATGGTCATAAAGAGAGGTGCTTACTAGACAGAGAAGGGATAAAGGCATTCTAGGCAGAGGGAACAGCATATGTAAAGGTGTAGGTGTTCAAAGAGCGAGCAAATAATTTCCTGGGCTGAGGAAGTATGGGAGGAACCCTGTCAGGAGTGAAGGCTAGAGACGCGAGCTGTGGCCACATCACGAAGGGCTTTGAATGCCAGGGCTGTGTTCGAGAAAGATGTATGGGAGAACAAAACCTGCTTCTCTGAAGACATGGGATCCTGGAGGCTGTGAGAACCAAGGAATCCTCAGTGAGTGGCACCCCTCCACCAGGGAAATGCAGGTCAGATGCCCTCCTTCAAAGAGAATGTTCATGAGACACACCCCATAAGGCCATGGGGTCACAACTTCAGGGGTCCCCAATGGAAACCAGCTTCCCCATTGTCATCAGTGGTGTGCATCAAGTAGGGCTGCTGGGCAAGCAGACCCTCGATGGGGAGGGGGGTTCGAGGTCTTAGAGGAGCTTGGCTGGTGCAGGGCCTGGCCCTCTCTGCTGGAACGGACAATGCAGAGGAGGACCCTGAAGGGACAGCCAGGGCTCAGGACAGGCATGCAAATCTCCAGATGGGATTTGTCTTGAGAAAAGAACAGGTCATCAAGGCCTCCAGAAGCTCACGAGAAGCAGGACAGGTAGAGGGTTCTTCATCACTTGCAAAAAAACTCAAGTTCCGCATTGACAAACCTAGGTCTCAAGAACCGAGGCAGATCTCCAGTTGTGGGGGCGTGAACAGGCCAGTAAATTCTCTTATACAAGTCTCAGACAAAATAGTCAAAAGCACAACAGCCATTTAGGGCTCTGGAAATCAACCAGAGGCAAAACAACCAACTGAGAAGCCTCTGCTCATGAAAAACTGAACTCTGGGTATGAAAAGTAAGAGTCTGGCCTGGGAGTGCTCCCTTCCCCTCCCCTAAATCGTGGTTCTTTTGAGTGGGGCTGACCATTAAAAACAAGAACCTCCAGGGGAGCCTGGGTGGCTTAGTCGGTTAAGCATCTAACTTTCGCTTGGGTCATGATCTCGCGGTTCGTGGGTTCGAGCCCCGCGTCGGGCTCTGTGCTGACTGCCAGCTCAGAGCCTGGAGCCTGTTTCAGTCTGTGACTCCCTCTCTCTCTGACCCTCCCCTGCTCACACTGTCTCTCTCTCTCCTAGAAATAAATAAATAAAAACAGAAAACAAAAAAAAAAACAAAAAAAACCAAGAACCTCCACTGCAGGTTTGGAACAGAAGGCAAGGAACCCATGCCCAGCAGTTCACAGTGAAAATGCCTGCTCGGTGGGGAAGCAGGAGGGCAAGGCCCCCAGCTCCGCCAGACTGAGGCTGCAATCAACAGAGCAGCAAATCAGCAGAAACCAAACAGGAAGCATCCAGAATGCAGAAAGCCACAGAAGGGCTGGAGAAGCATCCTTGTCTGGAATCTTCTGCAGCTGCATGTTGGCAGATGAGACCAGGATGCCCTCAGAAGCAAAGACAGGAAGACCTGAAAACCACCTGTACTTTGTTCATTTTTTAATTTTTTTCATGGTTATTTGTTTTTGAGAGAGACAGAGACAGAGACAGAGACAGAGTGTGAGCAGGGGAAGGGCAGAGAGACACAGAAACAGAATCCAAAGCAGGCTCCATGCTCCGAGCTGTCAGCACAGAGCCCGATGTGGGGCTTCAACCCATGAACTGTAAAGATCATGACCTGAGCTGCAGTCGGAGGCTTAACTCACGAAGCCACCTCGGTGTCCCTGCACCTGTACTTTGAATGTGGCTCCCTGAACTGCACAGGGATGTCTTTCTGGCCTGAGATGTTGGCATATTGGCACACACCTCTGACCAGTCACTGGCTGACCACCAAGCTATGCAGATATAGACACAATTCTTAGAAGCCAGGTTAAAAATAAAAATGTCTTTTTAAAAACTGAGTAGAGATATCAGTAGCATGTACCACTGGGGAGACAGATTCCCCAGATTAAGTCTAAATAAGTTACTAAAACAAAGTCCATAAAATAACCCTCCCGAGTCAAAAAAAAAATCAGAATCCAGAGTTTATAAAACATATCACCTAAAATGTCCAGTTTTCAACAAAAAAAGTATGACATGGAAAGAAACAGGGAAGTGGCCCATACTCAGGAAAGAACGCACACACACACACACACACACACACACAGAGTCGACAGAAACCAACTCCAAACAGGTAAAGATATTGGACTTGGCAAAGCCTCCCAAGCATTCTTGTAACTGCATGTAACGAATTAAAGAAATGCATGATGACAATGACTTAACAAATACGGAGTCTCAATAAGGAAACTGGAACTATGAAAAAGAACCTAATGGAAACTGTAGAATTAAAAATATAGTAACTGAAATAAGAAGTTGCTCTATGAGCTTAATAGCAGATTTGAGATGTTAGAAGAAAGAATCTGTGAACTTAAAAATAAGTCAGTAGACATTATCTCACCTGAAGAACAAAGAGAAAAATTACTGCAGAACGAACAGAGCCGCAGGCACCTGTGGGGCAACATGAAATGTACCAAAAAAGCTGAATGGGGAGACCAGACAAGGGGGGTGGGAGAAAGGGGCAGGATCAAGACAATGTCCAATTTTGAAGTCCCCGTCACCACTCTGTTTTGGATTTGGGGGAGCAGGGTAAGGAAGGTCAGTGGGCTCTGGGGCTGTGGAGAGAGCCCCTACGAGCCTCAGCTCTGAGCTGCCTCTCAAGGAGGAGGAATTGTGCCCACCGTGTGCTGGGTACCACGCTCACCCTTCCGTCAGGCCACTGGGCCTCACAAGGTGGGAGCGGCCTTGCAGCCACAGTCTCCAGATCCAGAAAAAGCTCAGAGAGGTAAAGACCTGCCGGGCTCACTCAGCTTCCCTCGTCTTCACACCTGCCCCTCTGCACCCCGATGCCCCTCCCCTTGCCCGGCCATGCCCTGTAGACTCAGCAATGGGGGGAAGGACTGACAACTCCAGGCAGAGAGCAGCACTAATGAGGCTCTGGGGCTCGGGACAGAGCAGACCAGGAAACCGGGGAGATCACAGAAGTGTCTAGGAGCCCAGAGACCTTGTCCTCCTCCCACGGGGAGGTGGGCTTCTAGCCAGGAAGGGAGCCCTGCTCTCCCTGCAGGGGAGTCGCTCACCAGGCAGGGGTGTGGCTCACCAGGCAGGGGCCTGGGGCTAGACAGGATTCCCCAGCTCAGGCCCAGCAGCCTCCTTCCTGGGTGAGGCTGGCAGTCAGGGTGGGCCTTGCCTTTGGGGGCTCAGCGTCACTGTCCAAATCCTTCCCTCTCAGCTCCACTCACATTTCCATTCATCTTGACAAGTCTCCTGAAAAGTGGGGGCCATGTGAGCACTCAGAGGCCCTGGCAGGTTAGGCGACTTGCCTGACGTCACACAGCTGATGGGCCTGGAGTTGCACCCGCATAAGACTGCTTCCAAAGCCCTGCTCTTCTCTCTATCTCCCTGAGGATCTTGCTCCAAATATGCACTCCAAACTCCTCTCCCAAGGAGGCTGGGATCAGCAGGGTGCAAAACCCACCTGGGAAAGAGGGACGATGTCGCCATCAGTGCCCTCGGCCCACCCTGCCTGCTCCACCAAGAGCCAAAACCAAAGGAAGGAGATTTAACTGCCATGAGAAATGCAGAGATCCAGATGCAGATACTTACCACTCTCAGGTTTGTCCTCAGCCCCTCCCCAGGACCTTCCTCCTTTGTGCACAAAAGAGCTCGGCGGGCACACTTCCCAACCACTCCGAGGGCACACAAGTGGTGTGTCTCATTGACGTGGGCATTTCCGGAGTGGGGTCGTGGAAGGCACTCAGTTAAGAACTGTTGAACCACTATGACTGGCCTCCTTTTGTGGCAGTCAGAAGGCCAGATGGTTAGCCATTCTGAGCCTCAATTTCCTTCCTTCTTTAAAATAGAAGGAAGCGGGCTGCCTGGGGGGCTGTCAGTTAAGTGTCCAACTCTCGATTTCAGCTCAAGGCATGATCTCACAGTTCATTAGATCGAGCCCTGTGTTGGGCTCGGTACTGACAGCATGAAGTCTGCTTGGTATTCTCTCTCTCTCTCTCTCTGTCGCTCGCTCGCTTGCTCAATAAATAAACTTAAAAAAAAAATAAATAAAATAGAGGAAATCATGTCTACCACACTAAAGTGGTAGAGTAGTGAGGATAAGGATATAATAAGGATAAATATTAATAACACTAAGTATTATTAATAATAATACCAAAAATAATAATGTTTAGCATTAATAATGTTACTGTTGACAATAGGAATAAATTAACATCATTTATATTACAGATAATATAGCGAACGGGCCGGGAGCAGCGGTGGCTGGGCAGGGCAGTAGGGGAGACGGAAGGAGGGAGCCATAGGCTGGCTGAGGACTTCAAGGAGGCAGAGCTCTGGAGGGCGGGGCTGGAGGAAGGTGTGAGCAGAGGGAGGGTGTCCCATGGGGTTCAGTGGCCGGCTGCTAGGCACACAGCAGAGAGTCCTCGGGCCCAGCCTGTCTCCCGTGCGCTCCAAATTAAATAAAGAACTGCAACCCCTCTTTTATTTCCTCTCTGACAGCAACTTATTGCGAAGGCTGCTGCTTCTGACATTCTAATATTCAGAGTCACACCCCGTGGGATAAACCCATCGCGGCTGTCTGAGCCAATGATTTGTGCCAGGAGAGGAGGGAGCTGGGAGGGGCAGGGAGAGGCTGGGCCTGGGGCTCCAGGCAGCAAAGGGAGAGAAGGAAAAGCGCTCGGGTTCCACTGGGCCAGCCTAGGCACCCCCGCCCCCCACCGCGCTGCACCCTCGGACAGGCATCCGGCCCTGGAGTAGGTGGGGCTGTCTGATCGCCCTCCCACCATCGACCTGCACAGTTAATAAATGCTTCTGGGCACCCACCACATGCACTGTGCACTGTGAGGGTCCCGGACCCCAGCTGCAGGAAGCTCATACCCACTCTGCGGGTTGGGGAGGCAGCACTTACCAAGAGCTTGGAATCAGGTGCCTTGAAGACACACAACACCAGGCTCACATTCTCACTCTGAGGCTAACCAGCAGGGCAGCTATAGGAAGAGGCGGCAGTGGGACCTGGAGAGAGACCTCAAGCCCCCGTTCCAACAGCAGACCCCATATCCTGACAGTCAGCATAAGCATGTGGTCTACCTCCTAATGTCATCCAGAAGATTTAAAATGAAAGAATGCATCATAAGCGCCGACCACTCCCAGTGCCTGGTACAGAGTAAATAATGCTCATGGTGGTCGTGAAAGTGACACACGGTGTAGAATGAGATGCTGCTAAAAGAAGGGACGGGGGTAGGCCAACAGAGTGCTGTGGCAATGCCGCGGGGCACCTGCTCCCAAGCCATAAAGTCCTGGTCAACCAAGGACCCCCCACAGCACCCCGAGCCCTCCCTTGGGCTTAGACACACGCGGAGCCCTCCGGGCAGCTTGCGGTATAATGGGATGCTTCATGGAGTTTTCTGTGCATGCCAGCGAGCACCGGACAGCCCAGCATGTGCAGGATGGAAGCGAATAGGTAAGCTGACTGCACTAATGGGGGTAGGTCAAGTCCAGGGGACCGGGTGAAGCCAGGGTGGTCCTAGGCTGGAGTATAAGAGAGAAGCCTCCGTGTGATGGGAGACCAAACAGGGCACGGTGAAAAGGCCCACCTCGCAGTCTGGGGAATGAATTTGGGGGTGGGGGCGCTGAGTCCGCTGCCAGCCGGTAGCTGAACTCGGTGGGGGATGAGCAACAGACAGATGCTGGCCCCGTTTGAGGAAGGGAGACAGAGATACTTAAGGGGCCAGGCGGTGGCGGCCTGGGTGGGACAGGGCCACGCCAGGAGACTGGGAAGAGGCGGCAGTGGGACCCGGGGAGAGACCTCAAGCCCCAAGTGAGGGCTTATGGGACGTGTGAATGGAACAGATTTAGGTCAGGGCTTCCCAATTAGCCTTGAGAGAGGGAAAAGAATATTCTCCGAGGCCTGAAAGGAAGAACAAAAACAAGGCAGAGAGGAGCTCTGAGAATACCCCAAAGAGTTGGGAGTACTGTTCTGGCCTTTAAAATGCAGGGAGTATGGTAATCTAATAAACATGGCAACAAAGCGTTTGTCACCAAGCTAATTTTATTAGAACAGATCTCAAATGGCTAATTTCCTTTTACTAATGAGCAAATTAGTTGAATCTCTGATCTGCTTTTAAGGCACTTATACTAATAAAACATGAACGACAGTGAAATTTGTTGTGAGGTGCAATGACACAGGCACTTGGGATGGAGGGAATCTCCAGGCGTGGAGACTTGCGTCCACGTGGTCCTGCCCTGGCCCAGTCGGTTCAGGCCAGCTCAGAGCCAGCTCCACCGCCCGAGGGAGGCAGTGTGTCTGGCTGTCTGCGCCTCCCCACCTCCTGGCCTGGGCGTGTCCTGCGTATGGAGAACATTCTAAGACATTCCCAGGCCTCTGGTGATCCCAGCTGGCTCCCACCAAAACTGAAAAAAGTTCTGCTGAACTCTCTATCCAAGGACCAGAGCTGGGGCTCCCAAGTCCAGCTCTTCAAGTCAGGTATGCAGAAGCTGGGGTACTGCATGGGAGGCACCATGCCCAGCTTCTTCCCAAGGCAAACAGGCTTTGGCGGGGCTCCGACTGGGGTCGATCTTTGTGGCAAGTGGCCAGGGCAGGCCTGGAAGGGCCCAGCATAGAGGAGGGCCTGGGGGAGAGGAAGGCTCCTGCGCAATCAGAGACCAGAGAGGCTGTCCCCCGCCTGAAAGATGGAGTGAAAGAGTGGGCATAGGCCAATCAGAGAACTCTAGATGCTGGCGAGGATGTGGAGAAACGGGCACCCTCCTACACTGTTGGTGGGAATGTAAACTGGTACAGCCCCTCTGGAAAACAGTGTGGAGGTTCCTAAGGAAACTAACAATAGAACTCCCCTATGACCCAGCAACAGCACTGCTAGGAATTTACCCAAGGGATACAGGAATGCTGATGCCTAGGAGCACATGTACCCCAGTGTTCATAGCAGCACTCTCCACAATAGCTAAAACCTGGAAAGAGCCTAAGTGTCCATCAACAGATGAATGGATCAAGAAGATGTGGTTTATCTATACCATGGAATACTACATGGCAATGAGAAACAATGAAATCTGGCCATGTGTAGCAACATGGATGGACCTTGAGGGTGTTATGCTGAGCGAAATAAGTCAGGCAGAGAAAGACAAATATCATATGTGTGCACGTATAGGAGGATTAGGAGGAACTTAACAGAGGACCAAGGGGGAGAAGAAGGGCGGAAATGGTGGGGGAAAGGGGGAGAGGCAAACCATGAGAGACTCTTGAATGCTGACAAAAACTGAGGACTGGTGGATGTGGGGGGAGGAGGGGTGGGCATGGAGGAGGGCACTTGTGGGGATGAGCACTGGGTGTTATGTGGAAACTAATTTGACAATAAACTATTTGTAAAAAAAATAAAAAATAAAATAAATAAAATCACTTTTTTGCAAAAAAAAAAAAAAAGAGTGGGCATAGGCCAACTGCTCTGAGCTGAGAGGAGGGTCCCCTGCATGCTTTAGGGGCCGTGTTGACAGAGAGAGACAGCCAGGGCAAATGCCCCTTCAGGAAGACCAGGGACAAGGGCCATCAGGTGGGTCCCAGCCACTTGACAAAACAGGGCATCCACCTGTTTCCACCAGGCTTTCCAAGAAAGTGGGGGTGGGGGGAATTCCTGGGAACGAGATCCAGGACCAGGCAGGTTCTCTGGCCCAACCCATGCCAGATGAGTTGCTTTATGCCAAGTGGGCTTAAGACAGCTGGGGGAGTGGGCAGTGGGCCGCACCTGCCGAGCTGCCCCGACAGTTAGCCTGGCTGGAAGGCCCTGCAAAGCCAACAAAAGGGCGAGAACCCCCTCCATTTCCAAGCCCAGCACAGCCACATGCATTCAGACCCCAAATCACCCGTTAATTATTGGTGGTATAATTTTAGCCCAGTTACTCAATGTCTATGCCCCTCAGTCATTTCTCTTTAAAGGGGAGATGCCCACACTCACATATCCGAACTGGCATGTGGGCTCAACGAGGAAAAGAGTCAGACACACGGCAAGCACCCAACAAAAGTGCGCCCCCTTATTTCTGCAGGCTGTGTTTTGGACACTGCTGCCCCTTCTAGGCTGTGCAGAAAGTGTAAGGACAGTATTGAGTTGACAGAGAAAACGAGGGGCAGGGGACTCCCAGGTCGCATGCTTGGATTCCCACATAACTGAACTGCTGAATGAAAAGGCCAGCCTCAAGAGAAGAGAGGGTCTCATCGCCAGAGGCAATCAAGAATCTGGCAGGGATGTCCCTGAAGACCCTTGATCCCCTCTGGGGACTTCTCTGCGAGTTGCCGTTGTCAGCACCTGCCAAAAGTCACGTGTCCCACAACCACTCCCCTGGCGAATCAGGCCCTTCTCCAAATGTCCCCCAGAAGTCTCCTGTCCTGTAGCCTTCATCTCAAAAACCTTGCCCTGCTTACAGTCTGAATCAGCTCCACAAACCACACCCACAAAGTCCACAAGTGGCTTTCCTTACTAGGAGGTTCGAGGCTGGGGACATCAGGGGCAGCAGCAGGAGGTAAGATGTGCGACAGGCCAAGGGTCCTCAACACAATCCACATATAAGCTCTCGTGGCCACTTTCGTCTGTGTGAGTCAAAAGCTCTGACCTGCAGTGGAAGCCACAGTCACAGCCACAGCCCTCATCAAGGCTCCTGGCATCTCACCCCCCACCTGTCCGTGCCCCTCCTTCTGCCTGCGTCGTCCCCAGGGCCACCGCTCTGAAGTGCTCTGGCCTCATTCATTATTCAGCCACTTCCTCAGTTCGGAGGCCCAGGGGCCAGAGGGCTGGCGGTCGGCGCGCTCTTTCATCTCCCACGCTGCACAGAGAATGCAGATGTGCCAGGCTGGGGGTCAGGATGTGGACAAAACTCAGCCCTGGGTCTGCGAGTGTCCTCACGCTTTATGCTCTAGGGCCGCATCCCCTCACGGCTGCCCCCTGGGGTTAACCCATGGGGAGCTTTCACCCCCACCTTGGGGAGCCACAACTGTATGGAGCTGGGTCTTGATCCAGGTGCACGCTCTCTACAAGCGGCAAAGTGGCGAGACTTGACAGTTCTGTGACAGCGTTCGGGTCAGCTGGCAATGAGTTTTGGGCTGAAGGCAGCACAAAGGCCTGGGCCACCCCTGGGCAGAGGGAGAAAGAGCCCTCCTGAAGTGGTGCCAAGATAAGTGCCAAATAGAAAGCCAGCAGTGGTGCCCGGGCCCCTGCTTTGGCTGTGTGGGAGGTGGGCGGGGAGGGAAGAGGTCTCTCTCACCCTCTATCACGGGGCCTGTGACGTACATGCAGGAAGGTGACATTGCTCTGCATCTTCCCTCTCGGGATACAGGTTCTTCTTTTCCCCCATTTCCCTTCCAGGGTACGCCAAGCAGCAAGTAAGTCTTTAATCACTTGAATAAATGCAAGGGTTGGAGGGAGAGAGAGAGATACAGGGTCAAACTGCCTGGTCCTACATATTTCTTATCCCTTTGCCTATTCTGGATCTCTCTCTCCCACAGTATTGATTCACCTACCCATGCACCCACCCAAGATCAAACCTGGAATCTTCTATACACATCTGCGGCTTCCCTGAGTCTAGGGTTGGATCCCTAGGCCAGCCAAAGGAGAGGGAACCAGCATGGACCCCTCATTAGCAGGGAAGTATTAATAACAGGGCCCCCCAATGCCCAAGACAGAGAACCAAGTGGTGGGAGGCATCCAGAAGGGAAAGCTTCCTCTCTCTTGTCTCTGTGCCTGGTTCTATAGGGTCAGGCCTAGAGAACACGGTGAAGTCAGTCTTGATCTTTCCCCTCCATGAAGCCTCATTCCAGAAACAAGGAAAGGGGACCTTAAAGGAGAAGTCTCCTCGTGCAACCACCAGAGGCAGAGAGGGAGGGAAAGAAGGAAGTCAGGGAGTGCTGCCCCTCACAGGCTCCAAAGTGCAGTTTTCTTCATAAAAATCTGAGAGGATCCCTGTTGGGCATCCAGAAAACTAGGACCTGGTAAGGGAACAGACAAGCGCTCAAAAGTATAGCTTTTTTATTGACTATTACAACCAGGTTGCTTTAAAAAAAATTTTTTTTAATGCTTATTTATTTTTGAGAGAGACAGAGCATGAATGGGGGAGGGACAGAGAGAGAGGGAGACACAGAATCCAAAGCAGGCTCCAGGCTCTGAGCTGTCAGCACAGAGCTTGACACGAGGCTCAAACTCACAAACTGCGAGATCATGACCTGAGCGGAAGTCGGCCACTTAACCAACTGAGCCACCCAGGTGCCCCCCCCCGCCAGGTTGCTTTTTAAAACCCAGCCCCAGGGGGTGCCTGGGTGGCTTAGTCGGTTAAGCGTCCGACTTTCGCTTAGGTCATGATCTCGCGGTTCATGGGTTCGAGCCCCGCGTCGGGCTCTGTGCTGACTGCCAGCTCAGAGCCTGGAGCCTGTTTCATAGTCTGTGTCTCCCTCTCTCTCTGATCCTCCCCTGTTCACGCTGTCTCTCTCTCTAGAAATAAATAAAAAAAAAAAAAAAAAACCCAGCCCCAGGCCTTCCTTCCCTACACTCCGTGCCATAGTTCCTGGGAAGCCTTAGCCTGGAGGATGGGATGAGAGTTCTAGACTCTGGCCAGAAGCCAACCTTGCCAAGCCTTTGTGCAGGGCCTAGAGATCTGGAGTCTTCCATGGAGCAAGGGCTGACACCCTCGCCTGGGCCTTCTCAACAACCCCAGCCTGTGAGCTCAGGCCAGTCTAAGCTTGGCTCCCACCTTCAAGGTCTAACTAACCTAACTCACCTTGTTCCCTGCCAGGAGCCCCCCCCTCCTTTGATCTCTACCCCTCTTCTTCTTCTCACATCCACCTTGTCTTAGAACTGGCTCAAGTTTCACATGGTCCAAGAAGCCTTTTCCTTCTGCTCCAATCCCTGTTGATTTATCCCTTTCCATCAGCCCAAAACACATACTTGGCACTTCACCATATACAACTTGGCAATTTATTACTCTTCTTATACCTTTCTCTCAATTTTCATATAAATCTTTCATATATACCATGCCCCCCCAGCGAGGCTTACAGATGGGAGCCATGTCCTTCTCTTCTTTGCAATTTCTCAGTGCACACCCTGTACCCCTTCACATGGCCGCGCCTCCAGTTCAGGCCCCCACCACTGCTGCAATCACTGCTCCCATACATCCTGTGCAACTTGCTAAGTTCCTCTTTCTAAAGCACCACTCTGATCATGACGCCGGCAGCTCCAAAACCCTCGAAGTTTCCCTGCTGACTGTTCAGGAAAGCCCAACTCCTGTTTGCCATTCAAGATCCTCCACGACTTGGCTCAGGCCCCGCCCAAGGCTCCTCTTCTACAAACCCCGCACACTTCAGTTAAATCTGATTCTCTGCCAGTTTCCAACACACTACCCTCTCCGGTCTTGGGGCCTTGCCCGTGGCACTGTGGCCGCCTGGAACACCCTTCCCGCCCACCACCCCTTGTTGACTTCCTACCCATTGTTCCGGGTTGTGCTCAAACGCCAGCGGCCCCCATGCAGGTCCATGCCAAGAGGAGGCTGCTCTGAACCCAGGCAGCACTTGGTACCTCCCTTGGGGTATTTAATCAGGCTCGGCCTCTCATCACAGAGCATCACTGAGCACCTGTTTATCGTCCTGCGTGGGTGTAAACAGCTGGGACAGAGGCCACTCTGCCTCTCCACAACCCAGTGAAAGGATGTCACCAAGAGTCTCCTGCTTTCTCACACTTCCAAATCTTTTCTTCTCTTTTTTTTTTTTTTTTTATTCTAGGAGAGACAGAGACAGTGTGAGCAGGGGAGGGTCAGAGAGAGGGAGTCACAGACTGAAACAGGCTCCAGGCTCTGAGCTGGCAGTCAGCACAGAGCCCGACGCGGGGCTCGAACCCACGAACCGCGAGATCATGACCCAAGCGAAAGTCAGACACTTAACCGACTAAGCCACCCAGGCGCCCCTCCAAATCTTTTCTTAAAGAGAACCCAAGACTCTAGGGAAGGATTTAGCTACTGTGGAAAGCATACCCTTACCAGATGCAGGATGAATATCCCCCTGGCTCTGGTTGGTGGGAGGGGGTGCCTTTCAGTTGCTGGCTCCAAAACCCCACCTAAGCAAAGACCTCAAAGCAGGCCAGCAACAGGCCATTGAAGGAGGGTCAGCCATCTAGCCTTTAACCCTCTGGGGATCCCGTTCATGGGACTCCAGGTATGAGGGGGATGTGGGATTCATAGGCCTACCAGCGTTCTTTGCACCCTAGAGCTGACACAGTCTAAGGGAAGGGGCCACAGAGTCTAGACCAGTGCCCACATGACTGCTCGGGGTCATATGTTCTGAAGAGAATCTGTCAAACCTGGGAGGCCTTCCTACAAGACCCTTACTAACCTTCCACCCTCCTCCTGCCAAGGGTTAGCTACCCCTCCATGCCATTACTCCCCCACCCTACACACACACACACGCACACGCACACACACGCGCACACACACACACACACACACACACACACACAATCAATAACATTGTCTGGACAGCCCACCCAACCTGAAATTAGGTAGATGAGCAGGAACATAAAGAAAACACGGAACAGCAAACCAGGAGTCCAGAGGCCTGGGCAAGGGAGAGCCACTTCGTCAAAACCCAGTTTCCTCATGAAGAGTGTATACAACATCAATAGTATTGACGACTCAATCGATCGTTGGCTCCCTGCAAAGCACGATGCATTAATCATCTCACCTGACAACAACAGATGGGCCCTGCCCGGGCACTGGGACCTCTGAGCTACACTAACAGCAACGAGAGGCATGGACTTCAGCCACTGTGGTCTCTTCCCACCCTCACATTCTGTGTGTTCCCAACTGCCTGAAGTCCCAGGCTGCCTCAAAGTAGTTTGAGAACCACACGAAGCACTCTGGGGGTGCAGAATGGCCTGGAGAACATTAAGGAATGACCCCAGGAGCTGCAAGGGGAGGAAAGAGAAAAGACTGGCCTGGGCTCAGCCTCCGCTGGGACCTGGCAGAGCCCTGGTTGGCTGGGCCAGCCTTGTCCTAAGGGCCTGGGGCCACCTGCATGCTCTCTGATCATAGCAGGTTTGAAGCTGTTTCCCTTTGGGTTGGAAATGGTGGGCTTTTTGTAGTTTTGAGTTTAAGATATTCAGACCCCTCCCTCTGCTCTTTTCCTTATTAAAGTTTCCCTCGCTCAGCTTATGTAATATTCAAAAATCAATTGCTTATTTTACTCTCTGTTTAGAAATGAAAGTGGGACTTAGTGGGGGAGCCCACAAGCCAGGAGGCAGCCCCAGGCTGAGCCAGAGGCACTGGGAGGGAGAAGGCCCAGGCAGCTGGCTTCTAAGCTCAGTTGTAAAGGAGCTGAGTGCTTGGGGTCTCCAAGGGCCTCGGGGCTGGAAAAGACCTCAGGGCTGAACTCTCAGTTGCCGTAGCCACTTCCTACCCCACCCTGCTCTCCCTCACCCCCAAACGGGGCGTGGAGAACCAAGCCTCTTGAGGCCACAGCTCAACCAATGGACTGGGACTAAGTCAGCCAGTTCCAGCAGTAGCTGGGCTTTAAAAGAAGGCAATTCAAATTCATGCGCAGGCTGCTCACACACTCCTGAACCAGCATCCCATCCTGCCTGAGTCCTGAAAAGGCTCTATGGCTAGGCATGGTCGAGTCTAGAGAGCAAGGGGGCAGACTTCTAGAAAATTCCAAAAAGAAGCACATTAAAAAAATGTTTTAGGGGCCCCTGGGTGGCTCAATCGGTTAAGCGTCCGGCTTCGCCTCAAGTCATGATCTCATGGTTCGTGGGTTCCAGTCCTGCGTCAGGCTCTGTGCTGACAGCTTAGAGCCTGGAGCCTGCTTCAGATTCTGTGTCTCCCTCTCTGATGCTTCCCTGCTCATGCTCTGTCTCTCTCTGTTTCTCTCTCTCAGAAATAAATAAAATATTTTAAAAAAATTTTTTTAAACTTTCAGTATAAAAAAAATGTTTTTAAAGCCCTGGAGATAATAAAAGATCAGCAGTGCCAAGGGGAGGGAGGAATAAATACGTGGAACACAGGGGATTTTTTAGGACAGTGAAATTACTGTGTGTAATACTGTAATGACAGATACATGACATTATACATTTGTCAAAACCCACAGAATATACAAAGTCAAAAGTGTTTCCTAACATAAACTATGAACTTGCATTAATAATAATGTATTGAGGGGCACCTGGGTGGCCCAGTCAGTTAAGTGACCGACTTTGGCTCGGGTCATGATCTCATGGTTCATGGGTTTGAGCCCCATGCACGTAAGGCTCTGTGCTGACAGCTCAGAGCCTGGAGCCTGCTTCAGATTCTGTGTCTCCCTCTCTCTCTGCCCCTTCCCTGCTAATGCCTCTGTCTCTCTCTGTCTCTCAGAAATTAAAATAAACGTTAAAAAAAAATAAAATAGGGACACCTGGGTGGCTCAGTCGGTTAAGCCACCGACTTCAGCTTAGGTCATGAGCTCGTGGTCCATAAGTTCAAGTCCCGCCTCAGGTTCTGTGCTAGAAGCTCGGAGTCTGGAGCCTGTTTCAGATTCTGTGTCTCCCTCTCTCTTTGTCCCTCCCCCGCTCGTGCTCTGTCTCTCTCTGTCTCAAAAATAAAAATAAACATAAAAATTTTTTTAATAAATAAAATAAAAGTAATAACATATCAATATTGGTTCAACTGTAACCATTGCACCACACAAATGCAGAATGTTACTAAACCGCTGTGAGGGAGAGGGTGGAGGGGATGTATGGGAACTGTCTGTATTTTCAACTCAATCTCCCTGTAAACCTAAAACTGCTCTAAAAAATTAATCTATTAATTAAAAAATAATAATAGCCGAAGTGGAAACAACCCGAGGGGGATGAATGGTACCTGCGGTAGATACGTGCATGTCAGGGAACATCACTCGCCAACCAAAGGCATGAAAACCTGATGGACACACAGGCACACATATGCGCATGCGCACACGCACGCGTCCTTCGTCTTAGTGATTAGGCCACTCACCGGCCGAGTGACCTCGGGCAACCACTTCAGGGTCTGGACCCCCTGTGGCCCCATGTGGACCTTCTCCCTCAAGCCCCTCCCACTGCCTCACTCTCGTCTAAGACAGCAAGGATGAAATGAAGCCAAATTCGATCCCTCTCGTGACCCCAAAAAAGAACAAGCTCTCCACGGCCCCTCGCTCGTTGGCAGCCCTGATGGCTTCTCCCCTCCCTGCCCAACACCCTGGGTTTGTCCTCTGGCGGGATTGGGCGGGGGCCTGCTCCCAGGGGCCCATGCACCAGCAGTCACGGCCACCTTCCCTGTCCCTCAAGGCTCCGGCCTGAGTCCCAACGTCTCCCCCTCCCCTCCCTTCCCTACTCTTCTCCTGCTCTCCTGATTCATCCATACATCACCAGGAATGCAATACCCTTAAAAAAAAAAAAAAACCATTTTGCTCTGAACTAACAGAGTCAGGCCTCATTGTTCCCAATATCACCAAGCAATTTCTGAGCTAGGGGAGTGTTGAATTGGCGCAGGAAGATGGGCAATTGGTCAGGGTCAGCTGACGCGGTGGGGGGTGGAGGTTGAGAGCCCCGGGGAGGTGGGAGACAGGCTCAGCTCACCATCAGTGAAGAAGGACGCTCGACCCCCGGAGGGGCAAGTAGAGGTGACACCCTCATATTTTCTGTCCCTTCTCTTCCCAACCCATTCATCATGTTCAACTGTGGATTCACCTGGAGTGTACCTTCTTTCCCAATTGACAAAATCTCCTTTAAATAATGCCAGTCTGCCCTAATAGCTCGACCCTCTTTACTGCAAGTTTCAACAGCAGAAATTCCAGCCAAAGGGAGGTTGAGCAACTCCAGGACCCAGAGAACACCGACCAGTCTCTGCCCGCCTATGGGATTGCCAGTGTCCTTCAAGGGTCCCCAGGTCCCTGGTCTAGGAAACCACTAACCCAACTCTGAGAGAATTGTTTGCCCCTGCACCTGCACTGTGACATTTGGCTCTTGCACACAGTTAGCCCTTCTCACGTTCATTCAGCTCCTAGATACACGATGCAAACACTACACTGAGCTCTGCATGTTAACAACCTAATGCTATTACAAATCACATTTATCAGCAGGGACCATATGTATTTATTTATCTTTCCATTTTTCAGTCCAAAATACTGTTCTAGACACACAGTAGGGAGTTCATCAACGTTAAGTGAACAGATTATTGGGACGTCCGGGTGGCTCACTCGATTGAATGTCCGACCTCGGCTCTGGTCATTATCTCAGAGTCTGTGAGTTCGAGTCCCATCCTGGGTTCACTGTTGTCAGTGCTGAGCCTGCTTAAGATTCTCTCTCTCTTTCTCTCTCTGCCCCTCCCTCCACTACCTCAGCATTAAAATAAAAAGTGAACAAATTACTCTGGTGGCTGTACAGTTCTGGAAACTTAGTGCCACCACATGGAGCATGGGCTCTCAGGCAGCACTGTCTTGTGTTTGAATCCCCACCTCACAGGTTACTAGCTAGTTACTTAACTCTCTGTGCTTCTGTTCGTCACCTGAATCAGAAGAATAACACTTACCAGAGAGGATTGCTATGAGGGTCAAAAGAGCTAATACATTTAAACAGCGTCTCCCATATAATGATTATTCAATAAATATTGTTACTAGTCCTGGGACATAGTAGGCATTAAAAATTTTTGTTGAGGCTGAATGTGCATCTACAAAAGAATATTTGGCAACGTCTACTGAACACTTACCAGATGTCAAGCACTGTGCTAAGAACTTGACAATAATACTGAGAGCAAAGTATGATTATCTACACATTAAAGGTGAGAAATTCAGGCTAAAGGAGACTAATGAGGGCACCCAGGTTCCAAATGACACTGTGCCAGATTCCAGATCCCTACTCGGTCTGTCTGTCTCTTCATCTGTACAGTGAGCATTACAACAGTATCTGTATGACAAGTGTGGCCAGTAGATGATAAATTAGATAATGCATATGGCCTGTGCTTAGGATGAAGCTAGGGGCTGGGGACAATTTGCCCCCCAGGGAACATTTGGCAATGTCTGGAGACATGTGGGTTGTCAACTGGGAGAGAGGACTTGCTACTGGTGTCTAGTGGGTAGAGATCAGGGCTGCTGCTAAACACCCTACAGCATACAGGATAGCCCATCCCAAGACAAAGAATAATCTGGCCCAAAACGTCAATTGTACTGAGGTTGAAAAACGCACATCTAGACCCGCACAGAGTGTGTTGGATCGGTGCTGGCAAGGAGAGAAAGAAGGGAATTGAAGCCATGAATTTCAAAAGGCACACCTTTTGTTCAGAGCCTTGAAGAGCTGTCCCAGAGCAGGATAGTAGGCTCGGGGAAATGATTCAGGGCTTCAAATCACAGAGAGCCACCGCTTGCCACATGAAAGAACAGTATGCCTGGCACTGCAGTGCACACGCTTGACAATCAAAGTCCCCACTCTCTAGACACTTGTGATGAAATTGCACCAATGTGAGGGAGACAGAGAGAGAGAGAAAAGCCAGGGGGCTGAGTGACCCAGGACAACAAGGCGGGGACGGGGGAAGGGGTGGACTCTGTGAAGTCACTCTATCCCATTCCTTCATTTCACAGGGGAGAAGTTTAGAGGGCAGAGGAAGAGCCCAGGGCCACAGGCAGTGTGGACGAAAAGCACTGAGTTCTTGAAGAGGCAGGAACCCAATGTACCCCAGTCACTTCCTGTACCCCAATTTCCCTATGTACCAAGTGTGAACGATACATTCTGCTCCTTCATTTAACTGCAAGTTGCCCAATCTCCAACTGCGTTAGCACGTCAACCAAACCCCAGCATCCGCATCACTGCCCTTTCCTGGGCACTTACGGTGTATCGTCCACGGCACTGAAAGCAAAGTTTCATTTAGCCTCATGGCAACCCTAATTTACAGATAAAGTAACTGAGTCCAGACCAGACTCCAGGGCATAGCTCTTAATCACCGTGTTGACCCTCTTGGCGTCAGACGGGAGCCTGAACAATGAATGAAACAGGCCCAGGTGATGCTCTGCCCATCCACACACACGAGTGGCCTTGCCGGCCCTTGCTGTGCCCAGATGCTCTGCAGAGATCACGAGGGTCTCCCAGGTCCCAGCACTGCACCTGGTGTCCGGGATTGAGATGGGAGCCTTGGCTCCTCGAGCTCCATGGGTGAAAACCAAAGTCACGACTTCCTCCTACGGTGCACAAGCCCCATGCTAGTCACTCACAAACGCGACTGGGGCATGGGAGGTAACACAAGCGGTGAACTGTAACAGCGCGTGGCTGAACCAGGGTTGGAATCAACAGGAGCCTGAGGGAGTTTGGAGCTCACACCTCGTGTGCTTAGAGAGTAGGAGAAGGAGAGACAGAGCACAGAGGGCTTCATCGACCCCTCCCACTTGCCCTGAAACTTGCCGGAAGGGGAGGAGTTCTCCTGACAGACTCAGAGGGAGAAGTGAGAACAGGCATTCCCAGCAGAGGGACTTGTGTGAACAAAGACAGAAGTGAGCAAGGCGGCTAGAAGTGGGGAAAGGGGGGACTCCAGGCTGGCCAGAGCTGGGGGGACAAGACGGGACCTTCGTGTGAACCAGATGAACGAAGAGGGGGCTAGGCAGTGGGCGTCCAAGAGCATCCTCTAGATGGGGGCGGATTAGTGTTTGCAATGCTTCAAAAGGGATTTGCAAGGGAATTATTTACGGTGGTAACAAGCAAGCACTCATTTAGCGCGTATCCCACATTATACAAACACGGCACTGAGCTCTGCAAGTGAAGGCCCTAATGCCACTCTAAATTAAATTCATCAGTGTCTTAATTAAGATCTATATTTAGTTCTTAATTAAAGGGGAGAGAAAAATCCACGATGTTGCATGGCAGAGATTTGAAATGGAGATAAATCATCTTTCTGCCAGTGTACTGGGCACAAGGCCACCACTCTCAAGGCCCAGCCCCCTGCCAGGACAGGTCATCTCTTAATCCTCCCTTCCTTCTTCCCTTCCCTCTTTCTTTCCTGTCTCCCTCTTGCATTCATTTCTTCTTTAATTTATACTACATCTACTTACTGAGCCCCTATGTGCCAGGAACCGAGATTCGATTCTAGGGCACGGAAGGAAATAAAATAGAGACAGTCTCTGCCCTCAAGGAGTATACACTCCAGAGAAGGACACCAATGGATACATACATGTGTCCGCTTTGGGAGCCTCTGGGTCTCCCCTGCCCTCCAGGTGCTTTCAGAGGGAAGACTCCTGGTATCCAGACACTCTGGATGATGCCCCGGCAGATGCCTTCATCCTGTCAGCCAGAGAAGGCTTGAAGAGTAGCCATTTGGGTCCTCCTGTTTCCCTGCTCCCAGCACACTAAGCAAGCTCTCAAGTGAGCCGAGGGCAGACCCTCAGGACCCCCGTTCCACTCCCCCATCCTCCCTAGCAAAGGACGAAGGCGGGTTTTCAAGATGATGTGCAAGGGGTCTGTGAGCTTCCCTTCAACCTTAAGATTCTAAGATTCTCTGACACCCACCGGACCCCTGGCCCCTGGGAGTGGCTTCACTGAACAGGGTTCATGAAGGAAGATCACAGAACACCGGACATCACAGTCACAAAGACCTTTGCTGCCAGGCAGTCTGAGTTCCCTGGGGAGGTCAAGTGACTTGGTCAAGTCAACAGAATTGGCAAAGGGCAAGGGTAAAATACACATCTGTTTGGAGCCAAGGACTGTACCCAACAGGACACAAACATGGGTAAGAAAGAGTTCTCGCCCTCGGCACCGCTGTCGGCCGGGGGGAGAGATGATACAAATTAGAAGGGGCAGTCTTGAGGTGTCTTGAGGTAGGCAGCTAGCCATACGGATTACCCGTGAAATCTAACCCTACTGTCGTCCTTATCCTCCAGAAAGTATTTTTCTCCAAGTCTTCCCATGCTCAGTGCAAAGCAGTGATGCAATGGCTAGGGAAGGAGGGCTACCCAAATGGTAGTGACAGAACAATGCCACTGAGCCACGACAGAGCCATTCCAGGAAATGACTGGAAGCACAAGGCAAGATGCGTTCGGGCTGAGTGTTCAAGAGGTCAGTCTCTTAGGGGGAAAAAGGGGGACAGAAGGGCATCCCGACAGGGGAATTAGATTGTGCAAAGGTACAGAATCATGAAAACGGGGCAGCTTACGAAAATCTAAGCAATTTTTGTGTGGCGGGGGGAGATGGGGCAGACGGGGTTGGAAAGGTCGTCTGGAGCCGGCCTGAGAAGGCCTTGAACGCCATCATTTCGCCCCTGCACTCAGCCTGGGAAGACCGCTCAGTGCTGCGCTCCTGGAGAACGTGGCTGTCCTCCTAAGTGTCCGGCCAGGGTCCCCACGCCTGGTAGCGCCCTGCACCTCCGGGCGGAAAATCGACAGATAAGCACCCCGCTTCACGGCACGCCTCGGGATGGGCAAGGGTCGCGGTTCACGTTGGAGCTCGAGACCCGCCGCTGGAGAGGTGGCGCTGAAGCCCGGAGCCCCGGGGGGCGCAGCGGGTCTCGGAAGCGGCGGGGGCGAGCGGCGAGCGGGCCGGGAAAGTTAACTTGGCACAATCCTCGCATCAAAGCGGTGCAGCTGCGACTCTCCGAGCCCGCACAGCTTTCTTCGCTGCGCAGCTCTCTTCTCCCCGATTAATCAGCGGCTACAGCGCGGCGCTTTGATCCCCGAAATCAAACCCTTCGTCTGATGGGTGACTTGATGTTATGCTAATCCGAGCTGATTGAGCTGAGATAATTACACTTCATCCAGGTTTCCTGGGAGTTCCGAATAAATATTGATGCACATCTGTCCCCCGCTCAGGTGTAGCGGGGAGCTTTGCTCTGGCAACAGTTTCGCAGGCCCGGGAAGCGCGCGCACCGTCGCCAACCGCCCGCCTTCGCCGCTGCGCCCGGAGGCGGCCATCCCCGCGGGACGCCCAGAACCTAGGGGCGCTGGGCCCTTGGGGCGCCCGCGGAGGTGAAGACCCGGAGCTTTGCAATTCCGGGGCTGAGTTTGAGTCTCAGTGCCTCGCTATGGGCTGCGTGGTCTTGGACAAGTCACTCAACCTCCTGAGCCCCAGAGCTTACACATTTTTCTAGATTGCGGCAGAGATTAAAGAAGACGCGTGAAAAGAGGCTAAAATGGGCCTTGCGGAGTCGCCCACCCCCACTCCTAGCGCTGGGGCTGGGGCTGGGGGAAGGGGCTGGGAGGCCAGGCGCCCAAACCCGTGCGTCCTCTGTGCCACGGCTCCTGCGGAGCTGCGCGCTGCAGCCGGTATAGAAATGAATAATAAAGCAAGCAAACGTTTCGGTGGCGCCGCTCCTCCCCGCGGGCTAATTAGGTCGTGTTTGTCAAGCACTTCGAAGACAAAACGCGCCCCAAGTGTTAATTATCATTAGCCCCGTCCCTGCACGCCTCCCCAACAGCAGCGCGGGAAGCCTGGAGCATCCCCTTGCCAGCCGGCTCCGCAGTGGCCGGAAGGGATGCCAAGCGCCGGGAAGGCCGCCAGTCCTTACCCCCACCCCACCCCACCCCTCCTGGTTCTCCATCCCTTTCCCAGGCCCCCTGGAGACCGAAATGCGAGGACAGAGACAGGACGGGGGTGCGGGGGTGGGGGTGGGGGAGAAGAGTGGGGTACAAGGCACAACGAACCGCAGATGTGTTCATCCCTGGAAGGCGTCACTGAGGAGGAGCCTTATGTTTTGGACGGGAAGGAGCCTGCCCAGGAATGGGACGGGGTGGTCTCCCGGTACTGACGCGGCACAGGCCTAAGCAACGTGTCTTCCTAAATCTTGCAGGATTTGTCCCTGGCTGCCTCCGGAAAGACGGCCCCCTTGACCAGAGACCCTGAAGCCCAATCCCCAACTCCGTGAGGCCAGGCGGGGGCTTCCAAGGACAGGGAAGCACAAGCCAACTCGAGCAGGTGCTGGAATGTACCAAGCAGAAATTCTGGCAGAGCCCACTCTTGTGCTCCAAGTTGGACTGCTCTGGAAGTCCTTAGAAAAACCACCGAGATACATGGAAAAATAATGATGATTAGCAGAGTTCATTATTATTCACAAAGTGGTGAAACACACATGGTCTTAGTAGGTCCTTAGGAGCCTCAGAGGCTCAGAGGTGTTAAGAGATTTGGTGTTGATGTACCCAAACTGGATAGTGGCCATGCTGAGGAGAGCCCATGGGTGCCCTCCCCAGATCCTGGGAACTTACCTTCCAGCACACCTTCTTAGAGAAACTGGAATCATTCCTTCAAATGCATGCATTTCTGGGGCACCTGGATGGCTCAGTCGGTAGAGCATGTATGTGACTTTCAATCTCAAGGTTGTGAGTTCAAGCCCCACACTGGGTGTAGAGATTCTTTAAAAATAAAATCTTTTTTAAAAATGCATGTAATTCTTGCCTTCACTGTTTCTCATGCTGCTTTCCTAAAATTGAGCATTTTTCTGTCAATATGCATGTTGGTCAGAGATGTTTCCTGTTAACTTCAGAAGCTGGTGGATGGAGCTGAGCCTCTAGACCTTTCCACACAAGCATGAAAAGACAAGCCTCTTGTATGTGTGGGGGGGTAGGTAATCCCCACCCACTGGGAAAGAAGACTGTGAACTCCATGAAGCGCAGATTGGACTACACCTCTCCCTTTCTCCTCCATCAATCCTACCACAGTGGTTGAAAACATTGGTTGAATTCTGTGCAGGGGTGAAACAAGCAAGCAGCCCGAGGCCTGGGAGAAGGGAGGAGGGGCAAGGAGAGTTCATGCCCTTTGCTGACACCAGGGCCCTCCAACCTTCATGTGCGTGGGGGAGGCCCTTACAGGGCACATTCTCCCCTCCAGCCTGAGAGTCTGATGTAGAAGTCTAGGTGAGAGCCCCCAGAATCTTGTTTAAACCCTCACTCCACAGACTCTCCACCCCTAGGCATTCCTAAGCCACTCTCAGAACCCCTGCCCCCAAGGAGCTGAGCATTGCGCCCTCAGAGGTCAGAAACTCGCAAGTGCAAGGGCAAGGAAGACCGAAAACAATGAGGCCCAGGAAAGCAGAGCCATTTGGGCAGGCCTGGTTGGGGGGCTGGAAAGCTTTGGCCCTCTGTACAGGGGTGTCTTGGGTTTCAGAAGCAGGGTGCAGAGGGGCTAGGGAGAGGCTAGAGCAGCCTGAGGGCAGAACTAACAAGGCTTCCTCTGAGGACCCCTGCTGGATGGAGCAGACCCGGTTTGCCAGACCCCCAAGGCCTGCCGCTTGTCACCAGGTCAGTGAGGGGGGAAGTATGCGGCCAGCTGGGAGCTTTGGGGAGCTTCCTTATCCGGGGTCCATCAGGAAAATGTTTTCATTTCTTTTAAAATCAGAACAAATGAGCTTCCAAGTAGAATAAAGAATTTTAACATACAGTAGCAATGCATTTGTCTTTATACCAATGTGGTCGTGAAACAGAGTTATTTACTTATTTTTAAGGGAGGAAGAGACCCACAGAAGGGCAAGTGCCTAGGGTTCACAAGTCATAAGGCAGCCTGAGGCAGGAAGATGAAGAGGGTGAAGAGTGACTTCCCCAGAGCCAAGCGGGGGATGTGACTTCCCCTATCAGCCAGATTCCAACAGTCGGCCTGGCCCCTCACGGGCAGTGCCCGGGGCTCAGTGGAAAGAGGTGGCCTTTGACGTGGTCCTAAAGCTGGCTGACACTGGGGCAATGGTCCCTAAGGAGATCTCAGCCCTTCAGGGGCCCTGCCAGAGGGGGCGGGGGAATTAGCTGGCTGGGCTCAAAACCAGAAGGGGGAATGGAGAGGACCGGCTTCAGGAGTGGCCTCCGGTACCTTTGGAGAGAAATAAATGAATCTAAGTGAGGTCCAGGCGAGCACATTTATTTTATAGTCAATATCTGGGCACTTTTTGATCCCGAGCTGGGCATTCTTCATTCTTGTCCAGAAGTAGAGAGGAAGATGAGAAGAAAGACAAGAAGTGCCACTCCGCCCAGGGCTTGCTCTGCTCCTCTGGCCCTCACTACCTCCCATCTTAATACCCGGCAAGGTCTCAAACTTTGTGTGTGGTGAGCAAGTGGCCCCACCTGGCGTCAGAGGCCACGTTCACTAATCCAGAAACTAAAGCGCCCAGAGAAAACAGACTAATCAAATTATACATTCCTGAGAACCATTTATAAGCCAGGTACATTCTTTAATCTTAATTAGAAATCTGAGCAGCTCCCACCGTCTCTGTAATCAACATTTAAACAGCGCTGACCCCCATAGCACTAACCTTGAGAGCCATACGCGAGTGTGTGAGAAGAGAGCAGGGGGCTGCCTCCCCGCTGGGGAAGGGGTGCTCGTGGGCTGCAGGCAAGGTTGAATCATTAGGCTACCCCCTCAACCCCCCCACGGCCTGCCCTCCCCAAGGACACACATACACAGAGGCTCAATCTATCTAATCCGCCCTCCAACCACCTCCACCGAAAGCCAGGACCAGGTTTGGAACTTTGTATCTCTCACCTGTCAATTATAACACCTTTTTAGCTGGCCCATTCTCTGTGCTACAAGCCTGTGATCTTTCTACAAAGTATATGTGACCATATGCTGATTCCTATGGAAGGCTTCTGGTTTCCTTAGAGCCTTTAAGATGCAATTCAACACACTTCTGCCCCATTCCCAGTGCCTTAGTGATCTAGCCCCTGCTACCTCTCTATCCCAAACCCCCTGAGATATGACGGCTCAGAGGATGCCACCTCAAAACATGCCACTCTGGCAGAAGGGTTATTTTGGACTGAAGGCAATTTATTTTTTTTATTTAAAAAAATTTTTTAGGGGCGCCTGGGTGGCTTAGTCGGTTAAGCGTCCAACTTTCGCTTAGGTCATGATCTCGCGGTTCGTGGGTTCGAGCCCCGCGTCGGGCCCTGTGCTGACTGCCAGCTCAGAGCCTGGGGCCTATTTCGGAGTCTGTGTCTCCCTCTCTCTCTGACCCTCCCCTGCTCACGCTGTGTCTCTCTCTCTCTCCTAGAAATAAATAAAAAATATTAAAAAAAAAATTTTTTTTAATGCTTACTTTTGAGAGAGATATAAACAGAGCATGAGCGGGGGAGGGGCAGAGAGAGAGGGAGACACAGAATCCAAAGCAGGCTCCGGGCTCCCAGCTGTCAGCCCAGAGCCTGATGCGGGGCTCCAGCTCACAACCATGAGATCATGATCTGAGCTGAAGTCGGATGCTTAACCAACTGAGCCACCCAGATGCTCCTGGACTAAAGCCTCACAAGGAGTCAGCTTCCCCTAAAGCCACTGGGGAGAGTGGTGAGTGCCCAGACAAAATGAGGATCTGTCCGTGAATTTTCACGAGTAAACTACCAACAATGTCCACAATACGCTGCCTGAGGAAAGAGTGGACAGCCTGGAAAGCTTTCTGGAGGAGGTGACCTAGGAGTGGGGTCTTTAACAATGGGCAGGAGTCATCAGTGGGAAAAGAGGGAGGACACTGGGCTCAGCATTTGCAAAAGTGCAGCAAGATGTTGAAAGGACAAGGAGGCATCACACGACAGGTCCAAACCTGGCTGAAAAGATGGGCAGGATAATGTGGTGAAGACCCTCACGTGCGGCGTAAGGAGCTCGAGCTTTTCCGTGGGAACCAGACGAACTTAGCAGGCAATGTGAGCTTGCCTCAGTCCGGCTGGCTGGAGTGCATCCCTCTCCAACAAATCCCTTGTCTCCACCGCCGGGTGACCACGTCTAGGAGCTGTTCTCGGTCCTGATCCTCTGACTTCTGAGGGGCGTTTCTCACTTTGGACCACCCCCTTCTGCTTAAGTTCAGTTCCAGGTCTCCCATCCCCTTGCTCCATGCAGAGCACCCCCGGTCCTCGATTTCAGAGGGACTGCTCTCTGCTTTCTGAGGCTCCCATCCTTCTGGGCATTCCCTGCTCCCTCTTTCCTGCCTCCTGTGCGCACATGGGAGTGTCCCCATTGGCTGTGCCTCCAGCCCTGCTCTCTCCCCACACCCTTTCTCCTGGCGTCCCTGTTCTTCTGTCCCAAACCCCAGCCAAACCCTCCTCTTTCCCTCCCGGCTTCTCCCTCCTCAGCATCTCACCCACACCTCCCCTGCAATGGACTTTGAAACCCTGGGGTTCCTCCTGACCCCTTACTCTCCCTTGCTCCTCCCACTGAATCCGTAGCCACGTTTCCAGATTCCTACAATCCCAGGATTTGTCATGCCTTGGCATAAACTTGGTGCGCCCCACACCCCCACACATGTCTGAGAAAATTCAAAGTCCTCAGCTTGGCATCCAAGGCGTCCAGAGTCTGCCCCCAGCCTCTCCTGCTAGCTTATTGGCTAGTGCTCCTTCTCTGGGCCACTTTGCCCGTGCCACCTCCTCCCCCCATGGTGCCCTGTCCCCCAGCCCACCCTGTCCCTCCTCTGCCACCTGGCTCAAATAGCAGTCCCCTCCACAGAGACGGAAAGAGCCTCCAGCTAATTGGCGGGAAGGCTGAGTTGGCGAGCACGGCTGGGGTCTACATCCAGAGTTGGGCTCTTCATACTTTTGCTTGGAACTGGACTTTGCACTTAGACCCGCAGGTCTTTTCCCTCCGGGGTAGCCTCCACCCCGACGAGGAGGAGAGGAACGCAGGTGCCTTGCAGACAGGGCAGCCCCGGGGGGGACGGAGAGGGGAAGGGTGCCCAGACCACTCTGGCGTGGGCACCTCTTCCCGTCCCATCACCTCATGTGGAGACAGGAAGCGACTGCAAGCACAGCGGGAGAGCAGAGGCAAGTCTTGGGGCTGCGGCTCCATTTGGGGGATGCGGCAAGATGCAGAGGGAGAGAGAAACGAGTCCTCCCCTGCGGCCACATGCTCGTTCCAGGGCAGCGAGCCAGAGCTGCAGGACTGGGCAGAATGCACGGCTCCGGGTCCACGAGCAGCTCCCCTGCGAGAGGCAGCGCCGTCGCCCGCGTGCAGCTTGGCCAGCCTGTGCCACCTCTGTGAAGATTCCAGCCATGACTCAGACCTTTCCCTTCATCCTAGTTCTCGTCTCCAGTTTTTGGAAGAAGGTGGTTAGAACCAGGGATTCCAGGGCCTGCTCGTCCCAACATCCAGTCCCCTGTCGGCTGCCAAGCCCCCAGGGGCCGGCCTCATGTGGTGGTGCCTGCTATTTCAGCCAGTGGTGCTAACTGGGAGCTCACAGGGAGCGAGGGGTCGTTCTTTCTAGCTCTCAGCGAGCACCGGCACTGTGGCAGGGAGGGTGGCAGGAGTGAGGTCGCTATTGCCAGCACCTCGTCTCGCCCCATTAGAATCTGGTCAAAAGCACCCACTAATCGGAGAACCCAGCCAGCAGCCGGGCTGCCCCCCTGCGGCCCAGGCTCATGCAGATCCCAAGGATGAGAGCCGAAAAGGGAGGCAATTCAGGACCAGAAAGAAAGGCTGGGGGAGCAGGTCCAGTGGGCTGGAACCTCACTCCTCAGAGCTCTTCTGGGCCCTAAGGGGACTCTGAATTGCCCCGCTGACCAGGAGCTCAGGTCCCTCTGGTAGAAAGCACTGGAGCCAGCAGCCGGCCAGGAGCCTCTGTGTCCTTAGGAGAGGGGACACAGTGCAAGGCTGGCTTCCTTAGGACAGGCTCAGGCATCTTCCTCAATCCTTCCGGCTCACGTCCCTGGTCCCTTGCCTCAGAGTCTGGCCCTGGGTCCTGCTGGTATCATTTTGTTGTTGTCTGTTGCTGGGCTTTACACCTACCTCCCACCCCTCAACACTGGGCTGTAGCAAGAGAAGACTGATGTGTGCAAGGGACCGCAGTGCATGAGACACGCCAAGTTAAATACAGGTGCTTTGGTTATGTTTCTTGGCGTGCTGAGGCCCTCAGCACTGTGCTGCTTTTCTTTACAGCACCTTTCAGTCTACTACCCCAGCTGACTCTCCCCTTTTGGGGAGGCACGTATCATGGCCCTGTTCTACATTTTAGGAAATGAAGGCTCCAAGCGGTGAAGTCACTTCTCCCAGTGAACGGTCAGACTAAGAGGAGAGTGTGAGCAGCCTGACTCCCACCCCCTCACCTTCCTTCGTCTTCTCTCAGGAATACTCTAACGGGGAGAAAGCTGTGGGCCCTACACCCAGTCCAGGAGGGTATTTTTCCAGGGGTATCACACTCCAAGCCGAACTAAACCCCCCAATTCCAATTCAAGGAACTGCTGGACAAAATCCTTCCACCACAAACCCACCCTGGTCAGGAGACATAAATCTGGGTCTGGCAGACCCCATGTTTTCCTTCCTTACCCATGGAAGCAGTCACTGGGGCTTCTATAAGCCCACCCCAGCCTCAAAGAAACTGCCCAAATGTCACCCCTTCTGGGAAGTCCTCCCTGCCTTCTAGCACCCTCCTTTCTGCTCCTCTGGCCCTCAGTATATGCTCTCAGAATATATATGCTCCCAATATATCATGCTCTCAGAGTATATACTCTCAGTATATTATAATTTTTTTCTCCAAGTATTTGTTTACAGGTTTGCCTCCTCTACCAGACTATAAGCTCATCAGATGGGATACTGCCTTGGTCACCCGGTTGTCCCCTTCAAGACAGGCCATAAATTGCCCCAACGCAGGCTCAGGCTGGGGGACCTGATGACCCTCTTCAAGCCCTGGCCCTGGCATCTCCCTGGAGAGGTCAGAATCTGGAAGGTTCCCAGCAGGGAGGATGAGTTGGCCTCCAGCCATGCCCGATAGCCCTTCTCCATAACTAACTATCCTATCTGACACCAGAAATTCCCAAGCTGAGCCTGTTGGGTCTCAGGGATAAAGGACAATGTGGGGAGGAAAGACACCAGCCCAAGGCCCGCCAGAGGGACATCTTCCATCACAGATCAGGCAACTGGGGAGTTCAAGATGAGGGTAGAGGGCTCTGGTGGGCAGCATATGGTGACAAGGTGCCTGATCAGAGGTCCACAGAGAATCAGCTTTTGCCCATATGTCTGCGCAGAGATATCAGGGACCAAGCCCTCCAGTAAAGTCAAGGGCAGGTTGTTTCCAGGTGAGGGTAGGCACTTGACTATTGGCAGAGTGAGCTGTGCATTAAAGATGCTTGATCCATGCATGTTGAATGAAAGAACATGGAATGAATGAAACGCCCACGCTCACCTGAGAGCCAGGCCGGGAGCCTCAGTGGGTGGCAGCACCCAGGCTCAAGAGTGCCACCCCTGGGACTGCACAGGGTATGCCTCCCGCCTGTGCTGGGAACGGGAATATCACTACGGCTTAATGGGAAATCAATAAGGAGGCGGGCCCTGTCTGGGCAGGTGGACACGCTGTATACAGGCCTTCTGCAAACACAATCATCTCTTCAGTTATTAATGGGCCCGCTCGCTGCCTCTTCATTAGTGCTCAAATATCAACAGAAAACCGTTTACTTACCATGGGCTCCTGCTCGCGCCGAGCAAATTTGGACAGGGCTAGTCAAACAGGGAGCTTGTTGTGGGGCTAATGACAGAGCCCAGTGTAAAGTTTAGCAGCAGCTGAAGCAGGCAGAGAGGGCACCGACCTGCACCTGCCCCCCAGGGGCAGCCCAGTGAGAGCTGGGCAGGGGAAGGGAGCCACGACCGGGAGAAGTGGCTGCCCTGGGCCCGGGCTGCACAGCTACAGCCCCACGCGTGAACCTTGCTCACATGTGAGCCTCCTGCATGCTCAGAGCAAGGTGTGGCAGGAAACTTAAGGCAGTGTGGCGTAGCTAGCGCCAGGGCACAGCTTTGAACTCCAGCACTGCCGACCAGCATGGCTAGGCACAAAGTATTTGGCACGAGCCTCGGTTTCCTCATCTGTAAAATGGGAACTATAAGAGTGCTTACTGTACAGAGATGGCATGGAGACTGAATGAGACAATGCACAGCACACTGCAGATGAGACAGCCACAGCTAGGATGGGTCCGGGGCCGTGTGCTTAGGGAGCCGTACAGTCAAAATGGACCCCTGGCTTCCAACTTCAGGTTTAGGGTGGTGCCCCTTGGCGTCTCCCCAGGGCTCTGTGCTGCCCCTGCATACCCACAAGCCCAGCCTGCCCCAAGGCTGGCATCCTGCCTCAGCATGGACCATCCCGAGCCAGCCTACCCCTCGACAGCCCCTCCCTAGCCTTCTGCCACTGTTCCTATGCTCTCTGCATCTCTGGTGGAGTGCAAAATGGCGGGGGAGGGCCCTCTCTGGAGCTCGATTTTTCCATCCTCACCCAGCCCTGGCCTCTCAGATAGTCTCGTCTCTTCCTGGGGTCTCCCAGAACAATCCATCCGGGCTCTATGAGGGAGGAGCTTTGTGAGCCTCCTTGGTGACCTGAGTTCGAGTCCCTCTGCCCAGTGACCCAGGCTTGGGGAAGGTGCCCCACCAGTCCTGGGGTCTGGATACTCATCTGGTTTCTGTCTTCTCCTGGGGGCATCAGAGGCTCTCAAGCTGAGCCCTGGAGTTATGAGAAAGGAGCAACCTCTGGTGGCTGCAAAATCAGAGGGGCCACAGGGAGTGGGCAGAGAACAGAAGATACAATTATTGGACCTGCACCTTTCACCTTTCTCCCAGCCCCCGCTCCACGGGCCCTAGGGATGCCAAGCTATAAGCCTCGTCTGCGAGAAGCTTGGGTCTATTGCAGGGGTGCAAAGCAAACACACTAAAGTGGTCAGAACTAGGAGGCCCACACAGAAGGAGCAGTGACAAAGTGTCAGGGACATGGTTCTATCTGGAGAGTCCAAGACAGCTTCAGAGAGCATGGGTTCTCGAGCGCAGCCTACAAGGATGGGAATGAGTTTCTATTGAGGAAGAAGGAAGGAAGGGCTTTCCGGATCATGATAACAGCATGTGCAGACAGGAGGTGTGAGGCTGGGGAGGTAAAATGTGGCCAGGTCTTGGGGGCTCAGTCGTTTAAGCAGCTGACTCTTGGTTTCAGCTCAGGTCATGATCTCATGGTTCAGGAAACAGAGCCCCACACTGGGCCCCACACTGCATGGAGCCTGTTTGGGGTTCTCTCTCTCCCTCTCTCTGTCCCTTCCCTGCTTGCACTCTCTCTCTTTCTCTCAAAATAAGCTGATTTTTAAAAATGTGACCAGTTCTTGATGACCCTTGTGCCCACAATATGGCACTTAGGTGGTAATCGGTGGGCATGGGAAGCTAACAGCATTCACTCAGGCTCCACTGGAATGCTTCCCGTGACAAGGAACTCACTCCTTCAGATGCCAATTTGTTCCGAGTCACAGTGTCTTTGCGCTGAAACAATGCCTCTGAGACCCCTCCCCTAAGACCTACATCAGCCCCTGGGGCAACACAAGGAAACACGTCATTCATCACTCATTCTACAGAGCATTTACTGAGTGCCTACTGCATACATAGAAATGAGCACGAAAGCTGATCCCTGCTCCCGGGAATTGCTCTGTGGAAGGGTGTCAACAAACATATAGCAGAGTACGTTGATGCTGTAAAGGAAAGGAATGTGTGCTGCAATGGACAATACCTGTAGGAGGCAGAAGACCCAAGGGGAGCTATTTCTGCTGAATGGGTCACCAAAGGTCTATCAGAAGAAGAGAAATTTGAACTTGAGAGAAAAGCAAGGGAGATAAGGACCCCCAGGCTTGGGGCTTGGCAGCAGGGCGTGCGGTGGGGCCCCTCAGCAAGATGGAAAGGCTGTGGGTAGGTGGGTGATGAGTCAAGGGGTGGGTCACTGGCCAGCCACCCCTGAAACGGACCACGCCACAGCCTGCCGTGAACTGCACAGCCACACACATGGCCAGGCACCGACAGGGGCTTGTCTGCACACACGCGCACACACGCTCTCACGCACGCCCGCTCGCCTCTTTCCTCGGTGTACACACTTCACACACAGACCCACTGCGCGCCTTTCTCTCCGTGGCAATGAGTGCGGTCGCGGGGACCCGCCGTCCTCACAGACGCAAAATGGTTCGGATGCCCGGGACACCGACGTGCCCTCTGCTTTCTCCCGTGTCCTCCTGTACACCTCGTGGTCCCGGCTGTGTCACTAGTTCATCTGCTTTTGTAACCTCAGCTAATGTGTATGCCTGGCCCGGGGTGACTGCACTGGCTTCCCCCCCGGAGGGAAGGAAATTCTGACTCCTGAGTCATTTGAGTCTGTGGCACTAAAAGGTCTCCTGACCAGAAGGAACAAGAAAATGTCACTGGCTGATGGGAACAATTTGAATGCAAAATGCCACCTTCCATGATTGCACCTTTTGCCACAGCCGCCTGCAAAAAGTCACTTAGCTCTTTCCCAGGGGCCAGACTCTGATCAAACAGCTTCATACTTCTTTCTCCATTCCCTTTCCCCCAGAACTATGCATTTCGGGCCCATCTGGGGGTCCTCGCAGGGCGAGTGCAGGCCTTCTTCTGGCAAAAGGCAGAAGGGGCCTGGGCAATCACCCCCAGATGGCTTCTCACAGGGCCCCTGTCACCCCTCCACCTTCCAATGCAGGAAGCCTCTCCTGTTCCATTTGTTCTAAACTGCGCCATGGGGTGAGGGGCCCTCCAATGCCCCCCCCACCCCAACGTTACACTCCTCGCCGCACAGGAAGCCCCTCTTGGCTTGTCTCTCCTCCCTGAACTCTAAGTGCATGTAGCGGGGAGGGTCATGCCCACCTAGCGCACCAGTGTGTCCTCAAACCCCAGCACAGGCCTGGCACGTGGTAGGTCCTCCGTCACACTTACAAAATAGGTGAAGAACAACGAATGAAAGGAGGAAGGAACCAAGCAGAGAGGAACAGCTCTTCTACCTCCCAGATCGCTCTGGTCCACAGAGCCCACGCTTTGGGGGAGGGCCTGGGCACCACACACCCACCAGCCCCGCCTCCCCTACCCCACAGACACTGTCCAGCCCCCAGGGCTCCCCCTCACCCTCCTTGTTCCAGAGCCCTCCCCCCCGGAATGCCCTTCTTCACCCTCGGAAACCCTGTCTCTCCCTCTGTCCCCATTCTAAAGACACCTGCCAAGGTGGGCAAAAGTCTAAAATGCCTCCCAGTTCCCCTCCTGATAATTCGAACACTAAGCAAGGTGTTGCTGTAAGGAACATCGAAGATGCATTTAAAGTCCCAAATCATTGACCTTAAGACACAGGGATTATTCAGGTGGCCTGACCTAATCACTGTGCCCTTTCAGAAGAGAGTTTCTCCCGCTGGTCACAGAAGGGAAGCCAGAGGCAGCGGAGGCATGAGAATGCAACATGCTGCCTCTGGCCTGAAGGTAGAGGGGGGTCCCCCCGTGGACAGCCCGCAAAGCAGCCTGGGGGGGCCCAAAGCGACCGCCAGCCAGCAGCCGGCCTACCACTGCCAACACCCTGAACGAGCTCAGAAGTGGGTTTTTCCCCAGAAATCCAGACGAGAACACGGCCTGGCCGACACCTTGAGACTGCGCCACGCCAGACTTCTGACCTACGGGACCTCCAAGTCAGAAATCGGTGTCATGGGCATCCTTGTTGGGTTCTTTTTCCCCCATGATTTTCTTCTTTTAATTTTTAATGTGGTTAAACCCACATAGCATGAAATTTACCATCTTAACTAACTACGTTTTAATGTACAGGTCAGCGGTGTCAAGTCTATTTGCATTGCTCTGTCACCAATCTCCAGAACAGGGTTTATCTTGTAAAACAGAAGCTCTCTACCCCTATCCCCGTCCCAGGCAGCCGCCATTACTTCCTGTCCCCGGGGGGGTCTGTACGGGTTACTCTAAATGACCCTGGCTGTGTGGTGTGCTGTGTCTCAAGAAGACAGGTCCTTCCCTTGGAAGCCTGTGCCGATCCTGTGTTGATGCTCATGATGTGCTCCTCCGGGCTCCCCCGTGACCTCTCCTGAAGCCCAGACCCCGGGCGGGACCAGCAGAACTTGGGAGTCCCCTGAGAGTGGGGAAAGAGGGTATCTACCATTGGTTCCCTGTGGTGCCTGCTATGCTAATAACTAATAAAAATGACAGTTACTGGGGCGCCTGGGTGGCTCAACTGGTTAAGCGTGGAACTTTGACTCAGGACATGATCTCACAGTTTGTGAGTTCAAGCCCCGTGTTGGGCTCTGTGCTGACAGCTCAGAGCCTGGAACCTGCTTCAGATTCTGTGTGTCCCTCTCTCTCTGCCCCTCCCCTGCTCTCTCTCTCTCTCTCTGTCTCTCTCAAAAATAAACATTAAAAAAAAATTTTAATGACAGTTACCATTTATGCATTTGTTAAGCACCTATTGTGTACTGTAATAGCCCTTACACATGCCTCACCAAAAAACCCAGAAACACCACAGTGGTAGTATTTATAATGAAAATAATAATCACTATAATTTACAGCATGCTAGGTACCATGCTAAGTCTCTCCTATGCATTTTCTCATTTAAACCTCACTGCCTTCTGAGGTCACGATTATTATTAGCCCATTTCAGAGATGATGAGAAAGATGCAGAGAGGTTAAAAGTAATAACTGGCCCAAGGTGACACAGCTAATCAATGGCACAGCCCTGTGGCCATTTTCCATGGAATTATGTGTGTTGCCGCCAGGCACTCGGGCTTTGTGGATGGGTCTTGTGGAGTCTGACCAGAGACCCTCAAGGCTGGAAGAGAGCCTGGTGTGCATCTCTGGAGGCTGGGCAGGACTTGGGGAGGATGCCGGGAGAGCACTGCAGAGCAAAAGTAGGGGAAGATGCTGAAGCTGGGCCTGGCAGCGTCAGACCAGGGAACCTGAGGGGAGGGTCATCCACCCCCAGGCTGTTTCTTCAATCAGACTCATTCTGCGTTTAGCTATTTTACATGTTTGAGTTCCAAATACAGTTCTAAAACGGAATTCCACTGCTGAAAACATAGCCTGAAGACCACTGGGCTCTTCCAAGCCTTTTTACTATAAAGATGGTATACTTACTATAAAAGCTCAGAGAGGTGAAGTCACTCGCCTAAGCTTACACAGCTTCTTTGCGGTCACCCAAGACTAGGTCACAGGTCTTCTCTCAGCTCTCCCGTGGGTCACTGGGAGGGTTCAACAGTAGGCAATTGAGACTCCTCAAGTCCATGTGTTTCTATTGTTAGGCTCACAGCTGCCCTCCACCAAATGGGCACAAAGAGGCCCCACACGAAGAATGAGCACTGGCCTGGGAGTCAGGCCATGGGGTGCCAGTCCCAACTCTGTCCCTGCCCATTAGTCTCACTTAAGGAACCCCATTTTTCTTCCTTGGGCCTCAGTTTCCCCCTCTATAAAATGAGAGTGCAGGCGGGGCATCCCTGTATTTTTTCCAGCATCAGTGTTACAGGAGTCTGTGGCTGGTGCGGTGACGGGAAGACAGCAGTGACTCAGCACTCCGCCAGCTCTCCCCTGGCTCCCCGCCCCCCACAAAAGGAAGGATGAGAAGCATTAAAATACAAAGCAGCTTCAGACAGGGGGGTGAAGGGAAGGTGCAGAAACCCAGGCAGGCGGTGTCAGCACCAGAGGAAGTAATTTAATAAGGGCCCACTTGGAAATTATATCACCCCAAATAATATAATAAACCCTAATTTACTCATATTTATCTCCCAGAGTTTTTTGGGGAAAGCATAATCTTGCCTGCTCTACAGTGATGGATTAGCGCAATGGAAACTCCACTGGGAAATAAAAAAAATACATCTTCTAGTTTTTGACGCATTATTATTCAGTGTTATCTCATATGCCTCATTCAGGGCCCATTACTCATGCTCACTTTTTCCCTTTTTTCCCCTCCCCTTCTTAAAACTCAGGGCCAGAGGCAGGGCTGCCAGCACATGGCACCACTTGGCCATTCACCCGAGCATAGCCCAGGGTGAGGGTCTCCTGGGTCAGGCAGGGGGTGGGTGGAGAGAGAACTGGTCCATCAGGAAGACTCTCTGGGGGATGATGGCCAGTGCTGGTGGTCGGTGGAGAGGGGTCGCCTTCTCTCTGCCCCTTCCTCCAGCCTGAAATCAAAATATTCCCACAGTCCTGCAAGATGTCTCCCAGCCCCTGATGTCAGAAGGCTTGCCAGAGCTCCTTCCTCTCCGGCGGACCCCCAGGGCTGGCCTTGAAATGGTCATGTCTGAGCTCACTAAGGGACTTGGGATAGGGAACTCTCTGGAGCCAGAGAGGGGATTTTATTGGAAGGATACAGGGCTATCTCTTGGAACCAGAGGGTAGGAAGTACAGCTAGCCAGGCCTTTACCCTGGAGCATAAAGAACCGGGGGTGATTTCTGTGTTTCTCTGTAGCTTCTCACACCTCAGTGTCCCCGCCCGCCGTCCCCCAACCAGCCCGGCTTCGTCTGCCTCGATGAATCTGTTTCTAATGCCTCTGCCTAGAGACTGGTTTTCCTTGTATACGAGGTATATGTCTGTATATGAGTCAAACAGGGTGGCCCAGGCTCCTGGTCGGCCGTCACCTCCCACATCCAGGATCCCCCTGACCATGCCTCAACTCTCTATTTTCGGGACAGAGCTCTGGAGGGGGCAGGAATCTGCAGGCCCGGGCTGCTCTAGGAGGTAACTGTTATTACTTCACCTTCTTTCTCTGTTGTTGTTTTTTTAAAGCATATTTATTTATTTTGAAAGAGATGCAAACAGAGGAGGGGCAGAGAGAGAGAGAGATTGAGAGAGAGAATCCCAAGCAGGCTCCACACTGTCAGCACAGAGCCCGATGTGGGACTCAAACTCACAAACCGTGAGATCATGACTGGAGCCCAAACCAAGAGTCTGATGCTTAACCGACAGAGCCACCCAGGCGCCCCTATTACTTCACCTTCTAAGGCTCAGTTTGATCATCTGTAAAATGGGGATGGTGATAGGAGGGAATGAGTGATGGGAGAAGAGTACCTTGTAAAGGGCACCGGGCTGTGCAGTCAGCCCCCCTCAGAGGCTGCCGCCTGCCCCCCAAGGCCCTTCCCTCTCCTGCCCTCTGAGGAGAAGTGGACGGCCTCTCGGGCCCCAGGCAAGGCCAGGCTGCGGAGGGGACAGCAGGAAGTAGCAGTGTGGCGGCAGGCGGCGAAGCTGCTCTCCTGGGGAGAAGGGAGGAGAGGGAGGCCCACAGCGCCCTGGGAGATGCCATGCATAATTGCTAATAAGCAGGCGTGACTGAGTCTTAACAATAATTAAAGTTACCAACTGAGAAGTTGTCCATTTCGGGGTCTAATGGTTTTTCAGCACATTAAGCATTAAAGGGGTAATCACCTCACATGCACTGGCGCCCACGCCGCGGCCCTATGTCATGCGTGCTGATGGCGGGAACGGCGGGCAGAGCCCCAAGTCTCTTCTACTACCGTGGGGTTCTGGATGCAGAACCCCAGCAGGCCTGGCCTCCGCCTGGGTGGGCTATCTCCTTGAAGCCCTGCTTTGGATGTCCACCGGCTGAGGTGCCTCGGGTCAAAAAGGAATCAAGCTCCCAGGTCAGGAAAGCCCCCCCAAAGCCCCCTGGCCGCCTCTCTCCTGCACCTCCATCACTCCACGGCCCCTCACCACTAGCTGCCTGGGGGGGAGGTCCCCCCTCACGGAAGAAGACAGGTCCTGGACGCTCACAGTAAACAGAATCCTCTGCGATTCTATGCATCGTGTCAGGCCCTTCTTATTTCATATCATCGATGGGGTCGATTTTGTTATTCCCATTTCGAAGCAGGGGAAATGTTGGCTCAGAGAAGCTGATGAATTTGCCCAGGATCACACAGCTCTGAGAGGAAGTGCCAAACGTTCAAACCCGAGTCTACCTTCCCCAGTGCCTGTGCTCTTTAGACAAACCCTCCCAAATGCATTGGCCAGACGCCCAGTGGCCTGACTCTCCGTGTGGCCTGACTAGATTTGGGCCACAGGGATGGGCTGCTGGGACTACTGGCTTCATCAGAGGGGCAGTAAAGTGGCTCTGAAACTGGGAGAACTGGGCTCAAGTCCCTCGGGCAAGTTGTTTGACCCTGCTCGTGCCTCAGTTTTCTCAGATGAGAAATGGAAAGAACATTTTCTACCTCGCAAGATTTTTAGGAGCAATCCAAAGAGATCGTCCGCAGGGCGCCTGGTTGGCTTAGTTGGTTAAGCGTCTGACTTTGGCTCCGGTCATAATCCTGCGGGTCTGTGAGTTTAAGCCTGATTCAGATTCTGGGTCTTGTCTCTCTGCCCTTCCCCTGCTCATGTTCTGTCTCTCTCTCTCTCAAAAATGAATAAATGTTAAAATTAAAAAACAAAAAACAAATAACAAAGAGATCGTATGCAAGCCTTTAGCAAGCCGGAATTCATCACCATCATCATCATCATCATTCCTGGCCCTCAATACCACCCTGTGAAGACCAGCCAATAGTATGGGTGCAGATAACAGTGGACGTAGGCCCTTCATCCATTTCTGCGCATACTCGTGAGACATCCGCACATGGGCCTCCCTCTCTCCTGGCAGCTCCTTGCACGTGTGTGTCTTTGTGTGACTCTTCTCATTGACAGATTTGTCAGGAATGGGGAATTCCCATCCCACCCTGACTCCAGCGCAGCTTCTAGCAGAGCCAAAGCTATGGTGCTGTCTGTAGTGAGCCCCCCCCACCCCCCACCACTCCCGACCCTCCTGGGCTGTACTCCAGAGGCCACAGGGCCCCTTCCTCCGGCACGCCCCAACCCACTCTCTCCAGGCAGTGGTCTTGCTCTAGACCTTACAATTCCCCCTCCAAGGTGCATCTGACCTGTGGTACATCTCCTATCAGCTAACACATTTGTATTTTACAGGGTCTTCCAAGCGTTCTCTCAAAGGCACTAAGTCTCAGGGAGGATAGGAACAAAATGCCCTGAAACCCCTCAGGAGCACATTTATTAATCCCCTCTGCTTCAGCACAGCTCCCTGCAAACACAGCGCAGACCAGCACAGTGGTTCATTGGAATCCCAAAGGACGTCATCTTAGAAATAACAGCGCCCGCCCCACGGGTCCCCGGCCGTGGCCTGCAGTCCATCACTTTATCGTCTTGGACCTTGATCAGCCCCAGGGCCCTAAGCAAGGTGCTGATGTTTTTCTTGGTCGCCACAGTCCCTTTGTGCATAACCAATGCCTCCTCAGGAAAGAGGGCCCATTACCATGGAGTTTCTCAGACAGCGGGTCACCATGGGACAGTCACCATCTGTCTTTCCTTAGGTGAGAATGACTCACGCTAAAATGAGATGTGATGGCGTGCTGAAGCACAGGGCAGGACCCCCCTTTCTTCTGGAGGATAAGTCAGCTACACCAACACTCTAGAAACCAGTCTCTCAGCTCTCTATAGGAGCAATGCCGTCTCCTCTGCGAAGCTTTCCTGGCACCCGTCCTGTGGTCAGGGGAAACTAATCAGTAGCGTCCCTGAGGATTCCCACAGTGCACCGCGCACACGCCCCTCTCAGCACTAACCCTCCATGCTGCAGTACGGAGGTGCTCGCTCCTCAGGCCCTGGGGGCGGGGGGTGGGGGGGCTGGGCCTTATTCCCAGGCAGGTCCGTGCTGCTAGGCACACAAACAGTGCATGAACACATGAGTCTGGTCCCACAGTGTTCGTTCTTTGTGTCCAACAGTCCACCCACCCCTACCCCAAAGTGCCCCACTCAGCTTGCAGTGGTGAGCAAGCTTTTGAGCCTCTGCATTTTCCCTCTCCCCTGTACCTCTCCTGATGCCTGCAGCCCCCAGGCTCCCTGTGACACACTGGGCTGGATCCTCGCAGAAGAGGTCAGGCCTCCGCCACATCCCTGCCCCCCCGCTCCTATAGCATGGGGAGGGCGCATTAGGAAGCTGGCTCCAGGGCCATCTGAGCTTGCCCGTCCCTGGGAGGCAGAGGAGCTACAACACCCTGGTGTCACCCTCCTGCCTGCTCAGCAAGCCCCCTCTTGGCCAGACAGTGTCCCCCTCCAACCTCACCTCTTCTGTCCCAGCTGCTCCCTGTCACTGGCATGGCCTCTCCTGCCCAAGAGAGCCCCTGACCCGCCCACACCAGGCCTGGAGAGTCTTGGCTCTCCCCTAGCTTCTGGCCTCATCCCTTCCTCTCCCCCTTCCCTCCTCCTGTCCCTCATTCTTACGAAAAATCCCAGTCTTGCTCCTCATGCAGAAATGGAATTATCTACAAGGATTTGAAAGGGCAAATGTGCAGGGAGCCAAAGGCACCAAGCTCTCCTCTCCTTCCCTTTGATAAATTTCTTGCCTAATCCAGCAGTCTTCCAATTAGGTGGATTAATCTGTAACAGAGAGCTCTGGGGGTGGGGGTGAGGGGAGCTGCTTGGAGAAGGCAGTAAGTTCTGTGGGGAAGAGCCCATGGCTCCAAAGGGCCCGACCAGCCCTCAGGAGGCTGGACTACTCCGTCAGTGTCAAGCCACAGGCTACCTCTGACTTGGGCCCTAGCACTTTACAGCTTGCAACACGCTTCCCATCCCCTGTATCCCATTTGCTCTTAAAAGGACGCTTCCAAGTCTCTTATCACTAACCCTATTTCATCAATCATATAACTGAGGCTTAGAGAGAGGAGACCCAAAGTCACCCAGCAGAGCCTCAGCCTGATCCTGGGCATCCCAGGAGCTCCCCAGCACTCGCTGACCTTCCAGACTCCCAGCTGTCCCATCACGCGTAACACAAAGCCCCCCAAGATGCAGGAAGAGCAGACAGCTCAGCTCCAGACCCAGCCTCAGACATGCATAACCCAGAGCCTGGCCAGGCAACTCCATGAGACTTGATTACATGGAGCTCGGTTACAGCAAGGCCCTGGATTCCGCGGGAAGGGTATCCTTGGTTTTCCAGGAACCAGGTTTTGCCGGGAACCTGGCATCTTCAAGCCAGAATGCTATACGATGAAACTAAGAAGAATCTGGAAACGCATCCAGACGAATGCCATCACACTACTGATGTGGAAACTGAGGCTCAGATTTGGGGAGTGACTTGTTCAGGGTCAAATGGTGAAACCATTAAAGATCTGGGAATCAGACCGAGTCTCCCAACACCCAGTCCTGGACCCTTCCCACAACACTTCTGCGGGGTTAGGCTGCTGAGTTCCGGAGGAGGTGACTTAGCCCAAGATCCAGGAGAGATTCTGCAAGACTGAGAAATCTTCCACATGTCGGCATTATTTGGTTGCAATCTTTTAAGTACTCTTTATTACATACAAAACGCATCCCTAAATGGCAAGGATACTTTGTACTTAAATTGATTATTAGTTGCTAAGCACCTAATTCATGCAGGGTGCTCTAGCAGATATGATCAGCGATGGAAGAAGAAAAACACATTGCCCGGTCCTCATGAGGCTTACTCTCCAGATGCACACACATATGTGCGTTTCATAAACACGCACTGAGATTCCACCACAGATGCTCAGTGGTCAGTGTGGATAAGACCCATGTCTTCCAGAAACTCGCATTCTAGGAGATAACCCTGGCATTTACTGGGTGCTGGAAACTCCACTTTACCTGTGTTATCTTGTATAATCTGCACAAGAGGTTTGTGAATGTTCATTTTATGGATAAGGAAACTGACATCCCGAAAAGCTAAGAAACATGCCCAGGTGCAGTCTCCACTGAGCTGGGCTGGGATTTGAACCCTGCCAGTTTAACTCTGTTACTGCATTCCGTTAGTGTGGAATAAGTTCCAAAGAACATATATCCTCCCAAACGTGGCCACACAAACTACCTGCCCCCTAAGCTGATGGTGCACGTGCTCATTAGTCCCTGGGGCCCTCATGAACAGCGTCGAGCCATCGCCGTAATTTATAGGCCTATCATATTCATATTTGGATTCAACCCTTGTGACCCCACTACACTTTATCCCGGTAATGATTTATTGTTTTAATTGAGACTTCACTTAGGTAGAACTCCCTGCCGCAAGCACAAGGGTTCCAAACCGCCCGCATCCAAGGGCAAGTTTGGCCCAAGCCAGCTCTCTCTCCCCTGGCTCCTCTGACTATAGCCACAGAGTGACAGAAAGCTGCAAGCAGTGCCCCCAAGGGAGGGGCCATCCCTCCTGAAAGACAAATGGCCTTGTGTCCCGTGGAGAAGACCCTGATGCTCAGTGGCCCCTGGGTTAGTGAGTGAGAGAAGCACCCGGATAGGTCAGTGCTGTCAGGAGACAGGGTGGGGGCGGCGAGCATGCAGGGGGCCCAGGTGGGGAGAGGTGAGCCCTGTCACCGCAGGGGAGCGAGCCTGTGACAGCAGTTCAGCAGATCTAATGAGCAGCCCAGCTCCCCATGTCAACCCTGACATCTCTGTTTCCCCAGGCGGCAGCACCTGTCCATCTGCTGGCCCAGGCCCTCCCCCCACCCCTCCCCCCTCCTGGCAGCCAGTGCAAAAGAGTTGACTAAGTGACCATGAAAGGGAAAGCTGAGAAGAGTGAAATCGGGGGGTTCAGCCGCCTCAGGGAGGAACTTCTGCTCAGCTGCATGGGTGCCAGCCATGGCAGACGCCAGAGATAGGGACTGGGGGTCACCTTGATAAGCCGACAATTACCAAGGAGCCACTGTGTGGGGGCCCTGCTGGGCCATTTGGGGAATTTGGGAACGGACAAGGTGCCACCCAGGCCTACAAGGCCTCCAGTCTGGTAAAAGTCTGAGATGGCAGTGATACCAGGCCGACCTTGACAGCTACAAACAACTTTCTATGTGAGTACAGAGGAGAGAGGCCCATCACTCCTGACTCAGAGGCAGTGAGAGGGCTTCACAGAAGAAGCAACTCAGAGATGAGCCTTGAATGATGGGTGGGGTTTTGATAAGCAAGAGAATCACTGGAGCCAAAGAAGAGAGGCAGGAAAGCAGGGTATGTCTGGGGATCCCAGGAAATCAGCTTGGCTGAACCACAGGACATGCGAGGTAGAACCAGACAGCTCAGTCGAGACCCAGTGGTGGGTGGTCCTGCATGCCGGGGCGGGGGTGGATTGTTCTTTATTTAGAAGACAATGGGGATCTATTAAAGGTCTTTGGTTCCGGCAATGATGTGATCAGAACTGTGGGAATGGCCAGGAGACTATGAGAGTTAGACTGGAGAACGAGTCCAGGGAACTTTACTACTCCCCAGGTGGGAAGCAGAGAGAGGATCACTTAGGATTAGGTACAGTAGAATGGAACAGAAACCCAAGATAAAGGGTTTATACCTACAAGAAGTCCAGAGGAAGCCAGTACGGGGTTGAGATGGTGGCTCCAGACACATCGTGGATCCGGGCTCCCTCTCTTTCTAATCTAACACCCTAACATATGGCTGCCATTTTCAAGGTCACTTCATGGTCCAAAATAGCTGCTGGAGCTTCTGCCATCATTTCTACATTTCAGGCAACACAAAGAAAGAAGGGAGAGAAGGCAAAAATCCCCTTCGCAGCCAGCTCCCAACATTTTTCTTACAACGCTTCCTCTTACACCTCCTTGGCCGGAATTTGGGCCAATGCTGGCTGCAAAGGAGAGTGGGAAATGGAGTCTTCTGGGTGGATCCACTGAGCCCTGAATACATTCAGGATTCGTCACTATGGAGGAAAGGGGGGATGACTATTAGAGGACAACCAGCAGTCTCTGGCCCCCCAGGGAATGAGCGATACCTCTGAGGCTGTGAGTGCAGGGGCCAGGGAGGATAACGAGTCCAGAAGCAAAAATAGGGGAGTCAAAGAAAGAGGAGGTTTGGGAGTGAAGAGGAAACCTGGTTCTGAAGCCAGGGAAAAGATGAAAGACATCTGCTGCCGGGATCCCTGCCTCACTAGCAGGCAGGAACTCGCACCAGCCTCCCCACCTTTCTTAGGGTCAAACCTTAGGGATAAACCTTGCCTGCGGAGGGTGAGTGTACTAGGAATGAGGACTGGGGAGACCAGAATCCCTTGAGTGGAGCTAGGGGGACGGGGGCAGGTAGTCTGACACCACTTGTCAAGAGCTTCTTGGCAGCAAGAGGAACCAGGCAAAGGGGACTCTGGAGCCAGAGCCATGAATGGAAGCAAACGCAGCACATGGAATGAGAGGCTGTCTCGAGCCGCAACACGGGGCACTCCCCTGTCTGATGAGGACCCCGGAGAACCAGTGGAATAAGTTGTCCATCCCACCATACCAGGAAGGCCTTCCAGAGCTTGGCTCTTGGGCTTGGCCCAGCCCACGCGCCACCCCTGTGGGGAGAGAGGAGGTCTGGGTAGCTGCTTGCAATGGTTCTCCCCTCCTTCACTCCAGCAAAGGAGGGGGTGGAATGCCCCAGGTTGATTCTGGCAAGAACGGGCTCCCTGTGTGCAAATGAGTGTGATGAACGTCACCCATTCCTCAGCTCTCTTTTGGACCAGCTATTTCTTTCTCCAAACGTGCTCTCAGCTTGAAATCTTTCCGTTCACCTCAGCGGTTCATCTTACAACAGAAATCTTTGGGTCTCCCAAAGTGTCTAACACAGGGATGGGAAGCAGTGTCACTTCACCAGCCAGTGCCAACAAATTGGTGGTGGTTATCTAGAATGCTGTGTTGAGAAGGATTCTGAGGACTCTTCTTGACTCAGGGGGAAGAACTCTGTAATCAGTGTTGACATCTGCCGTGGGAAAGCAGGGGCGCATGGAACAGCGCCAGCTAATTGCCATTCCTGGTTTAGCACATAATATTTAATATTTAATAAATGTTTATTAAATTTGATCTGAGCTCCAGGGGGTCACTCAAAGGAAGTGCCGTTCTTTGTCTCTTTAACCATCTCCCCCAACCCGGGTCTGGAATGACCACATATTGTTCCCTCTTAAGCCACAGGAAGGTGTGTAGAGGGTGATCTCTAGAAGGATTTATTGGACTCTCAAAGCAGGATTCTTGGTAGGCAGCTCACATTTGTCTCTCTGAGAGATTTTCTTCCTGCAACCAAGGCTCTGATCTACTGGCCTGGAAGTCCATGCCAGTATGGAGGACACCTGAGGCCAGAAAGGGTGGGCATAGGATGTGGTAACTCTCTGCCCCCCTGAACTCTAGATAGAGTCTGATAACTCTCAGGAGCCCAAATCTTGAAGGTTGAGAAGAGAAGAGAAGAGAAGAGAAGAGAAGAGAAGAGAAGAGAAGAGAAAGAGAAAGAGAAGAGAAGAGAAGAGAAGAGAAGAAAAGAAAATTCTAGAAAAGAAATTCTAGAGTTAAACCAACCCCGATGCTCAGACCTAGCCTGGCGGGGCTGATAAAGAGGTCATGGGTCTTCCCCCAACCCCTCCGCTCACAGACACTAGGGCCTCTCAGCCCGAAGAAGACAGCTTCTCAGCCTTGTGGTGCTTCTCTGCACCTCGCCCTCCCCCACCTCTGTCCTAGCCAAGAGCACAGCCTCACCCTCCACTGGGCAGGCTGGCACGCTCCTTGTTAACTCTCCCGGGCCCTCCGATGTTAGCCAGCTAACGAGAACGGATCTGACAGAGCAGGATTACCCACTCGGAGGGAGCCGAGTGATTGTGTTTACTCCCAAACCTGGCCCTATTTAGTGGTCTGTGTGCATCATTAATCTTCTTCCACAATCCGTTCCCCATCTGCTCCCACTTTTTAATGAACTGCCACTTGTCGCACTCAATAAAATCAGCACTTTGCGAGAATTTCAGCAACGATGGACGGTCGGAGGAAGGCAAGAGGCAGCCTGAGCAGGCGATGGAGGAGAATGAGGGAAGAACTGGGGAGGGGGGCTGGGCGCCGAGGCTGCGATAGAGATGTCCCTGCGGGTTCAGGAACAATGTCCGATCTGCATGGGCAAATGAATCACAGCACGCCTGCTGCTCTGGGTAGCCTTGCCCCCAAGCAAGGTACTAATAACCACATCAGACCAGGGTGCCGGCAATTCTTACACCGCGCCATGTCAGGCTGGGTTTGATCCGAGCCAGCCTGCTGTACACAATTATTTTCCTGGTCATAAATGGTGCAGAGGCCTGGGGATGGAGTTTTCCAGACTCAGCTGCCAGCTCTGGGGATTCATCCGATACCAGGCTATTACCTCCTGATTACTTGACTTGGCAGTCAACCTACCCTGAGCTGCAAATCAACAGCAAGAAGGGTGCATGGGGAACTGAGGCTTCAGACCGCACTTTTCAATCACATGTCATACCAAAGGTGTAATGAGGGCATCATCTGGGGCTCCCAAGATGGGGAGATGTGGTGGAGGAGGGTGAAGACGGGGGATCTCAGGGCTAGAGAGGCCCTGATGGAGGCCATCTAGTTTGAGGCTTAAGAAGAGACTGGCAGGATAAAGTGGCAAAGGGGCTTGCCCAAGGTCACTGTCTATGTCCATTTGGGCTACTATGATAAACTGCCATGACTCGGTGGCTGGCATTTATCTCTCACCATTCTGTAGGCTGGAAGGTCCAAGATCAAGACACCAGCAGACCTAGCGACTGGTGAGAGCCCACTGCGTGGCCCCTCACCAGTGGGGCAAGGGAGCTCTCTGGGCTCTCTTTTGTAAGGACATTCATCCATTCACGAGGGCCGTCCCTTCATGACCCAACCACCTCCCAAAGGCCCTGTGCTCTAGTCCCATCACATTGGGGTTAGGCATTTAGAATCTTGGGGGGACACAAATGTTCAGTCTGTGGCAGTCACACAGTGGCTGTTAGCATATGGACCATTGGGTAGGTTTGGAGCTCAGATCGGACACTCTCTCACGGTGGGTAAGGGCTGGGAGTTAGGCAATGTTGTCTTGGGGGCCCCTCTCCTCCAGATCAGAAGCCCTGATACCCTCTACCTGAAGGCTCTAGACAGATGCAGACCAAGTCAAGGAGGTACTGAGATCTAGAAACAGCCTTACCCTGATAGGCCTGGGGAATCTAATAAGCCAGAGCCCTGGGCCTCCCTGTGCCCACCAAGTCAGGGTTCCTCCGGTCTTTCAGTCTGGGCTGAGGAGTGTCTGTCTCAGGGTTTCATCACTCAGTCAGTAGGTCTGTGAACACCTTTCATTATGCAAGATGCTGACCGACAGGCCACATGTACACCTGTCTACCATTTAAGGGCCTTGAGCCTAGAGTTCAAATCAAGGGGCTTCTCTTCCCAATACTTCAGTTCTCCACCAAGACTCTGGCCAGTTCCTCCCTGGGGAACAGGAATCTGCTCCTGGGAGAGCCCTTCATGACTCTGTGCCCCACTCCCACCACTAGACTGTCAGCTCTATCAAGCAGGGTCTTGGAGTGTCCCATTCACAACAGTATCCTCAGCATCCAAAACAGTGCCTAGTAGGTGCTCAAGAAATCCTTATTGAATAAGCAGATGAGTGAATGGATGAGTGACATGGAGGTCCTGACCACCTCACTGTACACATCAGCTATCTTTAGGGCTTTGGACGTTCCTTCTTGCACTCTGGTTTCCTCAGTGTCTCAGGCTGCCTTCGTGACCCTCTCAATACTGACTGCTGGGCTTGGGTATGCGGGAGACCTAGTAGGTCCCTCCCTGAAGCCACATCCATCTCTTAAACCTCAGCCCCCCTGACCACTTTCTCCCTTGGCCCACTCACCAGCGCTCCTTCAGTCCCCCTCACTCAGGGCTGAGTCACCAGAGACAGAGAGGGAGCATGGTCCTGCTCATGGCATGTGTGCTGGCCCTCAGAAATTCCTGACTTCAAAGTAGTCCTATTCTTGCTTTGGCTGCCCCCCCCCTTCTTCTACTTGGGCACTCTGGGCTCAGAAACAGAATACCCCACCCCCAGATTGTGCCCACAAGGAAATCCCACTTGAGGCAAAGAATTACTTAAAAATCAAAACTGAGAGGGGATGGAAAGGAAAGTCACGGTGCCAACTTCCCATTTGCAAAAAGGTAGTGAATGAACAGGGACCAAAGGCTCCCTCCTCCAAACCCAACCCAAAAATATTACAGAAGCAGGAGGAAGCAGTGCAGGTAAGAATGTAAGGCAGAGGACATGACATGTCTAGAGGAAAGCCTCATGTTGCCTTGGAAAAAAGATCTCCGCTCACCCTGTCATCATCATGGGTCAGAAAACCCATGGCATAAGCCCAGGGTGGGCATCCACAGAGTTATATCCAGGTGGAGCTTGAGAGCCCCCATCTCTCTCTCTCTCTCTCTCTCTCTCTCTCTCTCTCTCTCTCTCTCTCACACACACACACACACACACACACACACACACACACACATCCTATAAACACTAGGATTAAAACTTACAGCAGGTTCCCTGTAGGTCAGGGTCACACAGTAGGGGAAGGGGACAGTGATGGCCATGGGCAATGGTTGAACACTGGCTGTACTCCCAGGGTTGCATGCTGAGGTGTGTCTACCCACCCTCTCACCCCTACGCACTAAACTCATCTGGAGGGGTACAAGCGAGGGCCCAGGATTCATTTATCTGTGTGAGTCAGTACGCGACATATGTGCATGAGTCAAGATGGCCTATGCCTCTGGGAAATAGGAATTCACAGAGGGAAATAATGAAATATCTGCGGGCTGCAACCCTTTAAAAAAAAAAAAGATAAGAAACTATTGCACGCAAAAATGGAATTAAAAGACCAGACAGAGTAAGAATTTAAAATATCTTTATAATAATAGTTCTCAAAGAGACAGGAGAGAGGATTAGTGACATGAAGTGAGAACACACAGTTACAGAGAAGAGGCACTTGGAATTTTCCGTGTGAAAAGCATCTTAGTTGAAATAAAGAAGTGTGTAGGCGAGTTGAATAGCAGCATCGATTCAGCTAAAGAACAAACAGGTGAACTGGAAGATCGGATCGATGCTAAAGTATCATAAAGGGATAGAGTTGCAAAATATTTTTTTAAAGTTAAGAGATATGATGCATAAAAGTAGAATTATCAATATACATTTAACAGGAGTTCTATAAGGAGTGAACAATGAACAAAGGAAAGGAAATATTTCAATGAATAATGATTGAGAACTTCTTAAAATTTAAGAAAGCTGAAAGGTCTCAGGTTGAAAAGATTCATATAGCGCCAAATAGGATGGATTTAGAAAGAAAAAACAACAATCAGACTCCTTATATAGTAAGTTAAAATCAAAAGCAAAGAGTAAAATTTTTAAAAACTTCCAAAAATAACAAAAGCAGATAAACTCCATATAAACACAAGTGCAATCAACATCAGACTTCTCAACAGTGACCCTGAATACAAAAAATACAATACAGCAATATTTTCAGTGTTGCAGGAAAAAAAAACCCCTTTCAACCTAGATTTTTATATCCAAGTCACCTATATTTAATATAAGATCAAAATAAAGGATAGTAACAGGCAGGTAAGACCTCAGAATATTCTCTTTGGAAAACTCTCAGAGGAAGTACTCTGGCAAGACGAAAAATAAATTAAGGAATATGCTGGGAAATACATGGATAAATAAGGGGGAAAAAAGTGTCAAAAACAAGAGTGCATCCACAACAACCAAAAACTAAGACTTTAAACAAGCCTAACATGGTGGAGCAAGGGAGGGATCATCATGAAAGTGAGGGGTACACATCCAGCAGAAAAGAAAAACACTGATATACTTTGGAACTTAAGGGGGGAAGCCATCATTAGAACTCCTAATAGGACAAGCACCAGAAAAATTAAAAAATAGAATGAAATGGGGCGCCTGGGTGGCTCAGTTGGTAAAGCATGTGACTTCAGCTCAGGTCATGATCTCATGGTTCGTGGGTTTGAGCCCTGCATTGGGCTCCAGGCTGACAGCTCAGAGCCTGGCGCTTGCTTCAGATTCTGTGTCTCCCTCTCTCTGCCCCTCCCTAGCTCTTTCTCTCTCTCTCCTTCTCTCAAAAATAAACAAATGTTAATTTTTTTTTTTACATAGAATGAATTACTTTTGGCCAGTCAGCTTGTATGAGGTTAGGTTCCAATAACAAACAACCCGATCTCAGTGGCTTTTGCAATAACGAGTTTATTTCTCTTTCAGGCGCTGGCTGCAGGCCAGCTCCTGCAGGTGTGTTCCAGGCACCTGTTCATTCCCTCATTCCAGGACCCAGCAGGTCTGATCTTAGCTCCATGGCAGAGGGAAAAGCACAACGAAGATACTACATGATGGTACAGAAACTCTCGGCTCAGAAAATAAGGGCAGATCTTTTTGACTCATTCTGTTTGTTAAACAAATTTCAAAGCATGCCTGATACTAACAGCATAGGAAAGTATAATCAACTTACAGGGAAATGCTGCAACTCACATCATAAGAGGCAGGAATGTACAATCCTCTTGTGTGGAGGATGGAAGTATCTTTAAAACCAAGAAAAGAAAATTTACTCTAATTAACAAAAGGCATAAAAAGGGAAGGGGGGTAGAAAAATATGTAAGATATGGCATAATATAGCAGAAAGGAGTACTAAAATTCTAACAATGATAGGGAACCATATATGCACTGAAATTTCTTTTTTTTTATTTTTAAAAAAATTTTATTTAAATTTTAGTTGACATAAGTTTTCTATAGTTTCCATCATACATATCTCTTGTATCCCTGGTTAGGTTTATTCTTAGGTATTTTATGGGTTTTTGTGCACTTGTGAATGGGATCAGTTTCTTGATTTCTCTTTCTGTTGCTTCATTATTGGTGTATAAAAATGCAACCGATTTCTGTATGTTGATTTTGTACCCTGCAACTTGGCTGAATTCTTGGATCAGTTCAAGCAGGCTTCTGGTGGAGTCTGTCGGGTTTTCTATGTAGAGTGTCATGTCGTCTGCAAAGAGTGAAAGTTTGACTTCCTCATCAGGGAAATACAAATCAAAACCACATTGAGATACCACCTCACGCCAGTCAGAGTGGCTAAAATGAGCCAATCAGAGAACTCTAGATGCTGGCGAGGATGTGGAGAAACGGGCACCCTCCTACACTGTTGGTGGGAATGTAAACGGGTACAGCCCCTCTGGAAAACAGTGTGGAGGTTCCTCAGGAAACTAACAATAGAACTCCCCTATGACCCAGCAATAGCACTGCTAGGAATTTACCCAAGGGATACAGAAATGCTGATGCATAGGAGCACATGTACCCCAATGTTCATAGCAGCACTCTCCACAATAGCTAAAACATGGAAAGAGCCTAAGTGTCCATCAACAGATGAATGGATCAAGAAGATGTGGTTTATCTATACCATGGAATACTACATGGCAATGAGAAACAATGAAATCTGGCCATGTGTAGCAACATGGATGGACCTTGAGGGTGTTATGCTGAGCGAAATAAGTCAGGCAGAGAAGGACAAATATCATATATTTGCACATATAGGAGGATTAGGAGGAACTTAACGGAGGACCATGGGGGAGAAGGGAGAAGGGGGGGAAATAGTGGGGGAGAGGGAGGGAGGCAAACCATGAGAGACTCTTGAATGCTGAGAACAAACTGAGGATTCATGGATGTGGGGGGGGGAGGGGGGAGATGGGCATGGAAGAGGGCACTTGTGGGGATGAGCACTGGGTGTTCTATGGAAACCAACTTGACAATAAACTATTTGTAAAAAAAAATATGTGAATAAAAAAATAAAAGTCTGTACATGTATAACCATCTCTTGTACCTATTCCCCTATAAATGTTCTATATCCAGGTCCCAATAACATTACAATTAAATTTCTAAAACTTTTAAATAAATAAATAAATAAATTTTAGTTGAAATATAGTGTAATATTGGCTTCAGGAATAGAATTTAATGATTCAACACTTACATATGTGGCATTAATAAAACTTTTCTCCAAAAGGTTGCTCTGAGAAACAATAAAGGTCCAGCACCCAGCACAATTCCAAGCAGAAGTACTTTTGTATGCACTGAATTTTCTTAAAAAGCAAAACCCAGTAATATGTTTTCTATAAGAGATATATTTAAAAACAAAATTTAGCTTTCCAGTCTGGATAACATAGTATAGACCCATTTTCCTGCTCCTCCTCCAGTAAGTACAACTGTATACTCTGGAAATAATGCCAGAAACAACCAAAGGAGAACTTTGAAATGTGGTATGTAAGTAAACTGGTCTGTAGCCCTTGGACCAGAAAAACAATAAATAGCAGGTCATCTTATATCCTCTTATCCAACAGAAGAAGGCAACTAGGCCCACCATTTCCTAATCCCCAACCTAGCAAGAGAAGGCAGCCCAGTAGGCTCATTCTTTCCCCAAATCAAAAAAGGGTTCCTCTGACAGCATCAGGTAAGCCCAACACCACTGGCAAGGGTGATTGATCGGGCACCACACCAACAATAGCAGCCAAGGAGAGTATTATCCTTCCTTGCAAGCCTCAGACCACTCCCTCACTGACAGACATCCTGCATCCAGCCATAATAACACCAGAAAGGCTTTGAAAACCTTACTGTCATTATTGTGGGAATAATTACCCACAAATGTAGGCCAGGAGCTGTGCTAAATATTAACAGAGTGACTGCCTGCTGGATAAAAAAGTTTAAATAGGATCCCGAGTCCCATAAGACAAAATATAAAATGTCCAGAAAACAATTTTAAAACTACCTGTCATACCAAGAATCAAGAAACACCATAATTCAAATAAGAAAAGGCAATGAGCTACACCAACATGGAGATGAATCAGATATTGCAATGATCTGAAAAGATGATTTTTTAAAAGAAGCTATCATAAAAGTGCTTCAATAATTAATTACAAACTGTTGAATGAAAAAATGGAAAATTTTAACAAAGATTGAAGTTATAAAAATAAAAAGAACCAATGGGTATTATAGAATTTAAAAATACAATAACAGATTTTGTAAAAAAATCTCATTGGATATTCTCAGTAGTAAAGTAGAGATGACAGAGGATAAAATCAGTGAACATGAAGACAGATAAATAGATTTCTCTCAATATAAAAAAAAAACCACAGAGAAAATAATTTGGAAAAAAAATGAACAGAGACTCAGGGATCTGTGGGATAATAAGAAAAACTCTAACATTTATGTCAGAGATCCAGAATGAGAAGATGAAGAGAGTGGGGCTTAAAAGGTAGTCAAAGAAATAAGAGCTTAAATGTGGCCAAAGACACAACCCTATAGACACAACTCAAAGACTCAAGAAGCTAAGCAGACCCCACACAGAATAAACTCAAAGAAATCCATGCCAAGAAATATCATAATTAAACCACTGAAAACCAAAGACAAACTTAAAATCTTGAAAGCAGCCAGAGAGAAACAACGCATTGTCTGCAGGGGCACGTCAATTCAGATGACAGCAGATTTCTCATCTGGAGCTATGGGGCCCAGAAGGATGTGGCATGACATGTTTCAAGAACTGAAGAAATGACTTCTCAGCTGTAAATTCTATATCCAGTGAAAGTTCCCAGTAGGAATGAAGAGGAAAAAAATATATTCTCAGGCATGACTTTTTCCAAAAGACCCCAGACCTACCCTTAAAGATTGACTAAAGTCAAGTCTCCAGACAAGAAGGAAATGATAAAAGAAAGAATCTTGGAGCATCAGTAAGGAAGGAAGAACCATAGAAATAACAGAAATAGTGGCACATGCAAAAGACTATTCTTCTCCTCATGAGTTTTAGAAATCACATTTATGATTAAAACAAAAAGTATAACACTATCTGAAACTCAATCTCCTGAAATTTGGAGAATTCATCCAAACATTTAAAAAATAACACTTTTATAAAGCCTCCTCCAAAAACAGAAGATGAAGGGAAATTTTCCTAACTCATTTTATGAGGCCAGCATTACCCTGATAAGAAAACCAGATAAAGACAAAGTGAAAACACAAACAAAAAAACCCTACAGACCAGTCTTTCTTCATAAACTTAGAATAAAAAGTCCTTAATGAAATGGAAAGTTGAATCCAACAATATATAAAAAAAGAATCATACATGATAATACAATGGGGTTTATTCTAGGCTGATTCCACATTCAAAAATCTATGTGTTCCACCATATCAATAAGCTAAAGAAGAAAAATCATTTTATCATATCAGTTGATATAGAAAATGTATTTGGCAAAATCCAACACCCATTTATTTTAAAAATCTCAGTGAGTTAGAAATAGAGGAAAATTCCTCAATTTGATAATGAGCATCTACAAAAAACCTTGAGCTAACTTCACACTTAATGGATAATGACTGAACACTTTCCCCCTAAGAGAAGGAATGAGGCAAAGATAGCCACTATCACCACTCTTATTCATCATAATACTGCATGCTCTAGTCACTGTAATTAGGCAAGAGAAAGAAATAAACAGCATAAAGATTTGAAATAAGTAAATAAGTAAGTAAATAAATAAATAATGCTGCTTCTATTTCTAATGACATGATTGTGTAGAAAATCCCAAGAAATATACAAAAGAAAGATTCTTAGCAGCAAGTTTGCAGGGATAAAAGATGAAACACACAAAATTATCACATTTCTATGTACTAACAATAAGCAAAGAGAAACAAAATAAAAGCACAATACTATTTATAATCCCTCCCCCAAAATGAAATATTTAGGTATAAACTTAATAAAATATGTTCAAGATCTATATCTGAAACTTACAAAATGCTGATGAAATAAATAAAAGATGTAAAGGACAGGAGAGACATACCATATTCATAGACTGGAAGATTTAACATAGTAAAAATGTCAATTATTCCCAAATATACACATGGAAAGAGAGAGAGAGAGATTATGAGAAACAGGCTCACATGATAATGGAGGCTGAGAAGTCTCAAGATTTGCCGTTGGCAAGCTGGAAACTCAACAGTATAGCTCCAGCCCAAGTCTAAGTCCAAAGACAGGAAAAGACTGATATCCCAGCTTGAAGAAAGTCAGGTAGAGAAAAAGCAAATCCTCTTACTGAGTCTTTTTGTTCTATTCAGGGTTAATGAATTGGATGAGGTCACCTCACATTGGATGAGAGCAATCTGCTTTACTCACTCTAGGACTCTAAATGTTAATCTCGTCTGAAACACCCATAGGCCCATACAGACACACCCAGGAAATGTTTAACCAAATACCTGGGTTCCCTGTCACCCAGTCAAGTTGACACATGAAATTAACCATCACAATAGACACATTTATTCTAAAATTTATATGTAAAGGCACAGACGCTTAAACAGCTACTACAATTTTGACAAAGATGAATAAAATGGGAAAAAAATTGCTCTGCCTGATACTGAAGCTTACATATAGCTCTAGCAATCAAGACAATGTGGAATTGGCAGAGGACAAAACACATAGATCATGGGATAGAAGAGATAACCCAGAAATAGACCAACACATATATGTTCAACTGATTTTTGACACAAGTAACATAGCCTTCTTGCCAAATGATCCTGAACTGATTGGGCATAAACAAAAAAATGAACCTTGACTTTGATCTCACATCTTTTATAAAAATTAACCCAAAATGAATCATGAATTTAAGTGTATAGTATAAAACTATAAAACTTCTTTAAAAAAAATAAAAGTAGGAGAAAGTCTTCTGGTTCTGGGGCTAGGTAAAGTAGTCTTAAGAAGTCTCATATTTGAGGGGCGCCTGGGTGGTTCAGTCAGTTGAGTGTCCGACTTAGGCTCAAGTCATGTTCTCATGGTTCATGAGCTCAAGCCCCGCATCGGGCTCTGTGCTGACAGCTCGGAGCCTGGAGTCAGCTTCGGATTCTGCATCTCCCTCTCTCTGCCCCTCCCCCACTCATGTTCTGTCTCTCTCTCTCTCTCAAAAAATGAATAAACTTTAAAAAAGAAGAGGTCTCAAATATGATATAAAAATCCCAATCCAAAAAACGAAAACTTGATAAAATGGACTTCATAAATATTTAAAACTTTTGCTCTGTGAAAGTCCGTGTGAAGATTATGAGAAGAAAAGCTACAGACTGGGAGAAATATTTGCAAACCACATATCCAACAAATGACTAGTATCTAGAATATATAAATAACTCTCAAAACAGTAAAAATATATACGAAGGGGAGTATACTTATAAACAGAATTAGAACACGGACAAATGACATGAGCAAACATTTCACCAATGAGGAAAAACAGATGGTAAATAAACACATGAAGAAAGAGTCCACATCATTAGCCATCACAGAAATGCAAATTAAAACCACCATGAGATATCATTATACACCTCTCATAAAGGCTAAAATAAAACACAACACCAAATGCTGGCGAAGATGTGGAGAAACTGGATCACTCGTACGTTGCTGATAGGAATGTTTAAGTGGTACCGTCACTCTGGAAAATAGTTTCTTATACAACTAAAATATACAGTTCCTGTACAACCCAGAAATTCCATTCTTGGGCACTTATCCCAGAGACATAAAAACTTATGTTCACACACACACACACACACACACACACAAACTGTACATGAACGTCCATAGCAGCTTTGTTTATAACAGCCAAATACTGGAATCGGTTCAGATGTCCTTCAAGGGAAAACAGTTAAACTGTAATACACACGCGCGCGCGCGGGCATGCACCCACAGGATAGGACTCAGCAACAAAAAAGAATGAACTGTCAATACGATACATGCAACAACTTGAATAAATCTCCGAGGAATGAGGCTGATGGAAAAAATCCCGAAATGTTACATACTATACGATTCCATTACAGAACATTTTTTTCAATGACAGAGGAGTGGTTGCCAGGGATGAGGAAACGTAGGAAAGGGGGCATGGAGCTGGATGTGGCCACAAAAGGACTATAAGGATTTTTACGGTAATTGGGTTGCTCAGTACCTTGACTTTGGCGGTAGACACTCAAACCTGTACGTGTGAGATAATTGTAAAGAACCAAACGTGTGCACAAAAAGAACTGTACGGTGCACACACGTGAACAAACGAGAACAAGTGAGAAGTGAGAAAATCTGAATAAGGAACCACATGGGTGGATGGTACCAATGTCAATATCTTGGTTGTGATATTATATTATAGTTCTACAAAAAAATGTTACCATTAGGGGAAACTAGTTAAAAGTGTCTGTGGGACCTGTCCATATAATTTCTTCTTATAATGCATGTGAATCGACAATTATGTCAAAAATATATTTAATTTAAAAAAAAAAAAGGACAAAATCTACAGAAAGTTGAAAAATAAGGAGTTGGTAAGGCAAAGACAGATAACAATTCTATCCATTTCCCTCTTCTCCCATTTAGTATAAAAGAATCTTTAGCCGGTTTCCTGGAATAAAGACTGTATTTCTCAACCTCCCTTGGAGCTAAGAATGGATGGCCATACAGTGACATTCTAACCATGCAATGTAAGTAGTAATGATATATGCAATTTCTGGGCAGTGTTCATAAAGAAAGGAGACATGTTCTTCTCCTTCCCCTTTTTCTTTCCTTCTTACTAAATCACAAGGACGGGGATATAACCTATGCATTATGGAAGGATAGGGGAGAAAACCCTTGGTCCCTAAGGAATTTATGGGGGTATCATAACAGCTATTGTCTGCCTATGTTGAATTAAGAAGAAATAAGTATCGTATTTAAGGAATACCAAGCCTAGACTTCTTCTGGATTTTGATAAAATAAACTTCTATCTTGCTTGGGACTCTGATATTTTGGGTTTTCTTTGACTACAGTTGAACCCAAACTTAACTAATACAAATAGAAAAGATATTCCATGGAAAAATAAACCACAGTTTTATTTTTAGGCCAATAGAATTCCACGCCAAAAAGAAAACAAGAGACAAAAAGGAAATTATGAACTATTTTTAAAAATCAGGAAGATACAAGGATTGTGAATATATGTCTGTTAATAAAATAGCCTCAAAGCAACAGCTGATATACTAGAAGGCAATACAGAAACATTTTTTAAAAAACTGTAGTTAAGGAATTTAACATACTCCTCTCAGATACTAATGGATCAGAAGACAAAAATGAGCAAATAGATTTGAATAATACAAGTTTATAACCTTGAATTGAGATACAATGAAAAACTACACCCCAAACATGAGGAGTATATATTATCATTTAGCTCACTTAGAACATTAAAAAAATCTACCACAAGGGCGCCTGGGTGGCTTAGTCAGTTAAGCGTCTGACTTCAGGTCCGGTCATGATCTCACAGTCCATGGGTTCAAACCCCACATCGGGCTCTGTGCTGACAGCTGGCTCAGAGCCTGGAGCCTGTTTCAGATTCTGTGTCACTCTCTCTCTGACCCTCCCCTGCTCATGCTGTCTCTCTCTCAGAAATAAATAAAACATTAAAAAAAATTTTTTTTAATCTACCACAAACTAGGCTACAAAGGATGATGATTCAACCATTTCCAAAGACTGTAATAAAAATAAGAATCAATAACAAAAAGACAGGTACTTATTAATCCCAAAGGTACAGAAACTGAAAACCAAGCTACTTAATAACACTTGTGTTAAAGAGGAAATCATAGGGGAAATTACAAAATACTTAGAACTGAATGACAATAAAAACACCACATGTCAAAATTTGTGGGACACTACTAAAGCAAGACTTAACGAAAATTAATGGCTTTAACTATATTTATCAGAAAACAAGAAAGATGGAAAAAAATGAGCTAAGTATTTTGACTCAGGAATTTGGGGAGGGGGAAGATTATAGAGCAAACCCAAAAAAGAAAATGATAAAGAGAAAAGGGATAGAAATCAGTAAATTCAAGAAGAAATGCATTAGATTAAAATATCACCCTACTGGAACTCCTAATGATTTCCTTGATCTAGCTATTGATTATTAATAGCAACTAAAACCAATAGAGTCAACCAGACACTGTCATTATGTTCCTCTCCAAGAACAAAACCCACTTATGAGGTAGGCATGTAAAAAAAAAAAACAAAAAAAAACAACTTACATCTACATTTCTCAATATTGACAGACAGATAGATATTGACAAAAATGGAGACACTGTTTGAATTTGATCAACGCTCTAGATCCAACTGCAAATTTGCAGGAAATTCTATGAAAATTCAATTGTCTCTAAACTCAATGAAAGTTCAATCAAAATTCTACCAGATTTTTTTCAGAAAGTTAACAAATTGATTCCAAAATTAATATATAGAAAAAATGAAGTTTCAAAATCCACAAATAACCAAGTCAATGTTTTAAAAAGAAGAAAGCATAGTGATTTGCTATATCAGATATTATGACACAGTACAGAGCTATGTAGTTTTGTAAAGCTTGGTTCTAACTCAAGAATAGAAGGGGAATTTCTATATGAACCCAGGGGAACAGAAGAGAGAATACATAAACATACCTGTGTGCATTAGGAATTTGATACATGATAAAGGCAGCACTACAAATAAGTAGGAAAGGACATGGTTGGTGGTTCACCAAAAAAATCTCTACCTCATACCATAAATGATGGTGAATTCCAAATAGATTAAAGATCTAAACTTGGTAGGTAGAATAATAGATCTTAAAGCATAAAAATGAATAAAACCCTCCTTGTGATCTTGAGCAGGGATAGAACTTCATAAATAAAAACCAAACAGCAAAACTATAAGGCAAAAACTGATGAACTTGACTGCATCAAAATTAAAGATGTTCCGGGGCGCCTGGGTGTCTCAGTCGGCTAAGCGCCGACTTCAGCTCAGATCATGATCTCACGGTTCATGGGTTCGAGCCCCGCATCAGGCTCTGTGCTGACAGCCAGCTCAGAGCCTGGAGCCTGCTTCAGATTCTGTGTCTCACTCTCTCTCTGACCCTCCTGATCCTGCTTATACTCTCTCTCTCTCTTTCTCTCTCTCACACACACATTTAAAAAAACATTTAAAAAATTTAAAAAACAAAAACAAAATTAAAGATGTTCCCATGAACGGACCTCGAGAGCATTATGCCAAGTGAAATTAAGTAGACAAAGACAAATAATGTATGATCTCACTTGTATGTAGAATCTAAACAAACCATAACAACAAAAGCTCACAGATACAAGAGATTGGTGTTTGCCTGAGGCGCAGGTGGGGAGGTTGGGAAAAATGGGTGAAGGGGATCAAAACGTACAAACTTCCAGTTATAAATAAGTCATGGGGATGTAATATATACCCTGGAGACTATATTTATTAATACTGGAGTGCATATTTGAGAGTTGCTAAAAGAGTGGATCTTATAAGTTCTTATCACAGGAAAACCAAATTTTTTGGTGACTATGTAAGGTGACAGATGTTAACTAGGCTCAGGTGGTGATCATGTTGCAGTGTATGTGAACACCGAAAAGATATGTTGTATTCCTGAAACAAATCAACGTTATAAGTCCATTATAACCCTGGGTTTTAAAAAACAAAACATAAATAAATAAACAAGTGCTATGTGACACTGCAAAAAAAAAAAAAAAAATGAAGATTTCCATTAATTGAAAGGATGCTGTGTTTGTCCAATCAGGTAACTGAAAATAATAGGAATGTACTGTCTCAGAGTTCTGGGGCTACAAGCGTAAAGTCAGGGTGCCGGACGGCATGCTCGCCCTGAACCCTCTGGACGGTATGGAGTCAGGGTGCCAGCAGGGCACTCACTCTCCCTCGGGAACCTGCAGGGGAGAATCCTTCCTTGCTCCTTCTGGCGTCTGCTGCTCGCCAACAATCCTTAGCATAACTTGGCCTGGAGATGTGTCATCCCAAGCTCTGCTTCTATTACCCCATGACTGTCTTCTCCCTGCGTCTCTCTGCCTTCAGGTGGGATCTTCCTCTTCTTAAAGGAACAACAGTCATATTGGATTAGGGGGCACTCGAAAAACCCCATTTTTACCTTGATTACATCTACAAAGACCTCATCTCCAAATAAGGTCACATTCACAGGTGCCTCAACAGATAGTCTTGAGGGACACCACTGAGGTCTATGGTCTGGCTTCCCCGAAATTCACATACTACAAATACATTCCCCAGGTTCCAACATTCACAGGACTCTAAGCTCATTTTAGAAACAATTCTAAGTCTAAATCTTATCTAAATATCATCAACTCAAAGGTCTCAAATCCAATCACCTGCAACCGTAAATCAGGTGTAAAATCTATTCTGGGTATAAGCTATTCTGGGGCAAAATTCCTCTCCATCAGTGGACCATTAGAAAACAAGTTGTCTTGAGATTGAGGCAAGATGGCGGAGAAGTAAGGAGCTCCATACTTGCACTCGCGCCCATACATCACACAGAAAAGATCTGAAGCCATTGGAAACCATACAAAACCTGAGAGACTGGGAGAAAAAAGGACGCAGAATCCACTGAGAAAGCCTTCTAACGTGAGTGCGAACCGGGGAAGGTAAAATCGGGCCGGGATCGGAGCCTCCAGGGTGGGAGGCGGTCCCCCTCTACCCTCTACGGGGAGTGAGAGGGGAAAAAGAGAGAGTCCGAAACAGAAAAACCGCCGCTCGGTGCATAGAAAGACCGTACTTGCCAAATACCTGCACACCAGGTCCCCTCGCGCCAACTGGTCCTGGGGGAGGCTGAGCACACAAACTGCTTCTTTGTGCCGCTCCTGGAGGTTGGGTTTTAAAGCGGCGGCGGCGCGCCTGCCACCATTGTAGCTCCAGGGCAGCTGGGACCCCTGAAAGAGCCGCGCAGACACCGGGCGTCCGCGCTCCTGGCTGGCTGGAACTCGAGAGGGAAGGCAAAGAGCTAAAAACTGGGAAATTTGCCTGTGAGTTCGTGTTTCGGGTGACGAGCCATAGAGAGACCCGGTTTTCCTCACTCCAGCGGCGGCGCGCCTGCCGCCATTGTAGCTCCAGGGCGGCTGGGACCCCTGAAGGAGACGCGCAGACACCGGGCATCCGCGCTCCTGGCTGGCTGGAACTCGAGAGGGAAGGCAAAGAGCTAAAAACTGGGAAATTTGCCTGTGAGTTCGTGTTTCGGGTGACGAGCCATAGAGAGACCCGGTTTTCCTCACTTCAGCGGGCTCAGGCTACACGGACCCGGCAGGCAAGCCCCCGCGCATGCGCACCAGCCCGACCCAGAGAAGGAAGCAGCGATCCTGACTCCGCCCCCAGAGCTCAGCAGGGAGCCTGGAATAGCCCTGAGGGGGTTGTCTGGGAAGCTGTGTCTAAGGCAACTTCAGCGGGGCGCGGGCTGGGATTTGGAGATTGGAACTGGCCTGGGTTGAAGAGTGCAACCAACTTCGGCTGCGTCCCCGGAACGGGGAGTTGACACGCCAAAAAAAAAAACCAAGCTGCAGCGCGGGGTTCAAGAAGGGACTGGAGCACCGTCACTCTCCTCCCCACAATCGCCAAGGCAGAACCCCTGCCTGAGGCATCGGATCACGCCACGCCCATCCCTGCCTGAGAGGTGCCCTCCTCCTTTTTTTTTTCCCTTTTTTTTGTTTTTTTCCTTTTTTTTCCTTCTTTCTTTTTTTTCCCTTTCTTTTCTCTTTTTTTCTTCTTCTTTCTCTTTTCTCGCTTTTTTCCCCAAAACACTGACCTGATTAACTCTGGTCGCCAGCTTGCTTAAACAATCACAAGTCCATTCTGTAAATGTAAATTCTACACCTACCGACTTTTTCACCTATTTCTCTCAGGAGTAATTAGACTATATAGTTTCTCTGGATAATTCCAGCATCCTTTTCTCACCTATCCAACCACATTCTACCCTTTACCTCTTTGAAAAAAGTTTCTTATCCCTTCTTCCTGTTCATTCTATTTCCAAATCTGCCTTGTCTCGCCCTGCCTTCTCTCTTTTTCTCTATGCTCTTCAACCAGCACTGCATACACACGGCTATTTAACTGTAGCTGGGAAATCCAGGTATATGCTTTAAACTGTTCTTTGTCCATCGGTTTTCTTCTTTTTTCCTTTTCTTTTCCTCTTTTTGACCCTTTTATGTATTTTATGCTCCCTATTCGCCCTCCCTCTTCCGTCTTTTCTATTAACTTTTTCGTTTTCCCTCTCACTTTGCATGTTAGTTGAATCAGCCTGTGCGTTTGTGTGCTCCTGCTCCCTGTGTGTTTGTCTGTCTGTTTT